>CM055124.1:297917158-298117871 GCA_029206835.1 Rana muscosa
CCGGGGACTTATTACCGATGGCGGTTAACCCTTCGCACACCCTGAAGCTCATCGCCTCTTCCGCCCACAACTTATTGTGTTTATTTATGACTCTAAAAACGCATAAAAGCAACACGCAATCTCATTAAAACAAAAGCAGAACAAACGCCAGGAGACCGCCAGTAGTTTGCATTTCTTTCGCTCAGCATATAAATGACCGTTTAGCGGCAGATGGACAGATGGAACATTCTCTCTGTTATAAGTTAATAGGTGTCACCCAGATATTATGATTGAAGTTTGATGCATGAGGTTAGGGGGGAGACTTGCCCAAGGTCGTGTGGCTCCACAAAGCCACTTTAATTCCCCTACTGAATGATGACTGCTGCGCCTCCTAGTGGACGCTCCCCGCTGCAGCAGCTCCCTATAATGACTATTTTAGTGGCAAAACTTTACTGGAAGTGAAAAGAAGTCTTTCATTTCTCCTTACAGGCCATGAAAAGGGCGCTCAGCTATACATTGCATTGCAAAGACTGCAGCGGATTGTCCTAAGCTTTAATGGAAGGGACATCTCTATCACCACACCACGATAACGGCACGGCCTCAATGAAACACTGTGATAGCGAGCACTGCATGCACAAAGCAGCCTCTTATCTCGAAGGTTTTACTGGCAAAAATGGTCAACTAACAAGTGAAAAGTAATGGACAAGATGAATTGAAGTAAAGCCGTGTGTCAGTTTTTATGTTATCATGTGTGATCCTCTGAAAATGTGAGCGAAGAGTAATGATAATCTGCAGAATGAAGTACCACCCCCACCCTGCCTCCTCACCACTCCCTTCCTCACGCCCATAAAAAAAAGGCATCAATCTCTTAGCCCCACCCCTTCAGCAAGGTACACCTACCCCCACCCTGCCTCCTCACCACTCCCTTCCTCACGCCCATAAAAAAAAGGCATCAATCTCTTAGCCCCACCCCTTCAGCAAGGTACACCTACCCACACCACGCCTCCTCACCACTCCCTTCCTCACGCCCATAAACATAAAAAAAGGCATCAATCTGTTAGCCCCACCCCTCCAGCAAGGTACACCTACCCACACCATGCCTCCTCACCACGCTCTTCCTCACGCCCATAATGAAGGTGTCAATCTGCTCAGCAGGGACAGGACAAAGGGGTGGGCAGAAGGGGAGGCTGTCCTGGGTGTCTTGTAGGATTACGGACGCTGCACGTTCCTTCTACTATAAGGCTGACAGGAGTAATGACAGCGGCATCACTACTTCTGTCAGCCCAAAGCTGGAAGCAGCAAGGAGAGCAGGAGAGCCAGGAGGAGGAGCAGGCTGTGCTCTCTCTCTCTCTCCCCTTCTCCTTATAAGCGTGCACATAATGAAAGTGGGGGGGGGCGCAATTTGCCATCTTTGTAGGGGGCAGAAGCAGTGGCGGCTGGTGCTAAACTTTTTGGGGAGGCGGCAAACAAACCCCCCCTGGTGAGCCTGCAGTCAGTCTCTCCACGGTGACGGTCCCCCCCGCACTCACCCCTCCACAGCGACGGTCCCCCACGCACTCAGTACCTCCACGGTGACGGTCCCCCACATTCACCCCTCCACGGTGATGATCCCCCCCGCACTCACCCCTCCACAGCGACGGTCCCCCACGCACTCAGTACCTCCTCGGCGACGGTCCCCCGCACTCACCCCTCCACAGTGACGGTCCCCCCCCCCCGCACTCAGCCCTCCACGGTGACGCTCCCCGCACTCACCCCTCCACGGTGACGGTCCCCCCCGCACTCACCCCTCCACGGTGACGCTCCCCGCACTCACCCCTCCACGGTGACGCTCCCCACACTTGGTCCCTTCACGGTGACGGTCCCCCACACTTGGTCCCTCCACGGTGACGGTCCCCCACACTCGGTCCCTCCATTGTGACGGTACTCCCGCACTCAGCCCTCCACGGTGATGGTCCCCCGCACTCACCCCTCCATGGTAACGGTCTTACCGCACTCACCCCTCCATGGTAACGGTCTTACCGCACTCACCCCTCCATGGTAACGGTCTTACCGCACTCACCCCTCCATGGTAACGGTCTTACCGCACTCACCCCTCCATGGTAACGGTCTTACCGCACTCACCTCTCCATGGTAACGGTCTTACCGCACTCACCCTCCATGGTAACGGTCTTACCGCACTCACCCCTCCATGGTAACGGTCTTACCGCACTCACCCTCCATGGTAACGGTCTTACCGCACTCACCCCTCCATGGTAACGGTCTTACCGCACTCACCCCTCCATGGTAACGGCCTTACCGCACTCACCCCTCCATGGTAATGATCTTACCGCACCCACTCCTCCATGGCAACGGTCTTACCGCACTCACACCTCCATGGTAACGGTCTTACCGCACTCACCCCTCCATGGTAACGGTCTTACCGCACTCACCCCTCCATGGCAACGGTCTTACCGCACTCACCCCTCCATGGTAACGATCTTACCGCACCCACTCCTCCATGGCAACGGTCTTACCGCACTCACCCCTCCATGGTAACGGTCTTACCGCACTCACCCCTCCATGGTAACGATCTTACCGCACCCACTCCTCCATGGCAACGGTCTTACCGCACTCACACCTCCATGGTAACGGTCTTACCGCACTCACACCTCCATGGTAACGGCCTTACCGCACTCACCCCTCCATGGTAACGGTCTTACCGCACCCACTCCTCCATGGCAACGGTCTTACCGCACTCACACCTCCATGGTAACGGTCTTACCGCACTTACCCCTCCATGGTGATGCTCCCCGCACTTACCCTTCCACGGTGACGGTCCCCCCCACACTCACCCCTCTATGGTAACGGTCTTACCGCACTCACCCCTCCATGGTAACGCTCCCCACACTCACCCCTCCACGGTGACTTTCCCCCGCACTCACCCCTCCACAGTAACAGTCCTCCCCGCAATAAGCCCTCCATGGCTTGCCCGGCTTCTCCTCCTGGTCAACCCGATCCCCCTACTGTGCTGATTGGCCAGGAGGAGACGCCGGAAGATAATAGCAAATATTAATTCGCTAGTGTCACAAGAGCAATGTGCCCCAAACCCAACCTTTTTAAAGCCAATTAGAGTCTGAGACTCTAATTATGTGTTTGGAAAAAACAAAAAAAAAACAAAAGCGATGCCCCTGCCCCCCAATGGACCGGCCGCTCCTGGGTGGAAGGTGAGGCAGCCATCTTGGATGTACTCAGTAGAATATCATACCATGCAATTTTAGGACTTGGTGTACTGCTTTTCAGAAAGCTGCCAGGAATGGAGTAGGCAATACTGCCGCCTCTTGAATGCTTATTTATTTGGGCTGAAGCAGGGTTTTCTATTGAAATACCACGCTGTGGTGCCGTCCCATTCACTTTGATGGATCATGTTTGGAGGGAGAACTGCCTGCCAAACACGACTTAGTATAACTTTGGCCATGCCCCATCGCAACCATGGCAGCATGTAATAGCATGGCTGCTGGTCATGCAAACTTATGGCTTGGCAGTTGGTAAAACAACCACTCAACTGTTTATTATAACCACCCCTGGCCAAACAAGGTCTTAGACAAAAAGCAATTATCCTACCAGAAAGTCTTTGGAGTGTGGGAGAAAACAGGAGCACCTGGAGGAAACTCAAACAAGCACAGGGAGAACATGCAAACCCCATGCAGATAGTGTCCTGACCCAGACTCATACCAAGGATCCCAGTGCTACAAGGCAGAAGTGCTTACCACTGAGCCACTGTGCAAACCACTAAGCAGATTAGACCCTGCCAGGAGAGGAGGGATGTGAGCGGAGCTCCATCATGTCTCACTTAAAGGAAGAGCACACTGCAGTAGAGAAAGGGGACTTCAATGTAGAACAGCTGCTACAGAAAAAAGGGTGTGGGTGTCAGCCTAGGGCTACACTGGCGATGTTACTAGGAGATTTAACTTCCCATTTTCCGTCATCTCATTTGCATCGCATGAGATCAATATGATTCCACTTGACTACTCCCAATAGTAAAGAGACCGAATCACCAGTGTGACCCCAGCCTCGGAGATGAACAACTTCCCCTTTTGGGGGCGATATGTCCTCCCTTAGTGACATGCCGCGTACACACGATCGGAAATTCCAACAAGAAAACCGTGGACGGAATGTTGGCTCAAACTTGTCTTGCATACACACGGTCACACAAATCTTGTCGGAAATTCCGACTGTCAAGAACGCGGTGACGTACAAGACGTACGACGAGCCGAGGATCAATGAAGTTCAATAGGCAGTTCGGCTCTTCTGCTTGATTCTGAGCATGCGTGTTTTTTTGTGCATGGGAATTGCATTCAGACGATCGCCATTTCCGACAAGAACTTTTCTTGTCGGAAAAATTGAGAACCTGCTCTCAAATTTTTGTTGCTGGAAATTCCGACAGAAAATGTCCGATGGAGCCTACAAACGGTCGGAATTTCCGACCAAAAGCTCACAATCGATCTTTTCCTTGTCGGAAAAATTGAGAACCAGCTCTCAAATTTTTGGTTGCCCGGAAATTCCGACAGAAAATGTCCGATGGCGCCTACACATGGTCGGAATTTCCGACCAAAAGCTCACATCGAACTTTTCTTGTTGGAAAAATTGAGAACCAGCTCTCAAATTTTTGTTGCCGGAAATTCCGACAGAAAATGTCCGATGGAGCCTACACAAGGTCGGAATTTCCGACCAAAAGCTCACATCAAACTTTTCTTGTCGGAATTTCAGATCGTGTGTACGCGGCATCAGAGTTGCAAGAGATCTTTATAGAATTGCAAGAGATCTAAAGATAAGATAATCTATTTAAGAGATTTAAAGAGTTGCAAGAGATCTTTAAAGAAAAACAATAAAAAAAACAAAAAAAAAAAAACGGAGCAGACTTGATGGACCACTTGGACTTTTTTCTGCCGTCACCCTTCTATGTTCCTATGTAGAAGAGTGCACAGCCGAAGCGGCGGCGGTATACAATTCTCCCTCCTCCATCCAGACCCAAACAGAAGCCTAATAAAACACACAGCGCTAACAGCTTAAATTCCATCCTAACAGCTTGGAGCTGTGGAATCCTCCCGTCCTATTACTGTACAATGTATAAACAGCAAAGACACTTTTATTAACTAGTGGAAAATAAAGTTATTCCGTCGTTCTGTTCCCTTGTGTGAGGCCAGGAAAGCCATTTCTAAGATTGGAGTCTGACATTTCTGTCCGTCAAGGCTATAAATGGCATTCGTGCCTAAACTTCTTTTATTCCTTTTTACCAAGTTTCCGTCAAACGCGTAAAATACAGTATCATGACCAGAAATAGGAACGATCGTTATTTTTAGCTCTTTAAACTCACACATGCACAATGAATAGGGGTTTAATATGCATCAGTCACCCTGAGTGGCATTGGTCGTGTTTAAAATGATAATGACTATAAAGCCACTTTGTTACTAAAATATATCTATACGATAAATGGCTCTGTAGCGATACCCTCAGTTTAAGAGGGCTGCTTGTTTGTTTTGGGCCCTGTAATGCACCGCTATCAACCCCCGGCAATCGGCTCTAACCTCTCGTGGCACAGCTAGGAAAGGGGGAAGAAGTGGTATACATGTATTACCTCTATACTATTATACGGTACAACCCCCTTTTTGTATACCAGCACAGTAATTGACACTCGCAACCAAATTACTTAACCATAACTTCTTTACTGTAAGTAAAAATATAACAAGGTAATTTGTATACGATATCTCATGCAGATCCCTGCAATATAGGTGTACACATTAAAAGGGTATAACATTCAATAATGCAATGTATATATATTAACCCCGCTGCAGCTATCGTCCCTCGTGAGCATAAAAAAATGGCGCCCAGCAATTTCCTATACTACCCAGTCAGGCCTGACTATAACTTGGGGTATAGTTTGTAGAAGAATCTTCGCTAGCAACTGTCGGTGGTGCACATAGAGAAACAAACTGTAACCCAATAGGGGTAGCAGATAATCGCTAACTTGGCAAAGCTGAAGAGACTGAACAACTCAGTTCAGCAAACAGTTTCTCCAAAGTATAACTGTGGTCAATGATGGGCCTAGGCAAAGTTAATAGGCAACAAGTGACTTAGATGTGGTTCTGAGCTGGCGCTCTCTCACCCAGACCGGACCGACTCCTGTCCGGTTCCTCCGCTACTGTGAGTGGCTTCACAGTGCCCACGATGCACCGGGTCTTCAGTCCTCCAGAAGATGGTGACACCTCAGGTGAATCGGATGTCTCGCAGGCTCCCCAGCGGAACGGAAGTCTCTCTGGAACAAAGTGCGAGGCCCAGGCTTCAGGCCTAGCACGCGCAGCAGGTGAGTGCAGGGATCCTCTTGCAAGGAGGGCGGCATTCCAAGAGAAAGAACGAGGCCCCTCCTCCCCCTTTTAGAGTCCACCCCAGCAGTCCTTGCGCGGGGAAATGCACCCTGGGTGCCTCAAAGCGTGCTGGGAACTGTAGTCTTGCGGGTGAAACGATACCCCGCTACAGCTCCCTACAAAGAAGACTTTAATACTCATCTTGTCTACTGCCAACTAAAATACTCCTGAGATTTTTTTCCTGGGGCCCAACTCTTCTCCCTGGTTGGGTCCTGTAACGGGAGGGCCCGTGGAATCAAGAATCCCTTGGAAAGTATACCCTTGCTTCAGCTCCCCATGCACCTCTTATGTCTAAATCACCCTGTGTCTATTAGAGGCACAGGGTGATGGAGAAAATAATGAACCCTGAGAATATGATTGGATTACTTAAAATGGGACAGTAATATATATATATATACAATATCTCACAGGATATATGGCACATTAGAAAGAGTGACTGCTCTGCATCTCATTGTTGCTTGTGCTAATTGACCCTGCAATTGTGTGAAGGTGTATTTGTGATAATGTTGATTGTGTCTTCTGAGCTACCAGACGGCAAGTCTAGCCTAAAGGTCATGTCTCAGAGTCATCAGCTACTGTAAGGGATCATGTTAATTTATGTCACTGACACCACTGTGTATTGGTAGAGTAATGTGAGCAGAATGTAGGACCCTCCTCTTTTGGTGTATATAAGAGCCTGTATTCCTCAATAAAGATATATTCCTGTTTGACCTTCAACACGGAGCCTCGTCTCGTATTTGGGGGAGAATTATTCGTCTGGGTTTCCGGTTCACCTGACTGGAGTGTCGGTGGCTGCCTTGGTGTTCGGGAATGGAATATCCTAAACGGCTTTAACCCCTTTCATACTCGGGGTGTCGTTACAGGTCCTGACTCCCAACAGCCCCTATGTCACTACTTTGACCTGTAGCAGTGGTCTCCAAACTGCGACCCGGGGGCCAGATGCGGCCCTTTGATTGCTTTTATCCGGCCCTTAAGGCACTATTTAATCCACTGATACCAAAAATGGGGCATAATTCCCCCCACTGACAAAACCTAAAGGGCATAAATCACTCAGCTGACACCAATGAACGGGCACAATTCCTCCCGATGACACCAACGATGAGGCAATATTTTTCCCAATGACACCAATGATGGGGTACAATTTCTCCCAATGACACCAGCAATGGGAAACGATTCCATCCAATGACACCAATGATGGGGCACAGTCTCCCAATCATGAGACACAATTCCTTCCAATGACATCAATGATGGGGCACAGTTTCTCCCAATGATAGGGCACAGTTTCTCCCAATTACACCAATGAAGGGGGTGCAATTCCTCCCACTAACACTGACACCAAAGTATGGGGCATTTTTTCCCACAGACGTCAGGACCTTTTCTACTTCTAATGGCCACAGTTCGGCCCTCCTAAAGCCTGAAGGACAGTAAAATGGCCCTTTGTTTAGAAAGTTTGGAGACCCCTGACCTGTAGTGAAGTGTGGACCAGTGGGAGAGACCATAGTGTGCAAAAGGGGGAACAGAAATCCAACACTCCTGAGTTTATTACCTGGTGCCCCTCTGTTCTTCATGGTTGGGTCTTCCAGCCCCCATGTCATTACTGTGACCAGTAGTAATGTGTTAACTCGCAAAAGGGACCATGGTGTGCAGGAGGGGAACAGGAATCCAACATTCCTCAGAATATTTCCTGGGGCTCCTCTGTTCTCCATTGTTGGGCCCTCCAGCCCCTTTGCCACTACTGTGACCTGTAGTAAAGTATGGACCAGCAGGAGAAACCATGGTGTGCAGAGGGGGAACAGGGATCTAACACTCCTGAGATTATTTCCTGATGCCTCTCTGTTCTTTCTGGTTGGATCTCCCAGCCTCTGTGTCACTACTGTGAGCAGTAATAATGTATTAACTTGTGGAAGGGACCATGGTGTGCAGAAGGGGAGCAGGAATTCAACATTCCTGAGATTATTTTCTGGTTCCCCTCTGTTCTTCGTGGTTGGGTCTTCCTGCACACTAGCACATTATGTCTAAACCTGCAGGGGACCCATTTCTTTATTTTTTTTATTTTTTATTTTTTTGGCAGTTTACTACTACTTTAAAAGTTGACAGTCTTTGACATTGTCCTAACATAGGCCTTCTATTGCATCTCATCGTGTTCTAATAACATCCAATACTCAAGCCCTGAGGAAGGGGGAGGACTTTCCCCAGAATTGCGTTGGCAATATTTGATGCTCTTAACCAGGGGTCTCCAAACTTTCAGAACAAAGGGCCAGTTTACGGTTGTTTCGACTTTAGGGGGGGGGGGGCGGACCGAAAAAAAAGCGCCCCATCTTTGGTGTCAGTGGAAGGAATCGTGCCCCATCTTTGGTGTCAGAGGAAGGAAATGTGCCCAATTTTTGGTGTCAGTGGAAAGAATGTCACATTGTGGGTGTCAGTGGAAGGAATAGTGCCCCATCTTTGGTGTCAGTGGAAGGAATTGTACCCTATTGTTGGTGTCAGTGGAAGAAATTAAAGCCTCGTACACACGGTCAAGAATCACGTCTAATAGAAAGCCGTCCGTTTTCCTGACGGGATTCCTGGCAAGCTTGCCTTGCCAAGCCCTGTGTACACACGGCCATTCAAAAGAACCACCGTTCTTTTAAATGGCAAGAACGCGGTGACATCATCGACTACGACGAGCCTGTGCTCGTCACATTCGATGCCGCCGCCGCCATCTTGCTACACCCTACACTACCCTTGTATGGTACCACGCATGTGTCGAAGTCTCATCGAGCATGCGCAGGCTTACCTGGGACAGTTAAGCATACACACTCACGTTTTTCTCGGCAGGAAAACTCTGCCGAGAATCTCGACAAGAAAAATAAAGAGCAGGTTCTCTATTTTTCTCATCGAGATTCCCGGCAGTTTTCCCGACGAGAAAGCATACACACGGCCGGTTTTCTCGGCAAAAAGCTCTCCCAGCAGTTTTCTTGCAGAGAAAACTGGCCGTGTGTACGAGGCTTAAGGCCCATTTTTGGTGTCAGTGGGAGTAATTATGTCACATTGTGGGTGTCAGTGGAAGAAATAGTGCCCCATCTTTGGTGTCAGTGGAAGGAATTGTACCCTATTGTTGGTGTCAGTGGAAGAAATTAAGGCCCATTTTTGGTGTCAGTGGGAGGAATTATGTCCCATTGTTGGTGTCAGTGGAAGGAATGTTGTCTCATTGTTGGGGTCAGTGGAAGGAATAGTGCCCCATCTTTTGTGTCAGTGGAAGGAATTGTACCCTATTGTTGGTGTCAGTGGAAGAATTTAAGGCCCATTTTTGGTGTTAGTGGGAGTAATTATGTCCCATTGTTGGTGTCAGTGGGAGTAATTATGTCCCATCTTTGGTGTCAGTGGAAGGAATGTTGTCTCATTGTTGGTGTCAGTGGAAGGAATATTGTCTCATTGTTGGTGTCAGTGGAAGGAATATTGTCTCATTGTTGGTGTCAGTGGGAGTAATTATGTCCCATCTTTGGTGTCAGTGGAAGGAATGTTGTCTCATTGTTGGTGTCAGTGGAAGGAATATTGTCTCATTGTTGGTGTCAGTGGAAGGAATATTGTCTCATTGTCGGTGTCAGTGGAAGGAATGTTGTCTCATTGTCGGTGTCAGTGGAAGGAATGTTGTCCCATTGTTGGTTTTAGTGGGAGTAATTATGTCCCATTGTTGGTGTCAGTGGAAGTAATTATGTCCCATCTTTGGTGTCAGTGGAAGGAATGTTGTCTCATTGTTGGTGTCAGTGGAAGGAATGTTGTCTCATTGTTGGTGTCAGTGGAAGGAATGTTGTCTCATTGTTGGTGTCAGTGGAAGGAATGTTGTCCCATTGTTGGTTTTAGTGGGAGTAATTATGTCCCATTGTTGGTGTCAGTGGAAGGAATAGTGCCCCATCTTTGGTGTCAGTGGAAGAAATTGTACCCTATTGTTGGTGTCAGTGGAAGAAATTAAGGCCCATTTTTTGGTGTCAGTGAGAGGAATTATGCCCCATTGTTGGTGTCAGTGGAAGGAATAGTGCCCCATCTTTGGTGTCAGTGGAAGGAATTGTACCCTATTGTTGGTGTCAGTGGAAGAAATTAAGGCCCATTTTTGGTGTTAGTGGGAGTAATTATGTCCCATTGTTGGTGTCAGTGGGAGTAATTATGTCCCATTGTTGGTGTCAGTGGAAGGAATGTTGTCTCATTGTTGGTGTCAGTGGGAGTAATTATGTCCCATTGTTGGTGTCAGTGGAAGGAATGTTGTCTCATTGTTGGTGTCAGTGGGAGTAATTATGTCCCATTGTTGGTGTCAGTGGAAGGAATGTTGTCTCATTGTGGATGTCGGTGGAAGAAATAGTGCCACATCTTTGGTGTCAGTGGAAGGAATTGTACCCTATTGTTGGTGTCAGTGGAAGAAATTAAGGCCCATTTTTCGGTGTCAGTGGGAGGAATAATGTCCCATTGTTGGTGTCAGTGGCAGGAATTTTCCACTATTGTATTGCTCTCAACCAACAGACTTTTCAAAAAGATCTCGGAGTGATATAAACTTTTGTAGTAGGCGCTCATCAATACCCACCTCAGGAGCTTCTTTCGGGACATTTTCGTGTTTTGGGCCCAACAGATTTCAATGGGAGAACCTGACATTTGGTTGAAATATGTGAATATTTCATGTTTTCAGTAGTGACTAGTTTTCTTTTGGCAGAAACATGCACAAAACCACCCCAACAAACAAAGGCCGAAAAAAAGGACCAAAGACACCCATCTCAAGTGTAAATAGGGCCTATTACTGAACATTGATAGCTGTACCAGGGTTACAGGTTACCAGCTGTGTGGCGAGCTACGAGTCCTGCAGCCTTACTGCTCCTTATAGGATGGCACTTTAACCGGCACGATTTGGTGCACTGGAAAATTCCTATTTGGGACAGAAGAAGTGTCTGCAAATTACACTTTGCTCGCAAGCTTGTGAGTTTCCAGACGAATCCCAGGCACCCAGAGAACTGTCTCATTTAGATAAAGGGTGATATATTCCCTGGGGGGAGACAAACTGCCCGAGGCCTGTGTGCGTGTGGAATGGAGAACACCGACTCCAGCATAACCATCTGGAATCCAGTAGAAGACACACAGCTAAAAGCTAAAAATAAAAGCCGGCCTTACATACACTAGTGGATTTTAAAACATTTGTACGAAAATTAATTACCGTATATACTCGAGTATAAGCCGAGTTCTTCAGCACATTTTTTTTGTGCTGAAAATGCCCCCCTCGGCTTATACTCGAGTCTGTGTCCATCTTCATTTTTGTGCGCCTGTTCCCGGACAGCCGTAGGTCCCCTGGACCCCAAACCTGGCACACATGTAGCCCGACTCTCCCTCTACAAGTGTGCAAAGTTTGTTGCCTGGGGGACCTATGGCCGTGGAGCACTGATTTTTCAAAGCCGGGCACCCCTTCCATAGACTCCCATGTTAAACAGTAATTTCTTCGGTGAATTTGGGGACCCGGTACCGGCCGGCCCTAGGTCCCCTGGACCCCAAACTTGTAACACATGTAGCCCCACTATTTATCTACAGGGGTGCAAAGTTTGTTGTCCAGGAGACCTACGGCCGGGGAGCACCGATTTTTCAAAGCCGGGCACCCCTTCCTTAGACTCCCATGTTAAATGTCAGTCTAGTCACACAGCGCAGGAAATCAGGTAGGGAGATTGGGCACAGTGAGGCAAAGTGAGGCACAGTGAGGCATGCAGATGGACACCCTAGGCTTATACTCGAGTCAATACGTTTTCCCATTTTTTTGTGGTAAAATTAGGTGCCTCGACTTATATTCGGGTCGACTTATACTCGAGTATATAAGGTAGTAGTATAATTTTTTTTTAAAATATTCCAGTATATATCCCATAGTTTGTAGACGACATAACTTTTACACAAATCAATCAATATACGCTTATTGGGATTTTCATTTTTTTTTACCAAAAATATGTAGCAGAATACATTTTGGCCAAAATATATGCATTCTGTTTTTTTTGGGGATGTTTTACAGCAGAAAGTAACAAATATCGATTTTTTTTTTTTTTTTTTTAACTTGCAATCTTTTTTTCGTTTATATTTCAAAAAAGAAATAAAAATTTCAGTTTTGATAAAATATCACCAAAAGAAAGCATCATTTTATCTGGGTACAGCGTTGCATGACCGCGCAATTAGTAGTTAACCACTTCCATACCGGGCATTTTCACCCCCCTCCTGCCCAGGCCAATTTTCAGCTTTCAGCGCTGTCACACTTTGAATGAGAATTGCGCGGTCGTGCGACGTTGCACCCAAATTCATTTTGATAATTCCCCCCCCCCCCCACAAATAGAGCTTTCTTTTGGTGGTATTTGATCACCTCTGCGGTTTATATTTTTTTGCGCTATAAACAAAAAAAGAGTGACAATTTTGAAAAAAAAAAAAACACAATGTCCATTACTTTTTGCTATAATAAATATCCCAATTTTCTTTTAAAAAAAAAAAAAATTTTTCTACATATTTTTGGTAAAAAAAAATCAAAAAAAATCGCAATAAGCGTTTATTGATTGGATTGCGCAAAAGTTATAGTGTCTACAAAATAGGCGATAGTTTTATGGCATTTTTATTATTTATTTTTTTACTAGTCATGGCGGCGATCTGTGATTTTTATCGTGACTACAAAATTGCGGCAGACACTTTTGACACTATTTTGGGACCATTCACATTTATACAGCGATCGGTGCTATAAAAATGCACTGATTACTGTATAAATGTGACTGGCAGGGAAGGGGGTTAACACTAAGGGGCGATCAAGGGGTTAAATGTGTATCCTAGGGAGTGATTCTAACTGTAGGGGGAGGGGACTCACAAGGGGAGGAGACCGATCAGTGTTCCTCTGTAATGGGAACACACGGATCGGTCTCCTCTCACCTGACAGAACGTGGATCTGTGTGTTTACACACACAGATCCACGTCCCTGGCTCTGCGACGAGCAATCGCAGGTGCCCGGCGGCCATCGCGGCCGCCGGGCACGCGCATCGGGTTCCCACCGCAGGGAATCCCAGGACGTCATATGACGTCTTGTGCAATTAGTTTCGTAACGAAACGAAATTCGTCCGAATTTAGCAACTTTCGGACATTCGGAAGCATTCGAATTTCCGAACAAAGCAATTACGAATAAGACCGAATCCGAAATAAATTATATCGCAAATAGCGAATGCCCGAATGTCTTCAGCATAATTCGTTATGAAAAAAATTACGAATGTACGAATCCATACGAAGCACAATAACACTCACTCTGCTCTCTGCTTCTCCCTCACCGTGCTGAACTCCCTCTCAAAATGGTGTACAGGGGGCGGAGGCTATAGCCGCATGTAAAAAACTAAAGTAAAATACGAGATTTCGAATCCATACGAAGCACAATAACACTCACTCTGCTCTGCTCTCTGCTTCTCCCTCACCGTGCTGAACTCCCTCTCCACATGGTGTACAAGGGGCGGAGTCTATAGCCGCATGTAAAAAACGAAAGTAAAATACGAGATTTCGAATCGTTACAAAAAACCGCAATGTATTTAGAAAAGTACAAATCCATTCGAAGCACATTAGGCATAATAGGCAGCGTCGTTGTGAGAGAGACACGGAAAATTAGGAATCAACGAACCCAAAAAAAGTTACGAAAGTAGGAGTTGTGTCCAGAATCAATGAAAAACAATGTACTCTACCGAAAGTACGAATTATAAAGCAACAAAAAATAAGGCTTACATTAATACGAATCATTCCGATTCAACGAAAAATGTCGCTTGCGAAAATACGAATTAGTCCGAACACGAAAAATCCCGTCTAGCAAAATTACGAACGATTACGAATCAACAGGACCGAAAAGAAACGAACCGAAACGAAACAAATTTTTCCGTTGTGCACAAGTCATATGACGGCCGCCCGGAGGGACGAAGGGTTCCTGCGGCCGTCATATGACTATACAGCGGGCGGGTGGGAAGTGGTTAAAATAGTGCAGTGCTAAATAGCAAAAAGTGGCCTGGTCACATAGGCGTGCGCACAGGGTGTGCCGGGTGTGCCTGGGCACACCCTAATCACCACATGTACATTAGAATTATCCAGGTGGGTGGTTGGGGGGTGCCAGTGGCCAGTGTAAATGCCCCCATTATATTAAAGGCTAGGTTCAACCTTAGGAACACATTACACCCATATTTAGGGTGTAATATAATATGGTGCCAATCAACTGTCTCCCACCACCAGAGCCTCCTCCCTGTGACTGCAGGTGGCATTCATGTGTGTTTAAACTTTGGGGTTCACACCCTAATACAATAGGCTGCCGCACACCTATGCCTGGTCATGAAGGGGGTAAAACCTTCCGGAGCTGAAATGGTCACACAGGTTTCTTTCCGGTCTAGAACACGCGCATTACAATATGTTCGATCCTAACCGGACGAAGTTCACATTCACAGTTCGATTTTCATTTCTTCAAGAAAAGAAAAAACTTTTCATCTTTCTCCTTCAAATTTTCTCATCACTATGGTTGAAATCGATTTGCGACATTTCCTTACTCGCCATTAGATAAACAAACTTTCCGAAAATGAAATTTGTTCCTATGAAATCAGTATAGTCAGCCTTATCCATGTAAACTTTTTTTGGTAATTTCTATTTTGTAGAGAAGTTGCCGATACAACACCTCAACACCAGGACTTATTTCCGAAGCCTGGAGAAAGTGTGTGCCGGGGCTCGCTGCAACTTTGGAACGATGACAGCTGATTGGGCAACGCTCTGAGCCCCCGGGGGCAAAACGGACTATTAATCAGAATCTGTGACCTGCAACTTAAATGTCATTGTAACAACAGAGGATTGTAGAGGAGCTGAAAGTGACACAAAAAAAAAAAAATAATCTGTTCAAGAATGTATTTCTCATGCCGCGTACACACGATCGTTTTTCACGTCGTTAAAAATGCCATTTTTTAAATTGGGCATTAAAAACGATGGTGTGTGGGCTCCAGAGCATTTTTAACAACGTGAAAAATGGCCTAAAAAAAAAATGAGAACCTGCTCTATTTTTTCACGTCGTTTTTCACGTCGTTTTTTTAACGTGAAAAACGGTAGTGAGTACGCTTTTACGAGGGGAAAAAAAACGCGCATGCTCAGAATCAAGTATGAGACGGGAGCGCTCGGTCTGGTAAAACTAGCGTTCGTAATGGAGATCGCACATTCGTCACGCTGTAACGGACTGAAAAGCACGAGGCTGAAAAGCGTGAATCGTCGCTCAACAAACTTCACTACATGAAGGGTGGCGCCATTCGAACGGAACTTCCCCTTTATAGTGCCGTTGTACTTGTTGTACGTCACTGCGCTTTGCTCGAGCGTTTTTTTTTTTTTTAATGAACGTGTGTATGCAAGACAGGGTGGAGAGGAAACAAGAAAAATCACGTCGAGAAAAACTTTGTTTTTGAAAATGACATTAAAAACGATCGTGTGTACGCGGCATCACTCAAAAAGTCCCTTCTATTGCTCTCAGCCCTTTTTTTTTTACTTCCCCTAAACGCTTATGCCTCCAAACGTCTCTGAAGGTTTATGTGTGCATGGACACATGGGCTAAGATGGAGGGGGGTTTAGAGGCAGTAAAAAAAAAAACAACATCAGACACCCCTAACATAGGGTGACCAGACATCCCCAGTTTCAGGGGACAGTCCCCGGATTGAGGACACTGTCCCCGGACCAAGTCTGTCCCCGGTTTTGTCCCCGGATTGAGGACACTGTCCCCGGACCAAGTCTGTCCCCGGATTGAGGACACTGTCCCCGGACCAAGTCTGTCCCCGGTTTTGTCCCCGGATTGAGGACACTGTCCCCGGACCAAGTCTGTCCCCGGTTTTGTCCCCGGATTGAGGACATTGTCCCCGGACCAAGTCTGTCCCCGGTTTTGTCCCCGGATTGAGGACACTCTCCCCGGACCAAGTCTGTCCCCAGTTTTGTCCCCGGATTAAGGACACTGTCCCGGGACCAAGTCTGTCCCTGGTTTTGTCCCCGGATTGAGGACACTGTCCCCGGACCAAGTCTGTCCCCAGTTTTGTCCCCGGATTAAGGACACTGTCCTGGGACCAAGTCTGTCCCTGGTTTTGTTCCCGGATTGAGGACACTATCCCCAGACCAAGTCTGTCCCCGGTTTTGTCCCCGGATTGGATTTGAACAGGGGCTGGGGCAATTTCAAAGACAGTCAGTGCAGAATTAAAAAAAAAAATCTGAATTACACCCCCTGCTCCGCCGCTCCTACTAGCTTAGGGGGGTGTATTTTTTTCCATTATCTGTGCCTCTTTCTGATGATCATGTGCTGGTCGGAGCGGAGGGAATATTTCTTCAGTTTCAGGCACCCATTCAGCTCCGCTTGCATGTTCTTATCTTCTTGCCTTCCTTGGCAGAGTGATCTTCTTCCACTCCCCACCCAGTAGTAGCCGGGGCCCAGAGAGTAAGACTTGACAGGCTGTGAGGCGGGTGGCGACTGGCAGAGAGTCGCTGATTGCCGCCATTACTAGTAAAAGAAAAATATGTCCCCGGATTTCATTTAAAAAAATCTGGTCACCTTACCCTAACAGCAGCTGTAAAAACGTCCTGTGTGCCTGAGCCCTTAGAGCCCTTCTCAACCAGGGTCCAGTAGGGTTCCTCCAGAGGTTGCTCGGGGGTTCCTTGGGACGTGGCAGACTGACCCTCCATGTGATGGTGCCTGTATAGTTCCTGAGTCAACGCAACTTGGCACAATCTTAGCACCAATCATCTTTTTTGCTTTCTGTAAGGCCCCTTTCACACTGGGGCGGGAGGTGCGCTGGCGGTATAGCGCCGCTATTTTTAGCGGCACTTTAGCGTCGTATTTGCCGCGATTTGCGGCCACTAGCAGGGTGTATTTAACCCCCGCTAGCGGCCGAAAAAGGCTTAAAACCGCACGCAAACTGCTGCTACAGCAGCGGTTTGCGGGCGGTATAGCCGCGCTGTCCCATTGATTTCAATGGGCAGCAGCGGTAAAGGAACGGTATACACACCGCTCCTTCACCGCCTCAAAGATGCGGCTAGCAGGACTTTTTTTCTCGTCCTGCCAGCGCACCGCCTCAGTGTTTAAAGCACTCGGGCTTTCACATTGAGACTGCAGGGCAGGAGTTTTTCAAGGCGCTATTTAGGCGCTATTTTTAGCGCTAAAACGCCTGAAAAACTCCTCAGTGTGAAAGGGGCCTTAGGGTGGCATTATGACCACCACTGTGGGTTGGACCTTCTTCCCAGTGACCACCAATGTAGGAGGCCCTTTTTTTCCCACTGACCCCTGATGAAGTGGTTTTAGCAAGGGTTCCTTGAAACCTAATTCATTCAAGGGATCACCTGGGGTAAAAAGCTTGAGAAAGGGTGTATTAGAAGGTGGCTACGTCCGTTCTCCATGTCCTACTGTACCTAGGAATGTAGTCACCCTCTCTTTCTTGCTCCGAGATGGACTGGTAGCCACCATCTCCTGCTTGCCCCCGTGATGGACTAGGGACTATGGAAAATACCGTCCCATTAAAGGAGAAGTCTAGCCAAAGCTTGTTAGGCTGTACTTCTCCTCTGGATCACAGGAGGGTAATTCGTTTTGCCCTCCTGTGACCCGTTTTTCAGCAGAGAGAGCGGTCTGACGTCCCCGATGTCAGTTCAGGCACCGCGTCATCGCGACCACGGAGTCGGGATCTGCCAGGTGCATGGACTGACACCTGGTTTGGCCTCTCGGCGAGCCGCTCCGCCCCCCCCTCCCCAGCACATCGCTCCAATGAGCGACGAAGGAGCAGAGCGGAGAGCTGTGACTGATAGTCTGCAGCTCTCTGCTCACGGAGCTCTGAAAACCTGAGCGATCAGCGGTTTTTGATCGCTCGGTTCTCAGTGTAGAGGTGCTGGGGGACAGATGTCACATCCACCTAGGTAAGTATGAATCAGGATTTTTTTTTCCTTTACTTCTCTTTTAATTAGTGGATGTGTAGGAAAACGTTTTGGAGAATAAGGATATTGCTTAGTGTTACCTAAAGTGTTACTAAACCCAAAACAGTAAAATCAGTCTGTATATGCAGTAAAGCATTCTTGTTATCCTCACTGTGGAACCTAAGGGGTTAATCTTCCGCATTGTGCAAAAAGGCTGTTTGATCCTGTCTTCTCTGATCCTCCCCTTTTTCAACAGTCCCCAAACTATCTCCTGATAGAATAGAGCCTTGAATGCACTC
This sequence comes from Rana muscosa, assembly GCA_029206835.1. Classification (NCBI taxonomy): domain Eukaryota; kingdom Metazoa; phylum Chordata; class Amphibia; order Anura; family Ranidae; genus Rana; species Rana muscosa. The sequence goes on from CM055124.1 coordinate 297,935,742, forward strand.
TGCACATGCTCAGTTTGGTGTGTATTGCTAAAGAGTTTTTTTTTTCTTGCATGTGCATGTGATTGGCACAGAGCCAATCAGCACTGTCCAGACAGAGGGTCAGGGGTCCTGCAGCCTCAAAGGACAGTCAGAGGGGAATAAAAACTCCTCCTACAAGCTTTAACCAGACACTGATAGAGGTCACAAGACTGCTATATACTGCTGATGAGAAAAGGTATTCAACAGTTTATATTTACTAAAATAATTGCATTTCCATGTTCTGTGTACTGCGGGAGACCAGATATAGTGAATGCAGGCTCCTGGGTTTAAACACGCTGTGATAGTGGATGATCAAATTGCTTACAGCTACTCTCAAACAAATATTTTTTCTAACACAGGAGGGGTTCTAACCGCTGGCCTGGCATTTATCTTGAACAAATGTGATTCCCGATTTAAAACACCAGCTTATCCAACAGCAAAGGTGCACAGTACAGGATCATAAGGCAAGAGGCTGCAGTCCCACCTAGAGGCAGTGTGAAAAGCCTGTTAAGCCAAGCTGAACTCACGTATATATTCTATTTAGAAGCAGGTAAGCCAGAGTGGACATTTGGAATTTAGATATACTGTATATACTCGAGTATAAGCCAACCCGAATATAAGCCGAGGCACCAAATTTTACCACAAAAAACTGGGAAAATTTATTGACTCGAGTATAAGCCTAGGGTGTCCATCTGCATGCCTCACTGTGCCTCACTGTGCCCATGTGCGTGCCTCACTGTGTCCATGCCTCACTGTGCGCAATCTCCCTACCTGATCTCCGGCGCTGTGTGACTAGACTGACGTTTAACATGGGAGTCTATGGAAGGGGTGCCCGGCTTTGAAAAATCGTTGCTCCCCGGCCGTAGGTCCCCTGGACAAAAAACTTTGCACACTTGTAGATGAAGAGTGGGGCTACATGTGTGCCAAGTCTGGGGTCCAGAGAACCTAGGGCCGGCCAGTACCGGTTCCCCAAAATCACAAGAGAAATTACCGTTTAACATGGGAGTCTATGGAAGGGGTGCCCGACTTTGAAAAATCGGTGCTCCCCGGCCATATATTCCCTGGACAACAAACATTGCACACTTGTAGAGGAAGAGGTGGGCTACATGTGTGCCAAGTTTGGGCTCCAGGGAACCTACGACTGACCGGTATCAGGTGCACAAATTTGAAGATGGGCACAGACTCGAGTATAAGCCGAGGGGGGGCATTTTCAGCACAAAAAAATGTGCTGAAAAACTCGGCTTATACTCGAGTATTTACGGTAGATAGCACTAGCAGTCCACTGATTACTATTTGCCCAAAGTGTCCACAATCTTGCTTGGCCCCCATAGCCCAGCACTTCGTCAGGTATCATTGGCAGGGAACAGTAGCAGCACTTCGTCAGGAACGTGTCCATTTCAAGGGAAGAATCACTGGTAGGGAACAGATTTACCCATCTGCACAATTTCACGTTCTAGAAGTAAACTTCAAACCTCGCTTTCTTCATTTCTTTTTTAAAATAATAACTTTCTTTTAGCGGCGGCAAAGAAATGAAAATGACGTCTGTCTCTTTAACAGAATCTTCATTTAAACGCTCTTATATCTTCCACCATCCCAGTGATCTATATGCAAATATGCTAATGCATGCAAATTAAGACACTACTTTTAGTCCCAATTTAATAGAAAGCATTAAAATACCACTTTTTTTTTCCGAAACCCTCCATATGCATATGCAAGGCAGGCTCCGGCAACAAAATGAGCCGGTGACAGTTCTCAAGAAAAATCAGCCGGGAACGGCGTACAGGAATCAGCTGTTAATACATTATCGTATCCCCGCGAACAGAGGTCTCTAGTTTATATGCGCCTGTCAAGGCGTTTTTCAGGAAGAATCAGCCACCTTGATTAACAGAAATACGCTCAGGGCGGGGAGTATGTGTAGGATGCAGATGACCATTTTATTTATTGAAGGGGACCTGTCTGCCCCCTTCACTGATCTGTACACCATCGTGTAGCACAGCGGGTCTCCAAACTGCAACCCGGGAGCCAGATGTGGCCCTTTGCTTGCCTTTATCTGGCCCTTGGGGCACTATTCCACCAACTGACACCGATGATAGGACACCATTCCCCCTACTGTCCCCATCAATGGGGCATTATTGCTCCCATTAAAACCAGTGATGGGGCACTGAGGGCATTTTCTACTCCCACTGGCCACAGTCCGGCCCCCCGAAAGCTTGAAGGACATTAAACCGGCTCCTTGCTTAGAAAGTTTGGACCCTGATGCAGCATATAGGAACTGATGGTTCAACTGGCTTGAATACCAAGGCTGTTTAGGTGGACATTGGCAAAACCAAGAGACACATTTTAAGGAGACCTGCCAGGACCGGCATATGAAAGCTACCAATGCAGTTGACTTTGTAAAGGTGCAAACCATGGATCTATCATCCTGATTCTGGATTTCCTACTTAAAGTGTACCTCTTAGCAAAACAAAAAAAATATGCAGTCCATTTCTGGAATATATGCTCATTTCCACAAGTTTTGAGCTCCTAATACCCAATAGTGAGCTGGCATTGCTGCCCCTGCTGCCCTGAAATTCCACGCGGTGTTGTAACCCCTGCTTGGGTTCTTCCCTCATGTGCACTGGTTCTCTGTCCCATTTCATCACACCACTGTGGTGCACCATTCGGAAGGGGCTGTCAATGCAACGCAACACGTGAAAATGTATGTCTGACATATTTCTGGCAAAACAGTGCACAAGCATTGGAAGACCAACACATGGAAGAGATCTGTGCAATTACTTAGAGTAATGCAGAGCACCGGCCACTGACCATATATACTAATAGGTGCTGTGCACCAATCAAGCACATAGAAGAGAACTGTGCAATGACTTACGCCATCAAATAACACTGTACACCAGGGATACACAGACCATGTATACTAATAGGTGCTGTCCATTAACAAGCACATAATACAATGAAGAGCACCGGCCACTGGCCATATATACTAATAGGTGCTGTGCATTAGAAAGCACATGGAAGAAATCTGTGTGTTAACTTAATGCAATGAAGAGCACTGGTCGCTCACCATTTATACTAATAAGTGCCGTGCACTGACCAAGCACATGGAAGAGAGCTGTACACTGACTTAGTGTACAAAGAGCACTGTACACTAATCATTTATACTAATAGGTGCTGTGCATTTCCAAGCACATGGAAGAAAGATGTGTAATAACCTAATGCAATGAAGAGCACCGGCCACTCACCATATATACTAATAAGTGCTGTGCACTGACCAAGCACATGGAAGAGAGCTGTACACTGGCCATTTATTTATACGAATAGGTGCTGTGCATTAGCAAGCACATGGAAGAAAGTTGTATAGTAACTTAATGCAATGAAGAGCACCGGTCACTCACCATATACTAATAAGTGCTGTGCAATGACCAATCGCATGGAATAGAGCTGTGCACTGACTTAGTGTACAATGATCACTGTACACTGAACATTGATACTAATAGGCGCTGTCAATTACTAAGCGCATGGAAGAAAGCTGTGTAATAACCTAATGCAATGAAGAGCACCGGTCACTCACCATATACTAATAAGTGCTGTGCAATGACCAATCGCATGGAAGAGAGCTGTACACTGACTTAGTGTACAAAGAGCACTGTACAGTGATCATTTAAACTAATAGGTGCTGTGCATTACTAAGCGCATGGAAGAAAGCTGTGTAATAACCTAATGCAATGAAGAGCACCGGTCACTCACCATATAATATACTAATAAGTGCTGTGCACTGACCAAGCACATGAAAGAGAGCTGTACACTGACTTAGTGTACAAAGAGCACTGTACAGTGATCATTTAAACTAATAGGTGCTGTGCATTACTAAGCGCATGGAAGAAAGCTGTGTAATAACCTAATGCAATGAAGAGCACCGGTCACTCACCATATAATATACTAATAAGTGCTGTGCACTGACCAAGCACATGAAAGAGAGCTGTACACTGACTTACAGTAATGAAGAGAACTGTACACTGACCATTTATTTATACTAATAGGTGCTGTGCATTAGCAAGCACATTGAAGAAAGCTGTGTAGTAACTTAATGCAATGAAAAGCACCGGTCACTGACCATATATACTAATAAGTGCTGTGCAATGACCAATCGCATGGAATAGAGCTGTACACTGACTTAGTGCAACAAAGAGCACTGTACACTGATCATTTATACTAATAGGTGCTGTCTATTTCCAAGCACATGGAAGAAAGATGTGTAATAACCTAATGCAACGAAGAGCACCGGCCACTCACCATATATACTAATAAGTGCCGTGCACTGACCAAGCACATGGAAGAGAGCTGTACACTGACTTACAGTAATGAAGAGAACTGTACACTGACCATTTATTTATACTAATAGGTGCTGCGCATTACCAAGCTAATAATGCAATGAAGAGCACCGGCCACTGACTGTACATACTTATAGATGCTTTGCACTGGCCAATCACATTGACGGGTATATTGCCCATGACAGCGCAGTGAAAGAACAACCTGCACAGCACTTTGCACTGACCAAAAGCATCCAAGGTGCCCAGGTATTATCTGCGTTCTGAGATGAGAACAGCGACAGTGTAATGAGCGGAGAGATAAAACGCACAGTGACTGACAAGCTTAGTAAGTGGCAGTGAGGTAGCGAGGCTGTCACACCTTCTCCGCCTCTATGCCAGCTTCTGCTTTTCCATCTGCAATGACAAGAAAGAAACATTTGTATAAACTTTCCCCAACAGCAGCAGCCATCAGTCACCATGCCTCTCCTCCACCCATCGCCAGCACCACTGTGCCCTGCGGGGAGATGTCATACAAAGGGGGGGCTGAGGTGGGAGATAAGGAAGAACTCAGAGCAAACAACAGCAACAGGAACCAAGTTGAGCCATTTCAATTATTCATGTGCCAGATGGAATCTCTTCCTGCCGTCTTCTACTGGAGAAAAGAAAAAAGGAAGGGAAGCGGGAGGCGGATAGAGAGGGACGCGGGGAGCGAAAGGGAAATTCAACACTCGCAACCGCACAGCATCAACGTGCCGAGCAGACACAAAGATATTCTCTGCACCCCCGGCAGGTAGTAAATCACCTGTTAAGAGGGACCACTCATGTCAAGGACCTTCTACTTGAAGGACCAGATTCTGTCCCCAGCTGCTCAGTCTAATGACATTCCCATTTAAACAAGAACCCTAGAAGGATTTTTTGGATATAGAAAGGTATAGTAACTTATGTTGTACATTTTATGGGGTCCCTGAACCTTTACCAATCAGGAGCCCAGGGACAAGTCTAAATCTGTGTCCCAGCAGCAATCCCCGGAGTCCCTACTTATCTCAGTACAGGTTTCCTTAACCACTTGCTTACTGGGCACTTAAACCCCCCCCCCCCCCCCCGCCCAGACCAATTCTCAGCTTTCAGCGCTGATGCACTTTGAATGACAATTGCGCGGTCATGCAACACTGTACCCATATGACATTTTTATCATTGTTTCCCCACAAATAGAGCTTTCCTTTGGTGGTATTTGATCACCCTTGGGGTTCTTATGTTTTGCTTAACAAACAAAAAAAGATGGAAAATGTTGAAAAAAAATAAATCATGTTTTATATTTTGTTAATTTTTTTTGCAAAAAGGTAATTTTTCTCCTTCATTGATATGCGCTGATGAGGCGGCACTGATGGGCACTGATAGGCTGCACTGGTGGGCACTGATAGGCACAGATAAGGCAGCACTGATAGGCACAGATAAGGCGGCACTGATAGGCACAGATAAGGCGGCACTGATAGGCACAGATAAGGCAGCACTGATGGGTGTTACTGATGGGCACAGATAGATGGCACTGATGAGGCAGCACTCATGGGCACTGATAGGCTGCACTGGTGGGCACTGATAGGCACAGATAAGGCGGCACTGATAGGCACAGATAAGCCGGCACTGATAGGCACAGATAAGGCGGCACTGATAGGCACAGATAAGCCGGCACTGATAGGCACAGATAAGCCGGCACTGATAGGCACAGATAAGGCAGCACTGATGGGTGTTACTGATGAGCACAGATAGATGGCACTGATGGGCACAGATAGGTGGCACTGATGGGCACAGGTAGGTGACAATTTATTACTATTTTTATTATTACTGTTTATATAGCGCCAACAGTTTACGCAGCATTTTACAATGTAGAGAGGGGACAACACAATTACAGTACAGTTCAATACAAAAGGTACAGGAGGGCACGGCTCGTATAGCTTACATTCTAAAGGGAGGGGGTGGTGGCACAAAAGGTAATAGCTGCAGAGAATTTGATGGGGGTGGCTCTGGGATAGTTGTTAGGTGGGTGTGGGATAGGCTTCCCTGAATAAATGACGGGCACTGGTAGGCTACAATGATGGGCAGCACTGTTTGAGGCACTGATTAGTTTTGCACTGTGGGCACTGATAGGTGGCACTGATGGGCGACGCTGGTGGGCACTGGTAGGTGGCACACATTGGCAGAGATGAGCTGTCTGCAGCTCTGCCCATCGGGACCGATGTCCTGCTGTCTTCTGCCGGTGATCTGCTTTTTTTTCCTCCTCACGCTATCAGCGTGAGGAGAAACAATAGCCGATTACCGGCTCTGTTTACATCACATGATCAGCTGTCATTGGCTGACAGCTGATCATGTGGTAAGGGGTCGGGACAGACCCCTTACTCTGATCTGTGATCCAGCGAGTCTCCTAGACTCGCTGATCACAGAGCAGGGGGCGCGCAGGCCGCTCGAGCACGGGAGGTCATCTATTGACGGCCTCCCGGCAATTCAGGTCCGCGCTGTAGCCGTCATTTGACTATAGCGCGGATCTGAAGTGGTTAAAGCAAACCTGATGTTTGTCCTTAAAGGGCTTACTTTATTGCCCTCTACCCATCCAGCAGCACATACTCACCTATATCATGTGCTTCCCTATTGCTCCCTTCAGCTCCTCCATGGTCGGTGTTTCCAGGTATGGAGGACCATGTGACTCTCCTCTTATGTAACAATTCTTGGTGATTGGCCCAGAATTGTCACATGGGGCATGAGGACAGTCCTCAACTAGAACAAGTCAAGACACGTGGCTTTCTTTCCTCACTCCTGATGGTTAAATGGAGAGGTACAGGAAATATAATTTTCTTACAGGTACAAATCATATTTAAACTTTCATAGCAGGTACGACAACGCTGTATACTGGCCTAGGCCGACAAGGCCCAGGCCTAGGGCAGCACGGACAGAGTCCCCGCCGGCTTGCGCTACATTGTTAGTGCAGTGCCAGTCTGATGGGGCGGACTGGGCTGAGAGGAAAATTAGTTTAGTGCCCCCATAATGCGGCCGACTGCTTCCGGTATGCGGGCGGCCGGCATTCCGCAACTGTTTGGGATGGGGGTGCTACTTCTAATTTTGACTGTTCTATCATCCTGGACCACAAACCTTCCTCACTGTGCTATATGTTCTCTGCTGCACCATTGGCATGGTTATATCTTCTTAGTCCTCTCCATAAAATGATCAGAAATTTGTGCTTAAAGTAGAACTATAGGCCACACTTTTTTTTTTTCATTTTGGGAATGGAGGGTTATAGCCCCTGTCAGTTTATTTTTTAACAACCCTGTCACATTGCAGAGATTTCCCTTCACTTCCTGCCCCATAGCCAAACAGGAAGTGAGAGGAAATTTATGTTAATTAACCACTTCAACCCCGGGCTTTTTTTACCACCTCAATATCGGGCCTATTCTAGCACTTCTCTCCTACATGTACAAATCATCATTCTTTTGCTAAAAATTACATAGAACCCCCAAACATTATATCTGTTTTTTTAGCAGACACCCTAGGGAATAAAATGACGGTCATTGCAACTTTTTTTCTTGCACGGTATTTGCGCAATAATTTTTCAAACGCCTTCATGGTTTCATGAATTAAAAAATAACAAAAAACAGTAAAGTTAGCCCAGTTTTTTTGTAAAATATGAAAGATGATGTTACGCCGAGTAAAATGATACCTAACATGTCATGCTTTATAATATCGCACAGTCATGGAATGGCGCCAAACTTCGGTACTTAAAAATCTCCATAGGCGACGCTGTAATTTTTTTACAGGTTACCAGTTTAGAGTTACAGAGGAGGTCTAGTGCTAGAGATGTTGCACGCGCTCTAGGGCACGCGGCGATACCTCACATATGTGGTTTGAACGGCGTTTACATATGTGGGCGGGACTTACGTGTGCGTTCGCTTCTGATCGCGAGCTACCGGGGACAGGGGCGTTTTAATTTTTTATTTTATTATTTATTTATTTTTTTTACTTAATTTTTTTTATTTTTACACTTATTTTAAATGTTTTTTTTTTTTATCACTTTTATTCCTATTACAAGGAATGTAAACATCCCTTGTAATAGGAATGTGTGACAGGTCCTCTTTATGGAGAGATGCGGGGTCAATAAGACCCCACATCTCTCCTCCAGGCTGGAAATTTCACTGATCTCATGTTTACTAGCCGCAATGGCGGCTTTGTTTACATCTGAGGACCCGGACGTGATGTCATCACATCGCGCCCGGGCCTCCGACGGTCATAGAGATGACTGGTGACCATCTGGTCACCAGTCATCTCTATGCTTCCTATCGTGTGCCGGACGATTCTCTCCGGGTCCCCGATGGCACGGGAGAGCCCAGAGAAGCACCGGATGGCGGCGGGAGGGGGGGATGTCCCCTTCCGCCGCCTATAAGAACGATCAAGCGGTGGAACTGCCGCTATGATCATTCTTATGGTGCACAGAATCGCCGGCAGAACAGAATGATATCTGAATGATGCCTCTAGCTGCACCCATCATTCAGATATCCCCCTACAAAGCCCAGGACGTCATATGACGCCCACCCAGGATGGGAGATCCCATCTGTGGACGTCATATTACTATGGATGGGTAGGGAAGTGGTTAAGGGAATCCAATGCCCCCCCCCCCCGTCCCTAAGAACTAGTGTCCCCACTTGGAAATTTCAGGGCGGGTCTTAAACAGCAAGGGGTGTGGCCTTGACAGGAAGGGGTTTGTCATATTTATAGTAGGGGGTGCTTTGGGACCGTAGCTCATTTGCATTCAGGAACAGAGAATTTTTTTATTTTTTGCATGCTTTTGTATAGACCAGGGATCTCCCTCTTTTCAAATGAAGGGCCAGTTTACTGTCCTTAACACTTTACGGGGGCCAAATTGTGGCCAGTGGAGGCAGAAAATGTTCCAGGCCCAACATCAGTAAGAATAAACATGGCCTCAGGGTTGGTGGTCAAAGGAAAGGGAGTGGTGCCCAATCACTGGTATTAGTGGGAGGAATAGTGCCCCATCATTGGTATCAGTGGGAGGAATAGTGCCCCATCATTGGTATTAGTGGGAGGAATAGTGCCCCATCATTGGTATTAGTGGGAGGAATAGTGCCCCATCATTGGTATCAGTGGGGGGAATAGTGTCCCCTCATTGATACTAGTGGGAGGAATAGTGCCCCATCATTGGCATCAGTGGGAGGAATAGTGCCCCATCATTGGTATCAGTGGGAGGAATAGTGCCCCATCATTGGTATCAGTGGGAGGAATAGTGTCCCTTCATTGATACTAGTGGGAGGAATAGTGTCCCATCATTGATACTAGTGGGATAAATAGTGCCCCATCATTGGTATCAGTGGGAGGAATAGTTCCCCATCATTGGTATCAGTGGGAGGAATAGTGCCCCATCATTGGTATCAGTGGGAGGAATAGTGCCCCATCATTGGTATCAGTGGGAGGAATAGTGCCCAATCGCTGGTATTAGTTAGAGGAATAGTGTCCCATCATTGATACTAGTAGGAGGAATAGTGTCCCCTCATTGATACTAGTGGGAGGAATAGTACCCAATCACTGGTATTAGTGAGAGGAATAGTGTCCCATCATTGATACTAGTAGGAGGAATAGTGTCCCATCATTGATACTAGTGGGATAAATAGTGCCCCATCATTGGTATCAGTGGGAGGAATAGTGCCCCATCATTGGTATCAGTGGGAGGAATAGTGTCCCCTCATTGATACTAGTGGAAGGAATAGTGCCCAATCACTGGTATTAGTGAGAGGAATAGTGCCCCATCATTGGTATCAGTGGGAGGAATAGTGCCCCATTATTGATACTAGTGGAAGGAATTGTGTCCCATCATTGATACTAGTGGGAGGAATAGTGTCCTCTCATTGATACTAGTGGGAGGAATAGTGCCCAATCACTGGTATCAGTGAGAGGAATAGTGCCCCATCATTGATACTAGTGGGAGGAATAGTGTCCCATCATTGATACTAGTGGGAGGAATTGTGTCCCATCATTGATACTAGTGGGAGGAATAGTGCCCCATCATTGATACTAGTGGGAGGAATTGTGTCCCATCATTGATACTAGTGGGAGGAATTGTGTCCCATCATTGGTATCAGTGGGAGGAATAGTGTCCCGTCATTGATACTAGTGGGAGGAATTGTGTCCTCTCATTGATACTAGTGGGAGGAATAGTGTCCCATCATTGATACTAGTGGGAGGAATTGTGTCCCATCATTGATACTAGTGGGAGGAATAGTGCCCCATCATTGATACTAGTGGGAGGAATAGTGTCCCATCATTGATACTAGTGGGAGGAATAGTGTCCTCTCATTGATACTAGTGGGAGGAATAGTGCCCAATCACTGGTATCAGTGAGAGGAATAGTGCCCCATCATTGATACTAGTGGGAGGAATAGTGTCCCATCATTGATACTAGTGGGAGGAATAGTGTCCTCTCATTGATACTAGTGGGAGGAATAGTGCCCAATCACTGGTATCAGTGAGAGAAATAGTGCCCCATCATTGATACTAGTGGGAGGAATAGTGTCCTCTCATTGATACTAGTGGGAGGAATAGTGCCCAATCACTGGTATCAGTGAGAGGAATAGTGCCCCATCATTGATACTAGTGGGAGGAATAGTGTCCCATCATTGATACTAGTGGGAGGAATTGTGTCCCATCATTGATACTAGTGGGAGGAATAGTGTCCCATCATTGATACTAGTGGGAGGAATTGTGTCCCATCATTGATACTAGTGGGAGGAATTGTGTCCTCTCATTGATACTAGTGGGAGGAATAGTGTCCCATCATTGATACTAGTGGGAGGAATTGTGTCCCATCATTGATACTAGTGGGAGGAATAGTGCCCCATCATTGATACTAGTGGGAGGAATAGTGTCCCATCATTGATACTAGTGGGAGGAATAGTGTCCTCTCATTGATACTAGTGGGAGGAATAGTGCCCAATCACTGGTATCAGTGAGAGGAATAGTGCCCCATCATTGATACTAGTGGGAGGAATAGTGTCCCATCATTGATACTAGTGGGAGGAATAGTGTCCTCTCATTGATACTAGTGGGAGGAATAGTGCCCAATCACTGGTATCAGTGAGAGAAATAGTGCCCCATCATTGATACTAGTGGGAGGAATAGTGTCCTCTCATTGATACTAGTGGGAGGAATAGTGCCCAATCACTGGTATCAGTGAGAGGAATAGTGCCCCATCATTGATACTAGTGGGAGGAATAGTGTCCCATCATTGATACTAGTGGGAGGAATTGTGTCCCATCATTGATACTAGTGGGAGGAATTGTGTCCTCTCATTGATACTAGTGGGAGGAATAGTGTCCTCTCATTGATACTAGTGGGAGGAATAGTGCCCAATCACTGGTATCAGTGAGAGAAATAGTGCCCCATCATTGATACTAGTGGGAGGAATAGTGCCCCATCATTGGTGTCAGAAAAGTCTCCCAGTGGTCGGATAAACTCCCTCGGGCTGGACTGTGGAGACCACTGGTGTAGACATAAATTCTATAATGTAAAAGGAGGTCAGGATGTGTACAGTATACGTAGTTTAGGGGCAGGTCGGATTGTAAAATGTGTACGGCACCTCTTACAAACATGCTATTGCCTATCTGTACGCCAAGACGCTATGCACGTACGCCGCGCTGAAGAGCGTCCATCTATAAAGCCCACTGTTGGAGTTTTCCCGGAAGCAGCTCATCCTCTGACACAAGGGACAGCGAAGGTGTTCTAGATGGAGGAATGGACTCGGGGGGGGTTTGTAATATGTCAGCAATGATTGTCTGGGTGGAAAAGGTTAAACATGAAAAAGCCTAGAGGAGCCTGAGGAAGAAGAAGGAGTGATATATAAATACATACAGTCTATATGTTGGAAGGGCATTTTAAAACCAGAGCAAAGAGGAGGAACAGAAGGACGAGGAGCCAGGCAAGGGCTTTGACCTTCTATGAAGGAGATAAAAAAATCCGGCGGCCTCAGGGGACACCCAACTATCTAGCATATTGCTGTTAAAATGTCTGAAAAATGTAATACACTTGGCATGCCATGTGATCAGCCGTTGGACAGCTCGCCTCTGCCTGCCGTACGATCCCACACATCACATTGAGAACTTTGCCTATTCCTCCCCACTATACACAGCTGTTCTTCTTCCCCTCCCTGGAAACCCAGAATAATAAAGTTATTGCGCGTGATATTACAAGCATGGGGGGCGGTGTTGTACGTACATGTGTGTTCGAGATCGGGGGGGGGGTTATTAGAATCCATTTGTGATGCGGGGGATGGTGTGCTCACGACATGGACACTGTTTATTGAAGAGGACAGCTGCTCCATTGCTGGGTTGGCTTTAGAAGCAATATTTATGTCTTAAACGACCATTTACTTAAACCCACCGGCCCGGGACTGAGAGGACATCAGTCAGCTGCTGGCTTATAGGAGGCCCATACACGAGCCTCTGACAGTGGTTAGGACAGGCGATCAGGAAAAGGAGGCCCATACACGAGCCGCTGACAGTGGTTAGGACAGGCGATCAGGAAAAGGAGGCCCATACACGAGCCGCTAGGCAGAATAAAAAGGACCAGACGCGCCGACAGTGGTTAGGACAGGCGATCAGGAAAAGGAGGCCCATACACGAGCCGCTAGGCGGAATAAAAGGACCAGACGCGCCGACAGTGGTTAGGACAGGCGATCAGGAAAAGGAGGCCCATACACGAGCCGCTAGGCGGAATAAAAGGACCAGACGCGCCGACAGTGGTTAGGACAGGCGATCAGGAAAAGGAGGCCCATACACGAGCCGCTAGGCGGAATAAAAGGACCAGACGCGCCGACAGTGGTTAGGACAGGCGATCAGGAAAAGGAGGCCCATACACGAGCCGCTAGGCGGAATAAAAGGACCAGACGCGCCAACAGTGGTTAGGACAGGCGATCAGGAAAAGGAGGCCCATACACGAGCCGCTAGGGGGAATAAAAGGACCAGACGAGCCGACAGTGGTTAGGACAGGCGATCAGGAAAAGGAGGCCCATACACGAGCCGCTAGGCGGAATAAAAGGACCAGACGCGCCGACAGTGGTTAGGACAGGCGATCAGGAAAAGGAGGCCCATACACGAGCCGCTAGGGGGAATAAAAGGACCAGACGCACCGACAGTGGTTAGGACAGGTGATCAGGAAAAGGAGGCCCATACACGAGCCGCTAGGCGGAATAAAAGGACCAGACGCACCGACAGTGGTTAGGACAGGTGATCAGGAAAAGGAGGCCCATACACGAGCCGCTAGGCGGAATAAAAGGACCAGACGCGCCAACAGTGGTTAGGACAGGCGATCAGGAAAAGGAGGCCCATACACGAGCCGCTAGGGGGAATAAAAGGACCAGACGAGCCAACAGTGGTTAGGACAGGCGATCAGGAAAAGGAGGCCCATACACGAGCCGCTAGGCGGAATAAAAGGACCAGACGCGCCGACAGTGGTTAGGACAGGCGATCAGGAAAAGGAGGCCCATACACGAGCCGCTAGGGGGAATAAAAGGACCAGACGCACCGACAGTGGTTAGGACAGGTGATCAGGAAAAGGAGGCCCATACACGAGCCGCTAGGCGGAATAAAAGGACCAGACGCGCCGACAGTGGTTAGGACAGGCGATCAGGAAAAGGAGGCCCATACACGAGCCGCTAGGCGGAATAAAAGGACCAGACGCGTTGACAGTGGTTAAGACAGGCGATCAGGAAAAGGGGGCCCATACACGAGCCGCTAGGCGGAATAAAAGGACCAGACACGCCGACAGTGGTTAGGACAGGCGATCAGGAAAAGGGGGAGCGTCAGAAACTGTGAGAATAGTGCGCCCATTGGTAGAGCAGTTCATTTACACAGCAGAGTACTAGTATTAAGCCGAGTACACACGATGGACTGTTTTCATCGGACAAACCGATCGTGTATGGGCCCCATCTGTCTTTTTTCCATGTTGTTTTTCTGGTGTTTAAAAATAGGACATGTTTTGAATTTATCCGATGCTTAAAAAACCAATAGCAAATTACTATGGTCTGTGGGGAAATCCATCGGATAAAAAACCCACGCATGCTCAGAATCAAGTCGACGCATGCTCAGAAGCATTGAACTTAATTTTTCTCGGCTCATCGGAGTGTTTTACGTCACCGCGTTTGAAAACGGTCGGTTTTTTGACTGATGGTGTGTGGGCAAGACTGATGGAAGACAGTTTCATCGGATTTCCGATGGAAAAAAAACATCGGATTAGAATCCATAGGATATCCGATCGTGTGTACAGGGCTTTAGAGTCTATACGGGACAGGGGCTTTTGCACACAGGCGTATATATAGGGTAAGGTGACCAGATTTTTAAAATGAAATCCGGGGACATATTTTTTTACTAGTAATGGTGGCAATCAGCGACTCTCTGCCCTCTCGCCGCCGCCGCTGCCCGCCTAACAGCCTGTCAAGTCTTAGGCCCCTTTCACACTGGGGCGTTTTTCAGGCGTTTTGGCGCAAAAAATATCGCCTGAAAAACCCCCGAAAAATTCTGCCCTGCAGTTTTCAATGTGAAAGCCTGAGGGCTTTCACACTGAAGCGGTGCGCTTGCAGGACCGCTCCAAAAGTCCTGCTAGCCGCACCTTTGGAGCAGTGAAGGAGTGGTGTGTTCACCGCTCCTTTACCGCTGCTGCCCATTGAAATCAATGGGACAGCGCGGCTATACCGCCCTCAGCGGGAGGTTTTAACCCTTTCTCAGGCGCTAGCGGGGGTTAAAACCGCACCGCTAGCAGCCGAATATCGCGGCAAAAACGACGGTATAGCGGCGCTAAAAATAGCGCCGCTATACCGCCAGCACACCTCCCCGCCCCAGTGTGAAAGGGGCCTTACTCTCCGGGCCCCGGCTACTACTGGGTGGGGAGCGGAGGAAGATCACTCCACCAGGGAAGGCAAGGAGATAAGCAGACAGGTGGCTGGCCGGGACTTGAGCCAAGGCAGAAGAACATGCGAGCGGAGCTAAATGGGCACCCGAAACTGAAGAAATATTCACTTCCGCTCCGACCAGCACATGATCATCAGAAAGGGGCACAGATAATGGAAATAATGGGGTGTGTAATTCAGATTTTTTTTATTTTATTCTGCACTGACTATCTTTGAAATTGCCCCAGCCCCTGTTCAAATCCAATCCGGGGACAAAATCAGGGGACAGACTTGGTCAGTGTCCTCACTCCGAGGACTGTCCCTGGAAACTGGGGATGTCTGGTCACCCTAATACAGGGGCATATGGAATATTCACGGTGCCCTGGAGCCCCAGCGGCTGGGTAATTCTGCCCCTACACATGCATTAAAAAAACAAAAAACTGATATCTTATACTGTATTAATACTGTATCAATAAAAACTACAGAACAAATAAAAATAAAATAAAAAAACGGTGCTGCAGTGACATCATCACGGTGCTGCAGTGACATCATCACGGTGCTGCAGTGACATCATCACTGTGCTGTAGTGACATCATCACTGTGCAGTAGTGACATCATCACTGTGCAGTAGTGACATCATCACTGTGCAGTAGTGACATCACCATGCTGCACATAGCCTCTGCAGAGAGCAGAGCTGTGGGAGGGACCCTGTAGGCTCCACCCACAACAGACTCCCTGTAGAAAACTACAGGAGGGGGGCGGAGACAAGACCAGTCATTCTGCACAAGGAGAGAGAGAGCAGCAGTGGGCGGTCTCTATTACAGGAAGTCTCACACTGGGTTACTGCACAGATCTGGAAGAAATGCACAAAGCTCACCAAGATTCAAGAATACACTTGCTAAATGGATATAGACAATAATTGCTTATCCCGGAGTTCAGCTTTAAATAAAAAAAAAAACTGTGGGGTGACCAGACTGGCAGATGGTGGCAATATTGTCTTTTTTTTTTCTTTCCATAATTACCTATTGGTCGAGCTTTATAAATGTCCTCGGCTAGATTTCAAATAAAATACACTGAATTATCTTGAACCTTGTAACTTAATTAGTCACATTTTATTGGGTTGACATAGTGTGTGAAATCATAATGCAGGGAGTGTTATAATCCACAAAAAGCTGAAAACGCCTATTTCACTGATGGCATAACTCCAATATTTCACCTCTCGGAACCAAAATGCTTTCTTTTAAAGCTACAGGAGGAAAAATGCAGACAAGAGCTCAGGAATGCAGCAAGTACCTTAGTAGGGTTATTGGTTTAAAAGCTCAACTCCGGGCACAAATAAAAAAAAAAATACCCCTGCGGTGTCCTCCTCACCCACACGGTAAGGGTTAAATGCTTATCTAGGCATGCATGGATAGGTTGTAATACTTGCCTTATTTTTTGCTCCAGCATGGTCCCTCCAGTGCTGTGACAGGTCCCACAAAACCGCTCTTTTCTAAAATGCTCTGGGCTGGAGTTCGCACTTCTGCCTTCTCTCCAAGGTGCTTTTGGCTGCGGTTGCACTCCTGCTTCCTCTCTAAGGTGCTCTCGCCCATGGTCACACTCCTGCTTCCTCTCTAAGGTGCTCTTGGCCATGATCACACTCCTGCCTCCTCTCTAAGGTGCTTTTGGCTGCGGTCGCACTCCTGCTTCCTCTCTAAGGTGCTCTTAGCCATGGTCACACTCCTGCTTCCTCTCTAAGGTGCTCTTGGCCATGGTCACACTCCTGCCTCCTCTCTAAGGTGCTCTTAGCCATGGTCACACTCCTGCTTCCTCTTTAAGGTGTTCTTGGCCATGGTCACACTCCTGCTTCCTCTCTAAGGTGCTCTTGTCCATGGTCACACTCCTGCTTCCTCTCTAAGGTGCTCTTAGCCATGGTCACACTCCTGCTTCCTCTCTAAGGTGCTCTTGGCCATGGTCACACTCCTGCTTCCTCTCTAAGGTGCTCTTGGCCATGGTTACACTCCTGCTTCCTCTCTAAGGTGCTCTTAGCCATGGTCACACTCCTGCTTCCCCTCTAAGGTGCTCTTGGCCATGGTCACACTCCTGCTTCCTCTCTAAGGAGCTCTTGGCCATGGTCACACTCCTGCTTCCTCTCTAAGGAGCTCTTGGCCATGGTCACACTCCTGCTTCCTCTCTAAGGTGCTTTTGGCCATGGTCACACTCCTGCTTCCTCTCTAAGGTGCTCTTGGCCATGGTCACACTCCTGCTTCCTCTTTAAGGAGCTCTTGGCCATGGTCACACTCCTGCTTCCTCTCTAAGGTGCTCTTGGCCATGGTCACACTCCTGCTTCCTCTCTAAGGTGCTCTTAGCCATGGTTGCACTCCTGCTTCCTCTCTAAGGTGCTCTTAGCCATGGTTGCACTCCTGCTTCCTCTCTAAGGTGCTCTTGGCCATGGTCACACTCCTGCTTCCCCTCTAAGGTGCTCTTGGCCATGGTCACACTCCTGCTTCCTCTCTAAGGAGCTCTTGGCCAAGATCACACTCCTGCTTCCTCTCTAAGGTGCTCTTAGCCATGGTCACACTCCTGCTTCCCCTCTAAAGGTGCTCTTGGCCATGGTCACACTCCTGCTTCCCCTCTAAGGTGCTCTTGGCCATGGTCACACTCCTGCTTCCTCTCTAAGGAGCTCTTGGCCATGGTTACACTCCTGCTTCCTCTCTAAAGTGCTCTTGGCCATGGTTGCAGTCCTGCCTTCTCTCTAAAGTGCTCTTGGCTGCGGTCGCACTCCTGCCTTCTCTCTAAGGTGCTCTTGGCCAAGATCACACTCCTGCTTCCTCTCTAAGGTGCTCTTGGCCATGATCACACTCCTGCTTCCTCTCTAAGGTGCTCTAGGCCATGATCACACTCCTGCTTCCTCTCTAAGGTGCTCTTGGCCAAGATCACACTCCTGCTTCCTCTCTAAGGTGCTCTCGCCCATGGTCACACTCCTGCTTCCTCTCTAAGGTGCTCTTGGCCATGATCACACTCCTGCCTCCTCTCTAAGGTGCTTTTGGCTGCGGTCGCACTCCTGCTTCCTCTCTAAGGTGCTCTTAGCCATGGTCACACTCCTGCTTCCTCTCTAAGGTGCTCTTGGCCATGGTCACACTCCTGCCTCCTCTCTAAGGTGCTCTTAGCCATGGTCACACTCCTGCTTCCTCTCTAAGGTGCTCTTAGCCATGGTCACACTCCTGCTTCCTCTTTAAGGTGTTCTTGGCCATGGTCACACTCCTGCTTCCTCTCTAAGGTGCTCTTGTCCATGGTCACACTCCTGCTTCCTCTCTAAGGAGCTCTTGGCCAAGATCACACTCCTGCTTCCTCTCTAAGGTGCTCTTAGCCATGGTCACACTCCTGCTTCCCCTCTAAGGTGCTCTTGGCCATGGTCACACTCCTGCTTCCCCTCTAAGGTGCTCTTGGCCATGGTCACACTCCTGCTTCCTCTCTAAGGTGCTCTTGGCCATGGTTACACTCCTGCTTCCTCTCTAAAGTGCTCTTGGCCATGGTTGCAGTCCTGCCTTCTCTCTAAGGTGCTCTTGGCCAAGATCACACTCCTGCTTCCTCTCTAAGGTGCTCTTGGCCATGATCACACTCCTGCTTCCTCTCTAAGGTGCTCTTGGCCATGATCACACTCCTGCTTCCTCTCTAAGGTGCTCTTGGCCAAGATCACACTCCTGCTTCCTCTCTAAGGTGCTCTTGGCCATGATCACACTCCTGCTTCCTCTCTAAGGTGCTCTTGGCCATGATCACACTCCTGCTTCCTCTCTAAGGTGCTCTTGGCTATGGTCACACTCCTGCTTCCTCTCTAAGGTGCTCTTGGCCATGATCACACTCCTGCTTCCTCTCTAAGGTGCTCTTGGCCATGATCACACTCCTGCTTCCTCTCTAAGGTGCTCTTGGCTATGGTCACACTCCTGCTTCCTCTCTAAGGTGCTCTTGGCCATGGTCACACTCCTGCTTCCTCTCTAAGGTGCTCTTGGCCATGGTCACACTCCTGCTTCCTCTCTAAGGTGCTCTTAGCCATGGTTGCACTCCTGCTTCCTCTCTAAGGTGCTCTTAGCCATGGTTGCACTCCTGCTTCCTCTCTAAGGTGCTCTTGGCCATGGTCACACTCCTGCTTCCCCTCTAAGGTGCTCTTGGCCATGGTCACACTCCTGCTTCCTCTCTAAGGAGCTCTTGGCCAAGATCACACTCCTGCTTCCTCTCTAAGGTGCTCTTAGCCATGGTCACACTCCTGCTTCCCCTCTAAGGTGCTCTTGGCCATGGTCACACTCCTGCTTCCCCTCTAAGGTGCTCTTGGCCATGGTCACACTCCTGCTTCCTCTCTAAGGAGCTCTTGGCCATGGTTACACTCCTGCTTCCTCTCTAAAGTGCTCTTGGCCATGGTTGCAGTCCTGCCATCTCTCTAAAGTGCTCTTGGCTGCGGTCGCACTCCTGCCTTCTCTCTAAGGTGCTCTTGGCCAAGATCACACTCCTGCTTCCTCTCTAAGGTGCTCTTGGCCATGATCACACTCCTGCTTCCTCTCTAAGGTGCTCTTGGCCATGATCACACTCCTGCTTCCTCTCTAAGGTGCTCTTGGCCAAGATCACACTCCTGCTTCCTCTCTAAGGTGCTCTTGGCCATGATCACACTCCTGCTTCCTCTCTAAGGTGCTCTTGGCCATGATCACACTCCTGCTTCCTCTCTAAGGTGCTCTTGGCTATGGTCACACTCCTGCTTCCTCTCTAAGGTGCTCTTGGCTATGGTCACACTCCTGCTTCCTCTCTAAGGTGCTCTTGGCCATGATCACACTCCTGCTTCCTCTCTAAGGTGCTCTTGGCCATGATCACACTCCTGCTTCCTCTCTAAGGTGCTCTTGGCTATGGTCACACTCCTGCTTCCTCTCTAAGGTGCTCTTGGCCATGGTCACACTCCTGCTTCCTCTCTAAGGTGCTCTTGGCCATGGTCACACTCCTGCTTCCTCTCTAAGGTGCTCTTGGCCATGATCACACTCCTGCTTCCTCTCTAAGGTGCTCTTGGCCATGGTCACACTCCTGCTTCCTCTCTAAGGAGCTCATGGCCATGGTCACACTCCTGCTTCCTCTCTAAGGAGCTCTTGGCCATGGTCACACTCCTGCTTCCTCTCTAAGGAGCTCTTGGCCATGGTTACACTCCTGCTTCCTCTCTAAAGTGCTCTTGGTCATGGTCACACTCCTGCTTCCACTCGAAGGTGCTCTTGGCCATTGTTGCAGTCCTGGCTTCTCTCTAAAGTGCTCTTGGCTGTGGTCGCACTCCTGCCTTCTCTCTAAAGTGCTCTTGGCCATGGTTGCAATCCTGCCTTCTCTCTAAGGTGCTCTTGGCCGTGGTCGCATTCTTACTTCCTCTCTAAGGTGCTCTTGGCCATGGTTGCAGTCCTACCTCCTCTCTAAGGTGCTCTTGACTGTGGTTACACTCCTGTCTCCTCGTTAAGGTGCTCTTGTCCATTGTTGCAGTCCTGGCTTCTCTCTACGGTGCTTTTAGCCATGGTTCCCCCCCCCCTGCCTCCTCTCTAAAGTGCTCTTGGCAATGATTGCAGTCCTGCCTCCTCTCTAAGGGGCTCTTGGCCACAATTGCAGTCTTGCCTCCTCTCTAATGTACTCTTGGCCATAATTGCAGCCTTGCCTCCTCTCTAAAGTGCTCCTGACTGTGGTTACATTCTTGCCTCTTTTCTATGGCACTCGTGGCCGGGATTGCACTCTTTCCTCCTCTCTAAAGTGCTCTTGGGCCATTACCATACTCCTGCTTCCTCTCTAAGGAGGGTGCCGGAGCTGTCCGAAGCAGGGAGTCCAGTAAGTTATACTGCCTGTTCCTGGACATGACAAGCATTTAACCCTTTCTGTCAGGGTTGCACTGCAAGGGTAGATGTTGTCCAATGCCCAGAGTTATGCTTGAAGTGAAAGGACAAGCCACAGAAATAGCAGCCGGAGGTTACAACATGGCGGCCGCCATTGTACATATGTTGCAACAGGATTAGAAAAGTTTCCTATTTAAATAAAGTGATTATTTGTTTAAAGTTATAGCACTTACAAAATGTGTTTTTCCCAATAAATCCATTCACTGATATGGCACCAACATATTCTGCAGTGAAATTAAAGCGGAAGTAAACTCATCGATTTAACAGTTTCAAAAAGCAGTTACATTCCCGGCATGCCGGGAATGCCAACTGTCACATTGGTTGTGCGCTCAACCAAACTATCAAACCATCCAATGGCTGGTGTCATACCTGATCACATGTGCAGCATCATGGCAGTTGAAGATTAAACAGAGGCCAAGATGGCCGCTTCCTTGCCTGAAAATGATAAGAGCGTTTACTTCCACTTTAAGATTAAATGAAAACCAGAGGAGCATACACTCCAATATCTGCACCGCCGTCATAGGCACATAGTACGGCCAACTAGGACATAAACAAAGTAACCTACCGGCATTGGAATGTGATGGGGAAGTGAAGCACGCAGAGGGCCCACAGGGAGAATAACCGAAAACCACGAAGATACAACTCCGGTGGGAAATGAAAACCCAACCCCAACCCTAACCACTAAACCACAGTGCCGTCCCACGGTAATCCCCCCCCCCCAATACAAGGACACTCATCGTCACCATGAGGATCGGAGACAGAGCTCTGAAACCATTTAGATGTACATTGTATGTTCCCGGAGAAATCCAATGAGTGACATTTTACCGTCATTAATTTTTAATGAACAAATGGAAAGCAAAACAATAACACTCTAATTAAAGTGAAAATACGCTCTGCTTATCGGTGGAGTTAAATGCATTTAATGCGTGAAGGCCGCTCCTTATGGAATGGAGAATGAATTCACCAGAAGGAGACGAAGGATAGAAAACTGGACATGAAGGGCATTTCTATGCTTTAGGAGTCGGCGCTCTGACCTGAGAACCCTACAAAGCACCCAGGATGGCAATGCCCGAGGCATAGAGAGACACCACACTGACCACCTTGGTGGTATTTGATCACCTCTGCGGTTTTTATTTGTTGCGCCATAAACAAAAATAGAGCGTCAATTTTTTTTTTTTAAAAAAGCAATATTTTTTACTTTTTGCTATAATAAATATTCCCAAAAAATATATAAAAAAACTTTTTTTTTGCTCAGTTTAGGCCGATATGTATTCTTCTACATATTTTTGGTAAAAAAAAAAAAAAATCGCAATAAGCGTTTATTGATTGGTTTGCGCAAAAGTTAAAGCGTCTACAAAATAGGGGGCAGTTTTATTACGTTTTAAATTAATAATTTTTTTTTTTACTAGCAATGGCGGCGATCTGTGATTTTTATCGTGACTGCGACATTATGGCGGACACATCGGACACTTTTGACACATTTTTGGGACCATTGTCATTTTTGCAGCGATCAGTGCTATAAAAATGCACTGTTACTGTAAAAAAAATGACACTGGCAGTGAAGGGGTTAACCTGTAGGGGGCGCTGAAGGGGTTAAGTGTGCCCTAGGGAGTGATTCTAACTGCTAGGGGGCGTGGCTTGCCGTGACACGTCACTGATCGCTGCTCCCGATGACAGGGAACAGACGATCAGTGACATGTCACTAGGCAGAACGGGGAGATGTTGTGTTTTACACTGACATCTCCCCGTTCTTCAGCTCCGTGACACGATCGCGGGACACCGGCGGACATCGGGTCCCGCGGGCACGGTCACGGAGCTTGCGGCAGGGTCGCGAGCGCGCCGCCACCGGCGCGTGCGCGACCACACGGTGGCAATTTAAAGGGGGCGTATATATATATCCCCTTTTGCCCAGCCGTGCCATTCTGTCGACGTAAACAGTCGTGCTGCGGTCGGCAAGCGGTTAAAGGAATAGACTACACCTTATGACCGAAAATTCATCAACAATTTTGCATAAAATTTTTAATTAAAAAAAATGATGGTCCAAAAAAGGACAATCCACTTCAAATATGAATGTAGTGCACTATGACCTCCGCATGCCAGGTCACCAAATAACCAGAAGTGCCACCTTCTTACCAGATTACCAGGATCTCAAAGCAGAAGAGATCAACTGTGCTTCTACACATACACTATATTGTCAAAAGTATTGGGACACCTGCCTTTACACGCACATGAACTTTAATGGCATCCCAGTCTTAGTCCGGAGGGTTCAATATTGAGTTGGTCCCGCCCTTTTGCAGCTATAACAGCTTCACCTCTTCTGGGAAGGCCGTCCACAAGATTTAGGAGGGTGTCTATGAGAATGTTTGACCATTCATCCCTGAGCGAATTTGTGAGGTCAGGCACTGATGTTGGATGAGAAGGCCTGGCTCGCAGTCTCCACTCTAATTCACCCCAAAGGTGTTCTATCGGGTTGAGGTCAGGACTCTGTGCAGGCCGGTCCTACACCCCAAACTCGCACATCCATGTAACCTTGCTTTGTGCACTGGTCCAAATCATTTGGTGGAGGGGGGGATTATAATGTGGGGGTGTTTTTCAGGGGTTGGGCTTGGCCCCTTTAGTTCCAGTGAAGGGAACTCTTAAGGCGTCAGCATACCAAGACATTTTGGACAATTTCATGCCCCTGTTGTGGGAACAGTTTAGAGACGGCCCCTTCCTGTTCCAACATGACTGCGCACCAGAGCACAAAGCAAGGTCCATAAAGACATGGATGAGCGAGTTTGGGGTGGAGGAATTTGACTGGCCTGCACAGAGTCCTGACCTCAACCTGATAGAACACCTTTGGGATGAATTTTTATTTATTTATTTATTTCAGGTACTATATAGTGCCATCAATTTATGCAGCTCTTTACATATACATTGTACATTCACATCAGTCCCTATCCTCAAGGAGCTTACAATCTAAGATAGGGACCTTAGATTGTAATCTCCTCGAGGGCAGGGACTGATGTGAATCGGGCCAATTTAGACAGGATCCAAATAACCTACCAGCATGTGTAGGAGGAAACCGGAGTACCCGGAGGAAACCCACGCAGGCACAGGGAGAACATGCAAACTCCAGGCAGATGGTGCCGTGGTCGGGATTCTAACCAGCGGCCCTTTTTGCTGCTGGGTGAAAGTGCTAACCACTACACCACTGCGCCGCCCGTGAATTACATCAGAGACTGCGAGCCAGGCCTTCTCATCCAACATTAGTGCCTGACCCCACAAAAACGTACCACTGTTAGCACCCCCTGTCAGTGGTAAATGGTTTGTCTCAACAATCTAACTGCCATTTTCACTGGACAGCTTGGTCTGTTAAAGGAAGTTGAAAAAAACAACTAAAAAAAAACTGACTTACTGGTCGGGTCACCAGGTGAAAATAAAGGAAAAACAGCATAAAAAAAAAAAAAAAAAAAAAAACGAATGCAGCCATCACTTCTAATTGGTAAGCTGCAATATTAAACATTTTTTTTTGTTTTGGAGGGTTTAAGTCGTCTTGTCAAACCAACCATTCCACCGGATCTCTGCCAACAGACTGAAAAGAATTATCCTAGAAAAGAGCAGGTGGCACCAAAACTGCGAAGGGAGGATTGAGGTATCCATAGAGGGAGAGCGGTATGTAGGGCTGGTATGGAGAGACCGGGATAAATGGCAGGGACATCTTTACCAAATAAGGTGATATAGGAAGCGTTTCATCCCGCTAGGATCCCTTTAAGCACCTGGCTCTACGCCAGACGGAAAGTGTCTTTATCCAAGGGCACCATGACCTCTGTCCTAGGAGAAGTTCAAAAAAAGACCTATTATCACAAACTCCAATATAGTGATGGAGAGAAAATGTAATTTCTCAAAGTAACATGAGAAAAAAAAAAAAAAAAAAAAGTGTCCTAGACTGAAAAAGACTGAACACCTTAATCCAAGAATAGTGAGTACATTACTTTCAATGCCTCATACTTAAAAATAATAATAATAATAATAATAATAAAAAAAAAGAAATAATAATAATAGGGAGAATAAAAAAAAAAAAAATTGCCTAGACTGAAAAAGACTGAACAACTTAATCCAAGAAGAGTGTGTACATTATTTTCAATGCCTCATACTTTTAAAAATAAAAATAAAAATAATAATAGGAATAAAAAATAAAAATAAAAAAAAAGTGGCCTAGACTGAAAAAGACTGAACAACTTAATCCAAGAAGAGTGTGTACATTATTTTCAATGCCTCATACTTTTAAAAATAAAAATAAAAATAATAATAGGAATAAAAAAATAAAAATAAAAAAAAAGTGGCCTAGACTGAAAAAGACTGAACAACTTAATCCAAGAAGAGTGTGTACATTATTTTCAATGCCTCATACTTTTAAAAATAAAAATAAAAATAATAATAGGAATAAAAAAATAAAAATAAAAAAAAAGTGGCCTAGACTGAAAAAGACTGAACAACTTAATCCAAGAAGAGTGTGTACATTATTTTCAATGCCTCATACTTTTAAAAATAAAAATAATAATAGGAATAAAAAAAAAAAAAAAAGTGGCCTAGACTGAAAAAGACTGAACAACCTAATCCAAGAAGAGTGTGTACATTATTTTCAATGCCTCATACTTTCAAAAATAAAAATAAAAATAATAATAATAATAGGAATAAAAAAAAAAAAGAAAAAAAGTGGCCTAGACTGAAAAAGACTGAACAACTTAATCCAAGAAGAGTGTGTACATTATTTTCAATGCCTCATACTTTCAAAAATAAAAATAAAAATAATAATAATAGGAATAAAAAAAAAAAAAAAAGTGGCCTAGACTGAAAAAGACTGAGCACCTTAATCCAAGAATAGTGTGTACATTAATTTCAATGCCTCATACTTAAAATAAAAAAATAATAAAAAAATATTAATAACAATAATAATAATAGTAATAATAATAATAATAGGAATAAAAGAAAAAAAGAGTGTCCTAGACTGAAAAAGACTGAGCACCTTAATCCAAAAATAGTGTGTACATTAATTTCAATGCCTCTTCCTTAAAAATAAAAATTAATAAAAATAATAATAGGAATAATAAAAAAAAAAGGGCCCTAGACTGAAAAAGACTGAGCACCTTAATCCAAGAATAGTGTGTACACTATTTTCAATGCCTCATACTTAAAAATAAATAATAATAGGAACAAAAAAAAAAAAGAAAAGTTGCCTAGACTGAAAAAGACTGAACAACGTAATCCAAGAATAGTGTGTACATTACTTTCAATACCTCATACTTAAAAAAAAAAGTAAAAAAAAAAAAAAAATTATAATAATAATAGGAATAAACCAAAAGAAAAATGGCCTCAACTAAAAACGATTGAGCGCCTTAATCCAAGAATACTGAGCACCAACTTTCAAAGCGTCATACTAAAAAACAATAAAAATAACAATATACAGTAAATTATAATAATAATAATAAAAGTGGCCTAGACCGAAAACAACTGGGCACCTAATGCGAGAACTGTGAGTACATTACTTTCAATGCCTCATATTTAAAAATAAATTAAGAAAAAAAAACAAAACAAAAAAAAGTGTCCCTTAAAAAACAACTGAGCACCTTAATCCAAGAATAGTGAGTACAAACTTTCCAAACGTCATACTAAATAAATAATAAAAATAATAATAATAACAATATAAATGATAATAATAAAAAAAGTGGCCTAGACTGAAAACGACTGGGCACCCTAATCCAAGAGTAGTGTGTACATTACTTTCAATGCCTCATACTTAAAAATAAATAAATAAAATAATAATAATAATAATAATAATAATAAAAGTGTCCTCAACTAAAAACGACCGAGCACCCTAATCCAAGAATACTGAGCACCAACTTTACAAGGGTCATACTGAAAAAAATAAAAGTATTAATAATAATAATAATAATAATAATAATAAATAATAATAATTGTTATTATTAAAAAATCAGCGGAGCTAAATCTTGTGAAAAAATGTGCACCACATACACATCTCACACCTCCAAGAATTTTTATATGCTTTCATACTTTGGGAAAAAATTGTCAATTGAATATTTAGCTAATGTTCACATTGGAGCGACTTGTCATGCGATCTGACAGGTCCCACAGGTTGACGCGCCCTATTGCCGCCAATCGCACTGTTCAAATTGGTGCCACGCCGACTTTGCGGTTCTGATAGATATGAAGTTAGTTTTTACAGGTGCATCAAAAGGGTAAAAAATTTTTTTTTTTTATCTGCAACCACTTTATCTCCATGCATTGCCTTTGCAAGCCCAGTTATTACCTTTAAAAGTAGTAGTGACATCATCACTGTGCAGAGAGTGGAGCTAAAAGAAATGCGTGATTTGTGTGATTTCAGGCATTCCTATTCAATCCTTTGAGGACAAAAATGCCCAATTCCACCCCAAAAGCAGCTCATAAACCTTTTTGAGCGCCAGGTGTTGGGCTAGAGGTGTCTGAGGCGCGCTCTTATGTGAACGACTGAAATACACGGGACTATGGATGTTGTACTGTTTGGAGCATTGAGCTCTATGACGCTCCGGTGTGAATGGGGCTGTAATAAATGATGATTAGTCCATCTATGTTGTTATTCAGTAATTTGGATGTATCCAAATCTCCAAATTTCAATAGTAAAGAATTTAAACGAATACGAAATAATGAAACAAAATTCAAGAAGAAATTCAAATTCAAAAAGTTTTCAAATAAAATGCGAATCGTTGTCGAATCGAATTTCTGAAGAGAATAAAATAGAATAGAAAGTAAAGGAATAGAATAGAATAGAAAAGAATATAATGGAATAGAAAACAATATAATAGAGTAAAACAAAACAGAATATTAAATAAAAGAATAGAAAAAAAATATAGAAAAAAAAAAGAAGAATAGCATAACATTAAAAATTGAAAAGAATAGAATAGAAAAAAATAAAATATAATAAAATAGTAAGAATATACCTTCTAAAAAAAAAGAAAAAAAAAAGAATATAACCTTCTTTCGAATAGAATAAATTCAAATTTGAATATAATAGAAAATAATACAATAGAATAAAAAAAAAAAAAACAATAGAATAGAAAGAATATAGCCATTTCCCAAAATTCTAATTTGAATAGAATAGAAAATATTAGATTAGCACAGAATAGAAAATAAAAAAATAGAATTGACTAGAATAGAAAATAAAAGGAATACAATAGAAAATAAAATAGAATAGAAAAGAATAGAACAGAACAGAAAAAAAAAAAAAGAATAAAATTTAAAAGAATAGAACAGAAAAAAAGAATAGAATAGAACAAAATAGTAAGAATATAACCTTCTTTCGAATAGATTAAGATCAAATGCAAATAGAATATAAAATAATAGCATAAAACAGAAAAGGATACAATAGAATTAAAAAAAAAAATAGAAAATAAAAGAATATTTCCCAAAATTCTAAATTTGAATAGAAGAGAATAGATTAGAATAGAAAATAAAATAATAGAATTGACTAGAATAGACAATAAAGGAATAGAATAGAAAATAATAGAACAGAATTGAATACAATTGAAAAGAATAGAACAGAAAAAAAGAATAGAATATAAATCAAATTGTAAGAATATAACCTTCTTTTGAATAGAATAAATTATAATTTGAATACAATAGAAAATAATAGAAAAGAAAACAAAAGAAAAGTATACAACAGAACAATTTTTTTTTTAGAAAAGAATATAAACAATTTCTCAAAATTCTAATTTGAATAGAATAGAAAATAATAGAATAGAAAATAAAAGACTAGAATTGACTAGAATAGAAAAGAATAAAATAGAATAGAATAGAATAGAAAAAAAACAATAGAATAGAATGAAATTGAAAACATATAACCATCTTCCAAAATTCGAATAGAACAAAAGAATATAAAATAATATAATAGAAGAAACATTAGAAAAGAATAGAATAGCATAGAATAAAAAAAGGATATAACAATATAACCGTTTTCCGAAATTTTAATTTCGGATAGAATAAATTCCGAATTCGAATAGAATACAAAAGAATATAATATAATAGGAAAGAATAGAAAATAAAACAATAGAATAGAATGGAATGGATAACATATAACCATCTTCCAAAATTCGAATAGAACAAAAGAATAGAAAATAATATAATAGAAGAAACAATAGAAAAGAATAGAATAGCATAGAATAAAAAAGGATATAACAATATACCGTAACCGTTTTCCGAAATTTGAATTTCGGATAGAATAAATTCCGAATTCGAATAGAATACAAAAGAATATAATATAATAGAAAAGAATAGAAAATAAAACAATAGAATAGAATGGAATGGAAAACATATAACCATCTTCCAAAATTCGAATAGAACAAAAGAATATAAAATAATATAATAGAAGAAACATTAGAAAAGAATAGAATAGCATAGAATAAAAAAGGATATAACAATATACCGTAACCGTTTTCCGAAATTTGAATTTCGGATAGAATAAATTCCGAATTCGAATAGAATACAAAAGAATATAATATAATAGAAAATAATAGAAAATAAAACAATAGAATAGAATGGAATGGAAAACATATAACCATCTTCCAAAATTCGAATAGAACAAAAGAATATAAAATAATATAATAGAAGAAACATTAGAAAAGAATAGAATAGCATAGAATAAAAAAGGATATAACAATATACCGTAACCGTTTTCCGAAATTTGAATTTCGGATAGAATAAATTCCGAATTCGAATAGAATACAAAAGAATATAATATAATAGAAAATAATAGAAAATAAAACAATAGAATAGAATGGAATGGAAAACATATAACCAACTTCCAAAATTCGAATTTTGAATAGAAGAAATTCTAATGGAATTTGAATCGAAATTATGTTCAATCCGACTGAATTCGGAAGATTCGAACCAATTTGAATTTGAATACAAAAAACAAATTTCGCAAACCAACGTGAACAAATTTATGTAAATAATGAATCGAAAAGAAACAATTATTTTTTTTCATTCTGCACATGTCTAGTAAACTTTGCCTCTTAACAGCTTCAAAGGGATCCAATCACACAATTCAAAACTTTCATTTAAAAATATCCCTCAATGGCCACAAAGGATATAAATCCATTTTGTGTGCACAAAATGCCTCTGCAAACCCAGATATTACTTTGTAAAAGTAGCTGCAACATCATCACGGTGCTGTACATAGCGCAGAGCTGTGGGAGGGGCCTAAAGGTCCCGCCCACTACAGGCTGCCTGCAGAAAACTACAGGAGGGGGGCGGAGACAGGACCGGTCACCCTGCACAAGGAGAGAGATCAGAAGTGGGCGGTCTTTATTACAGGAAGCCTCACACCGGATTACGGCACCGATCCGGAAGAAACACACAAATCTCACCAAGAAGAATACACGTGATGAATGGATTTAGACAATATTTACTTATCCCAGAGTTCAGTCTATAAATAGCAAACCATGAATGCCGGAATAGAGGCAACAAAGGAGTATCCCCCTGAGACACACCCACAGAGGAAGCCGACTCCCAGCGTACGGAGGACCTGTGACCTCACAAGTCTCTATGATGTCATCAATCCCTTAGGTGAATGCAGATCGGACCCTCCTCACACTTCCAGTAGCAGGTGCAGCGACCACATTTTACACAACTTGACAAGGAGGAAAAAGTTGGAGCGTGCCAGCCAGCGGGAAAGGCAAACGTTCACTGCCTGCCAAACTGGGGTACAAGAAGTTCCGAGGACGGGGAAATCTCCGAGAGAGAAAACAGATGCTAAACACGAGCTTTACAAAAGCATGGAACTATTTCATGTCCATCGGGATCCAAATTCAACACGCGGACTATTTGTTATTTTTTATTTTTGGGAAAAACAAACAAACTTCGCTCGTCATCTCCAATTAAACAATAAAAAAGCCGCACCACGATCGTGAGATATTATTACAAAAAATAAATATATAGAAAATTGTGTTGCGCTTGAGTAAAATGACGAAATATTAAATAAATCCAGTGAGTCCATAACGTGACACTAAATTAATAATTGTACAAGCAGGGGCGTTGCTAGGTCTACAAAAGATCTGGGGCTAGAGCCCATAGCAGCGAAGTAAACAAAGTCATGCACTTGGGCGGGCATACACATGTATATAATATATGTGTGTGTGTAATTATATATATTTACATTATATACTATTATCGACTTAGGTCTATGGGCACTAGATTCGGGGCTATAGCCCCATAAGCCACCCCCTAGCGACGCCACTGTGTACAAGTGTTTTGAATGTTGAATAACCAATAAAGTCCTCCACCTTGTGACTAAACCAATCACCAATCAATGGATGTGCTCTTACCAGAGAGCATTGACCACCTATTACGGGGGGTCAGAGGAGGCTTGTGTGTCTCAAATACTCCATCACCATTTGGTAACCAGCATATGGAAGACGAAAGGGATCACTTCTGATGGCCAATGGCCTCAATCGGCAATCCTTCAAGGTGTTCTTGTTTTGCTCCAGGGAGACTTTTCACAGCAATATTCTCAATCCCTATATATTGGGAATATTGCTGTGAAAAGTCTCCCTGGAGTGAAACAAGAATACCTTGAAGGATTGCCGATTGAGGCCATTGGCCATCAGAAGTGATCCCTTTCGTCTTCCATATGCTGGTTACCAAATGGTGATGGAGTATTTGAGACACACAAGCCGCCTTTGACCCTCCGTAATAGGTGGTCAATGCTCTCTGGTAAGAGCACATCCATTGATTGGTGATGGTGTAGTCACAAGGTGGAGGACTTTATTGGTGATTCAACATTCAAAACACTTGTACACAGTGGCGTCACTAGGGGGTGGCTTATGGGGCTATAGCCCCGAATCTAGTGCCCATAGCCCCGAGTCCATAATAGTATATAATGTAAATATATATAATTACACACACATATATTATATACATGTGTATGCCCGCCCAAGTGTATGACGTCAGCATACCAAGACATTTTGGACAATTTCATGCTCTCAACTTTGTGGGAACAGTTTGGGGACGGCCCCTTCCTGTTCCAACATGACTGCGCACCAGTGCACAAAGCAAGGTCCATAAAGACATGGATGAGTGAGTTTTGGGTGGAGGAACTTGACTGGTCCTGACCTCAACCCGATAGAACATCTTTGGGATGAATTAGAGAGGAGACTTCGAGCCAGGCCTTCTTGTCCAACATCAGTGCCTGACCTCACAAATTTCGCTTCTGGAAGAATGGTCTAACATTCCCATAGACACACTCCTAAACCTTGTGGACAGCCTTCCCAGAAGAGTTGAAGCTGTTATAGCTGCAAAGGGCGGGGCCAACTCAATATTGAACCCTACGGACTAAAGCCTCGTACACACGGCTGGGAATCTCGTTGGGAAAAAAGGCGTCGGTTTTCCCGACGGGATTCCTGGCAAGCTTGCCTTGCTTGCCAAGTGTACACACGGCCATTCAAAAGAACTACCATTCTTTTGAATGGCAAGAACGCGTGACGTCATCGACTACGACGAGCCTGCGCTCATCACATTCGATGCCGTGGCGGCCATCTTGCTACACCCTACACTACCCTTGTACACGATCCCACATGCGTTAAAGTCTTTTCGAGCATGCGCGGGTTTACCATGGACAGGTAAAGCATACAAACTCATGGTTTTTGCGTCGGGAAACAGGCCGACGAGAATCCTGATGAGAAAATAGAGAGCAGGTTCTCTATTTTTCTCGTCGAGATTCCCGGCAGTTTACCCCGACAAGAAACCATACACACGACCGGTTTTCTCTGCAAAAAGTTCTCCCAGCAGTTTTCTTGCCGAGAAAAACGGTCGTGTGTACGAGGCTTAAGACTGGGATGCCATTAAAGTTCGTGTGCGTGTAAAGGCAGGTGTCCCAATACTTTTGGTAATATAGTGTATATTGATCACCCAGAGGGGATTGTTTTTTTCTCGACAAAAGTATCTTTAACCACTTGAGGACCGCCGCACGCCGATGTACGTTGGCAGAATGGCACGGCTGGGCACAAGGGCGTATAGGTACGTCCCCTTTAAGAGCCCAGCTGAGGGTCGCGAGCGCGCCGCCAGCGGCGCGCTCGTGACCCGGTCCTCTTCTCCGTGACCGTCCCCGCAGGAACAGCGGACCCAATCGCCGCTGGTGTCCCGCAATCGGGTCACAGAGAGGAAGAAAGGGGAGAGGTAAGTGTAAACAAACCTCTCCCCGTGCTTCCTAGTGAGCCTGTCACTGATCGTCTGTTCCCTGTCATAGGGAACGACGATCAGTGTCGTCACACGCTAAGCCACGCCCCCCCACAGTAAAACACATCAGGGCACACCTAACCCCTACAGCGCCCCCTCCTGGTTAACCCCTTCACTGCCAGTGTCATTTTCACAGTAACCAGTGCATTTTTATAGCACTGATCGCTGTGAATACGACAATGGTCCCAAAAATGTGTCAAAAGTGTCCAATGTGTCCGCCATAATGTCGCAGTCATGAAAAAAAACGCTGATCGCCGCCATTACTATTAAAAAAAAAAAATGAATAAAAATGCCATAAAACTATTTTTTTTTAACAAAAATATGTAGAAGAATACATATCGGCCTAAACTGAGGAAAAAAAAAAATTATATATTTTTTGGGGGATATTTATTATAGCAAAAAAGTAAAAAATATTGAATTTTTTTCAAAACTGTCGCTCTATTTTTGTTTATAGCGCAAAAAATAAAAACCGCAGAGGTGACCAAATACCACCAAAAGAAATCTCTATTTGTGGGGAAAAAGGGACGCCAATTTTGTTTGGGAGCCACGTCGCACGACCGCGCAATTGTCAGTTAAAGCGACGCAGTGCCGAATCGCAAAAAGTGGCCTGGTCTTTAAGCTGCATAATGGTCCGGGGCTTAAGTGGTTAAAATACTCATATGATGGGGAAGCAGAAATCCTTTGGGATGGAGCAATACAGGCTCTTGATAGTCAAAGTCATGCAAAGTGCCTTCAGTAAAATGTGATTTCCCGTAATAACCAGGTTTCCACTTATTGGACCCAAACATCATAATAAGATATGTGATTGGCCACCATGGACTACAGAACTTTGCATTCCTCATTCAATATCTTTTTTTTCCGGGGTAATTTTTCTTAGAGAAAAGCCAGACAATCCAGGTCAGCCTAGCCAATAACTTATTCTATCGCTGCCGAGACATGACGCATAGCGCGGGAAACTTACGTCTCCTACGAAGGTAACATCCAAAAAAAAAAAAAGAAGATCTCTGTCTTTGTCTAGCGGAAAACCAGATTTTTGCCTTCCTCTTGTAAGTGTTTTGTTAATTCTCCATATGAAATAACGTCGCGCCGAGAGAACCTTAAATTATGTTGAGTTTTAAACGTAACGAAAGGAACCTTTTCACACGTCTAATTACCATACAAATCAGTTATCCCAAAAAATATGGCCTAGGCTCGGGTTTTAAATATAGGTTTGGGAGCCTTCAGCGACCGCCATCAACATATTTCTGTAGTAGCGTGATTTCGCGTGTGTCTTTTATAATGCACTCGTCTTGTTTAACCCCTTCCGCTTCCAGCTTGCCGGCTGCGCCAACTTAATTGTTCCACTTCTCATAATCGCCGGGTCCTATAATTACTTCAGGACCAAAGGATTGTTACAAGGAAGACGTCCTTAAAAGCTTTGTGTTTGTGCTGAAGGTCTACTCTGTTGATTAATAAGCGTTTCATAATTGGTGGTGCTTTTAATACCATCTAGGTCTGATGCCGTTAATGAAATCTAAATGCCCGGAGTTAATGATGTGGCCAGGAGACACTCTGGGCAACTGGTAGCTGGAAAAGAATAGGGGGGTGCACGCATGATCTCATTCACGAGCTGGGTTCTCCTCTCCCACTCAGTCATGTGCCAACAAAAGCTATTAAGTGCTGGCACAGCGATCTACAACGATGGACCACTAAAAAGCAGTGCCTTGACCTCCAATATCAGCATTATGGAACTTAACCTGCTTGTTGCCAAAGAGAAGGAAAGCTGCACTCGCTGCATCTTGATGACTGCTTTATAGGACGCAAGTCAAACTTTGCAGCAGTGTGTATGCAAGGAAAGCTTGAGAAGAAACCCGTCGAGAAAAACAACGTTTTTTTTGCGACGAGATTCTCGGCCATGTGTACTAGGCTTTAGACCAGGGGTCTCCAAACTTTATAAGCAAAGGGCCGGTTTACTGTCCTTCAGAGCTTAGGGGGGGGGGGCCGGACTGTTGTCATTGGGAGCAGAAATTGCCCCAGCATCAGTGGAAGTAATAGTGCCCCATTGTTGGTATCAGTGGAAGAAATAGCACCCCATCATTGGCATCTGTGGGAGGAATAGTGCTCCACCACTGGTGTCAATGGGAGGAATGGTGCCTCATCATTAGTTTCAGCAGTTGTGGAAGCAATAGTACTCCAAGGGCCGGATAGAGGCAAGCAAAGGGCCACATCCGGCCCCGGGGCCGCAGTTTGGAGACCTCTGCTTTAGACTATTAGAACCATCAAACAGATCCCTCCATCCATGAAATACAATGTGAATGGACAAATCCTCATGCTGGGCTACTGTAGTCTGGCAGCCGCCATCAGATGGATCTTATTGGATACCAAAGACAATTTTCGAGCCAACTCCTTTGATTTTTCCATTGAAGGATGCTGGGCGGTTGGGGGCCGAAAGGGCCACCCACCAAGTGAATTTCATCCATTTCATTAGCAACTGGCCAAAATCTGAACAGTGCATGGCCAGCTTTGGTTGGAAGAAAGAGAAGTGCCTACACCTACCAGGTTGCAACTAATTGTTGATAGGTACTGGTTAGCAAATAAAAGCAAATGGCTCTTTGCTTTGGGCATCACAGACACACTTTTTATTTCCTTCCCCCTTTACTTTAATTTTTTTAATAATATTTACTTATTAATTTAAGAGTCATGATAGCTCAGCATTGACAGTACAGAGTTATAATAGACAAGTTAGGTACGGAGCCTACATTATCAGTACATGACAGAATTTTGAGTATAGCCTCACTAAAACCTAATTAATAGTTAAGTAGACAAGTACCATCATCCATGATAGAATGTAGAAGATTTTGGCCAGGTGAGCATATGGTGGCGGCTGCTAATACCGCCTAACCCGTAAATGGTCACCTAGGAGGGGATTGTTGATTGGACTTTCTAGGTACTGATAACAAAACGCAAAATTGTTTTAAAAATATATTTATTACACATAAAACTATACAAAGTTAAAAACAATTGAGCCAAACCCCACATTCATAACAGCATTTATTGATGACGGGCGAACCGGTCAGGTGTCTGTTGTAGTGGAGAAGGGCCAAAAACCTCAACCGGTTTCGCGGAACTATGCTGCTTCTTCAGGAGGGAAATCTGTATAACAAATAATACAATATAATAGACTAGCAAAAGCATAGCAAACAACGATCGTTCTACAGATTTCCCTCCTGAAGAAGCGGCATAGTTCCGCGAAACCGGTTGAGGTTTTTGGCCCTTCTCTACTACAACAGACACCTGACGGGTTCGCCCGTCATCAATAACTGCGGTTATGAATGTGGGGTTTGGCGCAATTGTTTTTAACTTTGTATATTTTTATAACAATTTTGCGTTTTGTTATCAGTACCTTGAAAGTCCAATCAACAATCCCCTCCTAGGTGACCATTTACGGGTTAGGCGGTATTAGCAGCCGCCACCATATGTTCAGTACATGCCTATGGGTCTTTTTTTTTTTTTTAACCCAACATGAAATTTTTTTTTGTTTTCTAACTGAACCCACAAGGTAACTACAGGGTAGGTACAGGGGTGGGTGGGGGGTGTAGAAAAGCACAGGGCTTGCAGATCCCTGTCTAGGCAGACCTCTTTTAATAAAGCAAAATAAATCAGAGTAGGACACCGAGTGGCAATGAAATTTTTTTTCCCACAATCAGGACCCCAAAAAACCCATCAAGAAATCACTTCCCGAAGATCTGCGCCTATATCACCATTTGAATTCTAAACACTGCAGCAGGGTTACAGGGGATAAGAATCAGCCGTAAAGCGCTCAATACACAAAATGTGGAGGACAGGTAAACAGTTATGAAACTGGGCGTGCAAGAGAAATTCTTGGCCGGGGTAATGTAAGAAGTCGTCTCACCTGCCAGAATAAACACGAATTCCAGAGAGAAAAAAAAGTTAAGTGAACAACCCCAATAACTCCAACAAAAGGAAAGCCCTCGTTCTTCTACCTGAATTCAGAGATTTGGATTAGTACGAGAGCTGCAACTCTATGGTGGCCTTTCTTAACCTTTTTCACCTGAAAGAACCTTCAAAATATTCTGGAGGACTCGTGAAACCTCTGCCAAAAATGATTATATCGGCATTTCACAGTAAATAAGCATGATCATCGAGCTGTTGAAATTTTTTAAATAAAAGAATAAAGACCTTTAATATTTGACAGTGTGATGTTTATTTTAGAACACTCTATACGTCAATATACATCACGGAGATGAAGACTAATGAACAGAAAAGAAGCACAGACTGTGAAGACTGTAGGGTCCGTCCGCCACTATATTAGTGGTCAATGAAGACCTCCCTCTTTACACTGGTTATCCTTCCCCAGCCTGGGCAAGCCAACTACCAAACTGATACACTTTAGGCGACCTGCCTACAGGGGGGACTGGAGACTTTGATGTGAAAAGGGGGGGGTCTAAGGAATCTGATGTGAAAAGGGGACTCAAATATAAAAGGCGGGGGGGATTGTACACTGCGATGTGAAAAGGGGAGGACTCCGATGTGGAAGGGGGGACTGAGGACAGGATGGGAAACCCCACCCTGGGGTTAATTTACTAAAAGAATCATAAACATTCACTTGGCTTAGTAAATTAGGTAAAATTATGAAGGAAATATAAATAATTTTATTTTTTTTTTGCTTGCACATGATTGGAGGGAACATCCCTTCTTGTCATCTTCTTCTCTTTGCCGTCATTTTATTACACATGTGTTTAAACTTTGGTCTGAGGGATTCATCTGAAGTTTATCTAAAGCCTCGTACACACGGTCGGACTTTTGGCCAACAAACTTCATTTTGAGCAAGTTGGACCAACAATCCGACCGCGTGTACGCTCCATCGGACAAACTTTTTTGTGTTTTTTTGTGTTTTCATCGGACAAATGTTGGGTCTGCAAACGGACAAACTTTTGGCCAACAAAAGTCAGATGGAGCAAAGTCCGACCGCGTGTACAGTAAACCATCGGACTTTTGTCCGATGGACAAAACAACTAATGTTAAAATCAACCAACAATAGCAGAAGTTGACCAAAGGGTTTCGGTAAAGAGCAGAAAAACCACGTGATGTTGCAAAAAGTTTTGGGAAAGTTTGCAGAAAAGCCCTGTGGTGTGTATGCTATGGGTGTGCCCGGCCAACTCTGTTCGGACAAAAATCCAGGGAAAAGTCTGATGGAAGTCTGACCGTGTGTACGGGGCTTTATCACGTCTACGGAGTCTGATTTAAAGAAACAGTGGAGATTCACCATGGAAGGTGGACTATTCCATCTAGAGAAAGAAGAATCTGACCGCCTGTGGATTTAACTGGCAATGTAGATGATGTGCAGAAGGAATATCAGGGGTCTCCAGGTTGCGGCACTTCACTAAACGGGCAAATCGCCGGTAGCTGAAAATAGCTGCATTATGTCCTCTGACTTAGAGCGTTGGTCTTTCCGTGCTTCGTCTGTATGCTCCATAAACTGCACTAATCTGTCCTGCCCCCCCCCCCCTGTTCCCCAAATTGGTTTATTAGCCTCATTTATAACCCGCTGCTGCGTTATTCCCCTTT
Organism: Rana muscosa; assembly: GCA_029206835.1. NCBI lineage: Eukaryota > Metazoa > Chordata > Amphibia > Anura > Ranidae > Rana > Rana muscosa. The sequence goes on from CM055124.1 coordinate 297,974,714, forward strand.
ATCGCACCCCAAAGTCACTGGCCGGTCCCCCTCGGGAAGGCCCAGGGTTCCCCTGCCAGAGTATGGTACAGTTTGGATAAGCAGCTAATCCCCTGGCAGCTCTTGTCAGATTACCAATTAGCTAAAGCGGATCGGCCTGAGAAGACCATGCGGTCAGTCTGACTTCAGATGAAACAGGACACAAAAGAGGGGCGGGGGGGGGGGGGATAGTCACTTGTGGGACCGGATTTAACCCTTTCCAGGCTGGACGGTCCTGAGTATGGCACCCAAATCACTTTCTTTAAATAGTGGACTACACAAGCCAATCTGTCCTCTACAGCCGGGTTCTCCTAAATGTATCCAACTGTAAACCCCTCTATAAAAAACAACATTTACCAAGTCCATCAGGGATTCCTTAAAGGGGTTGTAAACCCTCCTGTTTTTTCACCTTAATGCATCCTATGCATTAAGGTGAAAAAACATCTGACAAATACCGGCCTCCCTAGCCCCCCCCCCCCCCGTTTTACTTACCTGTGCCCTGGAATGTCCCACGCTGCATCTTTGCCCGGGGTTCTCGGCTCTTGATTGGATAGATTGATAGCAGCGCAGCCATTTGCTCCCGCTGCTGTCAATCAAATCCAATGACGCGGGCGCCGAGGGGGGGGGGGGGGGGGCGGGGCCGAGTCCTACATTCGGCGGCTATGGACGCCAAGTGTATGACTCGGGAGCGCGCCCGCAAGGTAACCCCCTTGGGAGAGGGGCAGCACAGTGGTGTAGTGTTTAGCACTCTCACCTAGCAGCAAAAAAGGGTCGTTGGTTCGGATCCCGACCACGACACCATCTGCCTGGAGTTTGCATGTTCTCCCTGTGCCTGCGTGTGTTTTCTCCGGGACCTCCAGTTTCCTCCCACACTCCAAAGACCTGCTGGTAGGTTAATTGGATCTTGTCCAAATTGGCCCAGTATATATGTATATATGTGTGTACGACTGTGTGTCCCAAGCGTGTCGAGATCCTACGGGGTAAAATGACTGCACCAGTCAAGCAGACACTGGCTGCAAAAAGTGCCTAGAGGCGATTCAGTTCGCATGTGTAGCGCTATACAAGTCACTCATTCATTCATTCCCAGAGGGGGTTATCTGATGCGGGGAGGAGCAGATACAGCCGCCGAGGGACCCCAGAAGACCATGTTCGGGGCCACTCTGTGCAAAACGAGCTGCACAGTGGAGGTAAGTATAACATGTTTGTTATTTAAAAAAAAAATTATCAAACCTTTAGTGTCACTTTAACCACTTCAGCCCCGGACCATTTTGGCTGGTTAAAGACCAGAGCACTTTTTGCGATTCGGCACTGCGTCGCTTTAACTGACAATTGCGCGGTCGTGCGACGTGGCTCCCAAACAAAATTGACATCCTTTTTTTTCCCACAAATAGAGATTATGTTTGGTCGTATTTGATCACCTCTGCGGTTTTTATTTTTTGCGCTATAAACAAAAATAGAGCGACAATTTAAAAAAAAATCTATATTTTTTACTTTTTGCTATAATAAATATCCCCAAAAAATATATAAAAAAACATTTTTTTCCTCAGTTTAGGCCGATACGTATTCTTCTACATATTTTGGTAAAAAACAAAAAACAAAAAAACCCGCAATAAGCATTTATTGATTGGTTTGCGCAAAAGTTATAGCGTCTACAAAATAGGGGATAGTTTTAGGGCATTTTTATTAATAATCTTTTTTTTTTTACTAGTAATGGCGGCGATCAGCGATTTTTATCGTGACTGCGACATTATGGCGGACACATCGGACACTTTTGACACCATATTGGGACTATTGTAATTTTTACAGCGACCAGTGCTATAAAAATGCACTGTGATTACTGTGAAAATGACACTGGCAGTGAAGGGGTTAACCTGTAGGGGGCGCTGAAGGGGTTAAGTGTGTCCTAGGGATGTGTTCTAACTGTTAGGGGGGCGTGGCTACGAGTGACACGTCACTGATCGCTGCTCCCGATGAGAGGGAACAGACGATCAGTGACAGTGTCACTAGGCAGAACGGAGAGATGCCTTGTTTACACTTACCTCTCCCCGTTCTGCAGCTCTGTGACCCGATCGTGGGACACCGGCGGACATCGAGTCCGCGGGTCCCGCGGGCACGGAGCTCACGGCAGGGGCACGCGCGCATGCCCGCAGGCAGGACTTTTATGCCCTGTACACACGGTCGGTTTTTCCGAGGAAAAAACGATTGTGCGTGGGCCCCATCGGACTTTTTTCCATCGGTGTTAAAAAATAGAACATGTTTTAAATTTTTCCGATGGAAAAAAATAAAACAATAGGAAATTCTGATCGTCTGTGTGGAACTCCAACGGAGAAAAAGTCGAGGCATGCTCAGAAGCATTGAACTTCATTTTTCTCGGCTCGTCTGAGTGTTTTACGTCACCGCGTTTTGGACGGTCGGAATTTTGTCTGATGGTGTGTAGGCAAGACTGATGAAAGTCAGCTTCATCGGAAATTCCGACGGAAAATTCCATCGGATTTTATTCCATCGGAAATCCGATCGTGTGTACAGGGCATTAGAGTGACGTGTATATATACACGTTACTCTGCCCAGCCATGCCAATCTGCCGACGTATATGAACAGGAGCTGGTCGTTAAAGTAACCCTTAATTCATCGAATTTAAATATAATTTTCCTTAAAGTGGAACTAAACTCTGTCAATCAACCGATTTTTATTCATTATGTTGCTAGGCTTAGTAAAAAGATAGGAAAATACATCCTATTTATTTGTTTTACACTCTTTTTTTACATTTCGTCAGTTGCTTCCTGGTTTCTGGCCTAGGCTAAAATGATGTCATCCCAGGAGTCTTCATGGGCATTTTTTATTTTCTTTCATCTGGCGCAAAGCTTCACCTCATTCGCTGAGCAGAGTGAAAATTTACCAAAAAGGCAAAAATAAAATGGTTTCCTTAGTTTAGCAAATAAAGTAAAGCTCTGTTGACTTCCATCATCCAATCATGTGCAAACAAAAATGCTTTTTTTTTTTATTTTATTTCCCTTGTGATTGGATATTTTTTTGCAAAGTGTGTCTTCACTGCATTCACAAAGCCAAGAGCAACTTTCCTTGTAAAGTAAACCACCTATTTGCTTTAATAAATCAACATCTAAGTGACTTTTCGCTTGTCTGAACCACTTACACAATAAAAACATAAAATAAAATAAAAATTCCCTGTAGAATACATTCTGCACAGTGCAGTTTATTGGAGAATAAAACGGAGAAGCATTGAATCAGCACCTACAAATACAGTATACTGTGATTGTGTTGTCTTCCACTGCCTGTAAAACACTGGAGAGGAGGCCAGGAGGTCAGAATGACTTTCACCCTATCCCTGAGGTCATCATGGGGTCCCCACCCGCAGTCATCATTGACTCGGAAACTCCGACAGCAAATGTCCGATGGAGCCTACACACGGTCGGGATTTCCGACAACAAGCTCCCATCGAACATTTGTTGTCGGAAATTCCGACCGTGTGTACGCGGCCATAAGACTGGGATGCCATTAACCACTTAAGGATCGCCTCACGCCGATATACGGTCGGCAGAATGGCACGGCTGGGCACATCCAAGTACAGGTACGTTGCCCTTTAAGAGCCCAGCCGTGGGTCGCGGCGTGCTCGCGACCCGGTCCTGAGCTCCGTGACCGCGCCCGCGGGACCCGATCGCCGCCCGTGTCCCGCGATCGGGTCACAGAGCTGAAGAACGTGGAGAGGTGAGTGTAAAACAAACCTTTCCCCGTTCTTCCTAGTGTGACTGCCACTGATCGTCTGATTAAGCACTGAATCGCAGTGCGAAACGTCAGCTCATACTTGCTGTTTTTTTGCTGTGGCATGTTGTTTGTGCTTTTGTTTTAAATAAAAGAACCTTTTTTGGAGTGCGGCTGTCCAAGCGTTTTCCTCAGATTTTTTGCACTGATCGTCTGTTGCCTGTGATAGGGAACGACGATCAGTGGCGTCGCACGCCAAGCCACGCCCCCCCCTACAGTAAGAATCACACATTAGGTCACACTTAACCCCTTCAGCGCCCCTTACAGGTTAACCCCTTCACTGCCAGTGTCATTTTCACAGTAACCAGTGCATTTTTATAGCATTGATCGCTGTATAAATGACAATGGTCCCAAAATAGTGTCAAAAGTGTCCGATGTGTCCGCCATAATGTCACAGTCATGATAAAAATCGCTGATCGCCGCCATTACTAGTAAAAAAAAAAAAATTATTAATAAAAATGCCATATAACTATCCCCTCTTTTGTAGACGCTATAACTTTTGCGCAAACCAATCAATAAACGCTTATTGCGATTTTTTTTTTACTAAAAATCTGTAGAAGAATACGTATCGGACTAAACTGAGGAAAAAAAATGCTTTTTTTAATATATTTTTTTGGGGATAATTATTATAGCAAAAGGTAAAAAATATTGCATTTTTTTAAAAATTGTCGCTGTATTTTTGTTTATAGCGCAAAAAATAAAAACTGCAGAGGTGATCAAATACCACCAAAAGAAAGCTCTATTTGTGGGGGAAAAAAAGGACGTCAATTTGGTTTGGGAGCCACGTGGCACGACCGCTCAATTGTCAATTAAATCGACGCAGTGCCGAATCGCAAAAAAGGGGCCTGTTCTTTAACCAGCCAAAATGGTCCGGGGCTGAAGTGGTTACACTTCATGTGCGTGTAAAGGCAGGCGTCCCAATACTTTTGGTAATATAGTGTATATATATATATATTCCAATCATTGCCGGCAAGATAGGCCGGCAATTTAAAGAGGACCAGTAACTAAATGCTCTTATGCGGGGAAAAATAAAAGACAGCCTCCAATTATCGAAATTCTGCAGGCTTAGCCATGAAAGATTTACAACTGCCCTCTATTTTGGCATCATATACTTTGTTTGATCCTCGGAGGGTCATCCTCTTGACCTCTTTTATGGACGAGGCATGGCAATATAGCTCTTAAAAGAAAAAAAAAAAAAAAAAAGCCTGACCGTTTCTTTTTAGAGCCCATTCACACAGGGGCAGCATGACTTTGGGGGCGACTCGGCAAGGCGATCTGAAGACGACTCCAGAGACGACTTGCAAAATGACTTCTGTATAGAAGTCAATGCAAGTCGCCCCGAGTTGCCCCCGAAGTAGTACAACTTGCGTCCCTCCTATTAGAACGGTTCTATTGAACAGAGCGGGACGCGACTCCTCAGGCGGCTGAGTTGCCTGACTAGTCGCCCCTATGTGAATGGAAAAGCACTTTATTACTGATGAGGGGATCTGATTAATAATCAGCCGTTTCTTCCCTCTGATTATTCCTACAAATATTTACCATCTGAGACCGCCTGCGCCCATGTGATGGATTCTCGGGATTCGGCGTCACACTGCCAGGTGAGAAGGAGTGACTTAATATTCATTATTCACGTTGGAAAAAAAAAAAAGAAGTAATTATTAGTTGTGGAGAGACGAATGGAGAGCCCAGCCCAGGCAATAAATGCCGGTTAATACCAAACCTGAACTGTAGATTTTTCGACATTTAAATTGATCAAAGTACACAATCGTAAATACATCATAAAAATGAGACCTGGGTGCTGCTTTGCATGGGATAAGCTGAACATTTACATAATGTGATAGAATGGAAATTTGGAGAAATTATCAGGTGTGCCGGCAAACAAGTTCAGCTTGTTCTTTTCTTTCTTTTTTTTTTTTTTAATTGAACATAATACAATGATTAGTTTACTGAAACCTTTAATATACTGTATATATCATAATATTAAACACAAAACAGGCTGGAATGCTGCTCCCTGCATCTCCTTTATATACCGTATATACTCGAGTATAAGCCGACCCGAGTATAAGCCGAGGCACCTAATTTTACCACAAAAAACTGGGAAAACGTATTGACTCGAGTATAAGCCTAGGGTGTCCATTCTGCATGCCTCTCTGTGCCTCACTGTATCCATGTGTATGCCTCAATGTGCCCATGCCTCACTGTGTCCATGCCTCACTGTGTCCATGCCTCACTGTGCCCATGCCTCACTGTGCCCATGCCTCACTGTGCCCATGACTAGACTTACGTTTAACATGGGAGTCTATGGAAGGAGTGCCCGGCTTTGAAAAATCGGTGCTCCCCAGCCGTAGGTCCCCCAGACAGCAAACTTTGTACACTTGTAGAGGAGAAATGGGGCTATATGTGTGCCTAGTTTCGGGTCCAGAGGATTTACGGCCGGCCGGTACCGGGTCCCCAAATTCACCAGAGAAATTACCTTTTAACATGGGAGTCTATTGAAGGGGTGCCCAGGTTTGAAAAATCGGTGCTCCCCGGCCGTAGGTCCCCCGGGCAACAAATATTGCACACTTGTAGAGGAAGAGTGGGGCTACAGGTGTACCATGTTTTGGATCCAGGGGACCTATGGCTGGCCGGTACCGGGTCCCCAAAGTCCAAGTATAAGCCAAGGGGGGCATTTTCAGCACACAAAAAAATGTGCTGAAAAACTTGGCTTATGCCGCGTACACACGATCGATTTTTTTGACGGTGAAAACACCGTCGAGAAAATCGACGTGAAAAACAAGGAACGGCTTGTTCCCCCCACACACAGCCGTTTTAAATGTAATTTTTTTTTTGGTCGAAAAAAACGACCGTGTGTGGGCTCCGTGGCAGTGTTTCCCTATGGGAAAACTGCCACGGAAAAAATGTCAGAAAAGACGACGAGAAAAATTAGAACATGTTCTAATTTTTCTCGTCGTTTTTAATGCCGTTTTTCTCGTCGAGAAAAACGACAAAATGCCCACAGACGATCGTTTTTCTCGTCAAATGGGAAAAATTTTGTTTTTCTCGACGAGAAAAATGGTCGTGTATACACGGCATTATACTCGAGTATTTACAGTATATAAAAATATGATTACAAATATGGTAATAATACTAATAAGAATAACAACAACAACAGAAATATTATTACTTTTATTATACTATTATGCGTTTTATCATTTTGTATATTTTTAAATTAGTATTACAGCAAACCCCCCTCCATCGCGGGGGTTACGTTCCGGACCCACCCGCGAAAAAGTGAAAATCCACGAAATAGAAAGACCCTATTTAAATACACCCTAGGCATGTTTTATTAACTTTTCAATAGCATTTAAAAGGTCTTTAAACACACTTTTAAGCAGTAAAAACACATAAAAGATAGAGAGCGAGCACGAGCATTGTAAAACACAAAAATATTGAGCTAACAGTATACTGTACAGTACTGATTCACCGCTACATGACCGCAAAATGGCAAAATATTACAGCGATATCAGAATTAATCGGTCCTAATTAAAATAGCGCGATATACCGGGACCGCAAAAACTGAACGGCGACAGAGTGGGGGTTTACTGTATATATAACAAGTATATGATATTATACATAAAATAAAATAAGATTATTAATATAAATATGGTAATAAATAATAATAATTATTATTATTAATAATAATATTATTATCATCAGCAGCATTATTATTACCCTTTTAATATTATTATGTATCAATGTTTAGTATTAATTTTAATAATGATAATCATTATTATTATGATTATTAAAACCAACTACAGAGATGTTACAATATACAGCATACAATAATCTAGGTGATTCAGCTCCATCTGCAACTGAAATATCAGTTTTGCCTTGATGGAGTACAATCTGCATGAAATACAGTCACTTACTATATAACCTTATTATAGTTAAAAACCTTTTTGTGAAAAAAAAAAAAATAAAAAAAAAAGGGTAAAATAATAACAATAAAAACATGCCTTTTTTCTTTCTTCTTAAAAATGCACTTTCCCCTCCTCATTAGAACAGCTGTGCTCTAATAATACACGCTGACAGAAATGAATATGTGGACCGTATTAAATGTGGAAACCTTGTTTTAGATTTACCGTCTGCCATTTATTTAACTGGACTCAGAGAAGAGAAAGCAATGCTGGGCCCTGTAGTCCTTTAGGAGGCCCGTATTGTCTCCTCTCCTGCGCCTCCATTAGACGCCGCGCTCGCCTTTCGTTATTGTGTCTGTTTTATCTGCTGGCAACCTGTGAAAGCACAGCTGACAACGCTTCAATGAAGCCCTGAAGGATGGACTTACAACTGTCCAGTCCATTTACACATGAAGGTCAATGATCCAGCGCAGGCCCAGGAACACGGGAGATGTACGGAATAAAGAGCCTACAGCGAATGCAGCCAGCGCAGCCCTACGCGTTCTAAGGCCCCAGAGCTCTTCTCAACCTGCCCTTCACGCTCCCGGCTGCCACTTTTGGAGGTCTGCTCTCCCATGCGTTCCTGGAGAGTTAACCAGTCCATATGGTAGCCAATATGTTAACAATATGGCTGGGCCGTTAGTCAGGTCCACGGCAGATGGAAGTGACATCTCAACCCCTATCCCTGACAAGCTCTAACTTCCTGCCGCGAGCCAGGACAGCACCGGAAACCCTGACTGCGGGTCTGGCTGACGAGACGAATACACAGTTGCAGCTGCCTGCTATTAAATGCCACCCCCCCCCCCCCATTCAATAAATGAATACGTGGAGTATGCAGGACACGGCAATGCTTTCATTTTGGCATGTTCAGTAAGAAAAAGCAGTAAATGCACCTGCTAACCAGGGCTTTTATTCGGCTGGAACTTGGTGGAACTCAGTTCCACCACCTCTGGCTAAGGCCCTCTGCCCCTTGCTCACCACGATCACTTGTAAAACACAGAAGTCCAGCTTCTGTGTTTACAATAGGGTGACCAGACATCCCCCGGTTTCAGGGGACAGTCCCCGGATTGAGGACACTGTCCCCAGACCAAGTCTGTCCCTGATTTTGTCCCCGGATTGGATTTGAACAGGGGCTGGGGCAATTTCAAAGGCAGCCAGTGCAGAATAAAAAAAAAAATCTGAATTACACACCCCCGCTCTGCTGCTCCTACTAGCCTAGGGGGGTGTATTTTTTCCCATTATCTGTGCCCCTTTCTGATGATCATGTGCTGGTCGGAGCGGAGGGAATATTTCTTCAGCTCCACTCGCATGTTCTTCTGCCTTGGCTCAAGTCCCGGCCAGCCGCCTGCCTGCTTAACCCCTTGCCTTCCCTGGTGGAGGGATCTTCCTCCGCTTCCCACCCAGTAGTACCCGGGGCCCGGAGTGTTAAGACTTGACAGGCTGTGAGGCGGACGGCGACGACGGGCAGAGAGTCGCTGATTGCCGCCATTACTAGTAAAAAATACTTATGTCCCCGGATTTCATTTTAAAAATCTGGTCACCTTAGTTTACAAGTGACAGCTTGTCTCCCAATGGCGCCCACAGATCTGATCTCCTGAGCGGCTAACACTGAGCGCAGGATGGGGACAAGGGAGATTATTATTATTATACAGGATTTATATCGCGCCAACAGTTTGCGCAGCGCTTTACAACATCAGGGAAGACAGTACAGTCACAATACAATTCAATACAGGAGGGTTTAGAGGGCCCTGCTCCTTAGAGCTTACAGTCTAGAAGGGAGGGTCACGTGGAACAAAGGGTAGTAGCTGTGGGGGATGATCAGGTGGACAAAATGAAAATACAGTTGTTAGGCGTGGGGAGGATAGGCTTCTCTGAAGAGGAAGGTTTTCAGGGATCTTCTAACAGCTAATCGAGAAGGAGATAGACGGACAGATTGGGGTAAGGAATTCCATAGGCTTGGAGAGGCTCTGGAAAAGTCCTGGAGACTAGCACGGGAACGGGTGATGAGAGAGATGCAGGTACCTTGGGTTCCAGTGCAGATCCCAACACCCCTACTGGATGATCTCCCTGCAAGTGAGGAGGCAGAGCCACCTACAGTGTGTGGGGAGGTACTAGAGCCGCCTGGGTGCTTCAAGAGGAAGTAAACACTGATGGGTTTTACTTCCTCTTTGTTTCGCTGCAAAGGTGAAGCATAATGGGCTACTATGCATCGCATAGTAGCCCATTATGTAAACCCTTACCTGCAGGAGAAGCCCGCGATGTCCCCGTCTTCCTCGCTGGCAGCGAGCATCCATTCTTCACCCCTCTTCCTTCCGGGGCTGCAAACTCCGGCCCGAGTCACGTGACGTCACTCCCGCTTATGCGCGCAGGCGCCGCCAGTCACGGCATGACCCCAGCTTGAAACGGCACAGCGTGCCCTTTCAAGATGGCAAAAAGATACGGAGGTGTGGGTCCCTTGCTCACTAATTAGCATTAAACTGTGTAGGGTATACTACCCTAACACAGCATCCCATTAATAGCGGACTCACCATGTATAGGTGCGGTCTCCGTGGATAAGAGAACTGCGCAAAAATTTAACCCACCAGGGAGAGGACAAAGAAATGATACTCCCCCGGATAAAGAAACCACGGGGGGACCACGCCGCATGAAAAAATTGAATTTATTTGGTAAATTTGCAAAAAATGTATTATACAAGTAACAGGCACTCAATACCCAACACCAACACCAATATATTAAAATAAATCAGACAACGTTGTCTATATTAAAATTGACTAGTCACAAAGTGCATGCATGCAGTACTCTTAGCAGGGTAGCCAGCTAGAAAACGTGGATCCAGTCGGCCACGCTGCAATCAATTAGATCAGCTATATAATTTTTTGCAAATTTACCAAATAAATTCAATTTTTTCATGCGGCGTGGTCCCCCCCGTGGTTTCTTTCAAGATGGTGCATGTGCAGTAGAAGGCATCATTCGGGGAAATTGCAAATATCTCCTAGACTGTGCAGGTCTGGGAGATATTTCAAGCACCTACAGGTAAGCCTTAATCCTGGCTTACATGTAGGTTAAAGTGGTTGTAAAGGGTTTACAACTACTTTCAGCGTACAGCAACACAAGTAAGACATGTGGAAGATGGTGGAGCTTTTAAGGAGGGAGGGAGAAGATGAGGGCAGTGGAAGGGGAGTTGCATACAGAGGTCAGAGCTGAAGAGGGGTGAAAGTGAGATGTGGATGGGGAGGCAGAGGTAAGCAGCTGTGGAAGAAGGTTGAACTCTGCACTCTGTGTGTAATGCACCCCTGAACTCTGCACTCTGTATGCAGCACACCTTTAAATTATTCACTATGTACATAGGACCCCCCCAAACTCTTCAAGTAACGCACCTCTGAACTCTGCATGTAATGCACTCCTGGTATGACCCTTCCACAGTTGGTGAAATTTGACCACACCCACTATTTGATGCGGTTCGGAGGGTGTGTGTGTGGGGTCATCTCCTGTTGAGTTCCTGCATCTATTTTCTGAGAAAAAAAGCCCTGCTGCTAATTATGCTTGTCCTGTAGAGGAAGAGTATTCCTAATGGCCCTCTGCACTGAGGCTTATGCCGCGTACACACGACCGTTTTTCATGACGAGGATTTTTTTAGATTGGTCGTGAAAAACGGTCGTGTATATGCTCCATAGCATTTTTCGCGACGAGAAAACTGCCGAAAAAAATTAGAACCTGCTCTATTTTTTCTCGTCGTTTTTCACGTCGTGAAAAATGGTCGTGTGTACGCTTTTATGAGGGGAAAAAAAACGCACATGCTCAGAATCAAGTATGAGACGGGAGCGCTCGTTCTGGTAAAACTAGCGTTCGTAATGGAGATAGCACATTCGTCACACTGTAACGGGCTGAAGAGCACGAGGCTGAAAAGCGCGAATCGTCTCTCCTCAAACTTTACTAACACGAGGATCAGCAAATGCAGCCCAAAGGGTGACGCCATCCGAATGGAACTTCCCCTTTATAGTGCCGTCGTACGTGTTGTACGACACCGCGCTTTGCTCAAGCGTTTTTTTTTTTCATGAGCGTGTGTATGCAAGGCAGGCTTGAGAGGAATCACGACGAGAAACACGTCGTTTTTTTGCATGACATGAATAACGGTCGTGTGTACGCGGCATTAGGATGCCTTCAGATCTGGATCTGAGAAAAGGCCTAGGTCAACCCAGTTCCAGGGGACAGCAGGCTTCTTTTTCTTTTTTTTTACCCAAGTTTCAAACATTTCTTCAACACTAAATTCTATTCACCGATCCAGGTCATATGATTTTTCAAACAGTAATTAATTAAACCCTGGTGACTATACTACTTCTTAGTCCCCACTTCATTGTGCCGAAGCCCTGAGGAAAAGGGAGATCTATAGGCCCCCGAAAAAAAAAATTGGAAGTTTATTGTCCTTTCAATGAAGCAATAAATCATTGTTGAACTTTTGGATAGTTTGGCACTCTTTCTGGTGCAACAGTATATAAACTACTCATTCTGGGTTTGGGTTGAATGCTGAGGAACGCCCAGTATAAAAGTTCACGATACCTAAAAAGTTTGGGTCCAAAACTTTATTCATTAGGAGAAGCCAACAAATTTTGTGAGAAATGCCTCTCCCTTCCTTAGGGCTTATGTACATTTCCCTTGAAACACATTGGATCCTCTTGATCAATAAAGATTTGGACTTCAAATTCTTAGGTGCCATGAACTCTTGTACAGGATGCTCCTGAACACTTGCCCCAAAACTGGATATCTACTGTAAAGCCTCGTACACACGACCGAGAATCTCGTCAGGAAAAAACCTGTTATTTTTCCCTGAAGAGATTCTTGACAAGAATCTTGTCCCGGCTGAGTGTACACACCCTCGATTCAAAAGAACCGCCTTTCTTTTGAATGGAACGAACGTGGTGACGTCATCGACTACGACGTGCGTGCGCATCTTGCTACACCCTACTTATGCCTAGGAAGCTACCTTGCATGCGTCAAAGTCATTTCGAGCATGCGCGGGTTTCCACGGCGACAGGTAAGTGTACACACTCTCGGGTTTCTCGTCGGGAAACAGGCCAACGAGAATCCCGACGAGAAAATAGAGAGCAGGTTCTCTATTTTTCTCATTGAGATTCTGGCCATATTTCTTGATGAGAAACCTGAAAGCCTCGTACACACGGCCGGTTTTCTCTGCAAAAAATCTCTGCCAGCAGTTTTCTTGCTGGTTCTTGCCGAGAAAACCGGTCGTGTGTACGAGACTTAAGTCTTCTTTGTAGATCATCAGAGAGGCAGCAGCCCAAGAAGTTTAGTTTACACTGCTCAATTACTGCCTGTCAGCCACTTTGAAGGAGGTGTGACTCTGGGTTAAACCTTTAAAGCTGAATTCCAGGAATTGAGCTGTAAAAACAGTAGGCATATAAGTGCCTTCCGCTTCGTAGACTTATATCTTTTATACACATCTGACGGGTTTATTGTGCTCTAGGAAGATAACTTCCGAAGCTTGGACACTGCTCATTGTGGTCTCAGTTCCTTCAAGAGCAGAGTTCCAAATACTGCTATGCCTGTCCCTTCTCTCCTTCTGCCCATTCACAGAAGCCTTTGTACTATGTGAACTCATTCACAAAATACAAAGGCTTCTGTGAATTGGCAACAGAGAGAAGGGACCGGCATAGCTGCTCTGTGTGCTTTTCTCCTCTCACAGCCTGCTAGATGGGTGAACCTGAAAAAGGAAAAGATTGTGTATTACAAAACCAAAGATAAAATCAGAGGCAAAGGGGCAGGAAACGTTGGCAAACCTACACAAGCTTATAATGTAAAAATATTGGGCTAAACCATGACCATGTACCAGGGCTGGAAAAAGGGTTAGGCAGGGGGGGCAGCTGCCCAAGATGTAGCGGTAAAGGGTGCAGCGCCCCCTAGCTACACAAAAGCTCCAGATCAGTGGCTTGCAACCAGTAGGCCACAGCTTCATGTCTGCTCTAACAGCTACTGCTGTCACGTAATATGCCCGCACCCCACGTCATCTGCCCACAGCCGACACAAAAACACACTATGCATGTGCTAGAAAGCAAGTAATTGTCCCTTGTATGGGCAGGGAAGACGCCATGCCAACCGCGAGCAGCTGGAGCAAGCAGGCAGAGAATGGGTGCAGCATGGTACACCTATTCTATGGCATATATTAGGAGTAGCAGAAGTTGGCGCAATTCCGTATGCTTGCCCTGGGCCCTGGATGAATCAGTGCTGGTACTGCCAAGTACTGTACTGTCTAGCCAGGTAAAAGACCCAGACTGATCACTCAGGCATTCATTTTTTAACCTCATCAAAATAAATTATTCAGTTTATTTCTGATGTTTAAATAATTAAAAAAAACTTAATTTAATATTGCAAATCACGAATAATAAAAAATATATATTATCAGTCAAATTAAAATGAATTCCGACTTATTTTACAGAGTTTAGAACATTCCAAACATTCCTTTACCCAGCAGGAATGATGATCTGTTCTAAAAACACACTACAACTCCCAGCATGTTCAGATAACGCCCAGCAGGCTGCCGCTTGTGCCTCAGCCTACTCCAGATCCAGAATACGTGTCAGCGGCACAAATCAGGCGGCAAAATGAGACGATTCCCCGTATCTTCCATGTCAGGTGTGACAGATTGCTTAAAATAAACGCCGTCAAACTTGTCGGAGTGGCAGCTGAACGTTATACTCGGGAAAACTGCCGTACGGGCCGTCACCAAAATTCATGGCCATTGATTTTCACATGTTTCTTTTAGACTAGCGAACACCATGGCGGCTTTCATTCATAATTCATAATCTTGCTATAATTTCTGAAAAATGAGGTGTAAAACGAAAGCAGATTAGTGGCTGACAGCTGCAGGATTGAGATCTAGCAGATTATCCCCCCCCCCCCCCCAGCCATGTTAGCATCTTGTCTCATGCTTAACCCTCCTTAAAAAAAAGCAAAGGACGTCCCAGCAGGAGCCTCATTAAACTGACCCCCAAGATCCCAGACTTCAAACCCAAAGGTCATATTGGATCAATCCATTTTTAATGATTGAAATGGCTGGCGAGCATATTTAGACTTGAAGGAGTTCGCCGTCTCTCGCTGCGCGCTCTCACGTGAGATTTCAGCAGATTGCAGACCCGTTCTTTTGTCAGTCTGTTTCATCCCAGAGCCCTGATCCCGAGAGCGCGAGACGACCGGTTTGCTTCTCGCAACTGATCATTTGTAAGCGGTTTTATAAGAGTCAAAATAAAAGGCTAACCATTTCTAGTTTTTGGTTTGCTTTTATTTCCAACCCTTACAGGAATAAAAAAAAAAAAAACACAAATTTTATGAAAATAATGATAAATATACAACTTACACAGATTTGTAGCAAACAGTATTGAGTTTCTATACAAGCTGAAAGTGTCAGTAAACCCAAAAACAAACATTTATATTATTATAATTATATTATTATAATTTATTACAATTATTATGTATTATTATTTATTATAATTAATATTATTTAGTATTATTTTATTATTATAATTTATAATAATTATTTATTATTTTATCTATCATTATCATGGTGGCTGCATTACTTTTCTTTTTTAATTACTTTTCTTTTTTAAGGGCAGGTTCACATCATAGAAATGCAGTCTTGATGCGTTCCAGATGTGTTTCTGCGTGCAAATTTGTTAGCGTTTTTGGTGCTTTTTATATGTGTTATGGTGCATTTTAGATATATATCTATCTATCAATCTATAATATATATATATATATATATATATATAGAGAGATAGATATATATCTATCTCTACACACATTGTGTATATATATATATATATATATATATATATATATATACACACATATAGACATATAGAGAGAGAGAGAGAGAGAGAGAGAGAGATCTCTACATATATATATATATATATATATATATATAGAGAGAGAGAGAGAGAGAGAGAGAGAGAGATAGATATATATCTCTATCTATCTCTATATATATCTATATATCTATAAAGTATATCTATATCTATAGATATCTCTCTCTCTCTCTCTCTCTCTCTAGGGTTTTTTCTCAAAGAAAAGGTGCAGGAACCCCCCCCCCCCTCTGATGATGCACCCTTAGTCTCTGCCCCCTACCCACCTCTGAGCACCATCCCTTGGTTCCACACCCTACCCACCTCCCAGTACCGCCCCTTTTAGAGAATACAGATCCAAGTATCATTTCATGCTACTAAGTAATTTGTATTAAATTTGATAGACCCCACCCCAGCAACAATAAATCCCCCCCACACAACTATAGCCCTCCCCCAGCAACAATAGACCCCTCCAGTAACAATAGACCCCCCCCAGCAACAACATACCAACCCATCAACATTAGACCCCCAGCAGCAACAACAGATCTCCCAGAAGCCAGCATCAATAGGCCCTCCAGCAGCCAGCAAAAATAAACGTCTCCCTCAACAGTAGATCCCTCCAAGCAACAATTAACCTATGGGACAGGAAGTCAGCAATGTGAGAAAATACCTCACCCCAGCTCTATTATCTCTAATATATTCCTTTCTGATAATCTCCTAAAATCTTTACATATTTATCTGTGAGCATTACTCAGAGCTCTTTCATATATCAATGTATCTTATATGGGATAACAGCCATACCTGTTCATTTCCTAAAAGTTCCAGTCATGACCGGGAATGGTAAGTAGGCACCACCCAAGGCCTCCACCTCACATCAGGTAGATTACTGAGAACACCACGAGCCCCAAAACCCGGGGAACCCTGGTATGCATATTTTGGTTTGTTCTTATAGGCGATAGCCGGCCCCACATCTTCCATCACCTATCCCCCCCCCCCCATTCACCCGTCACTGTAATGAGTGGTCAACAGCGAGGTGCAGGTGGAAGTGGGGCTCCCACCCTACATAATTTGTATGAAATGTACATCCAAAATGGGAAAGTTGGACCAACACAGGGCAGCTGGAGCAGGAGGAGGTGCTTGCCATGACCAGGCGCTGGTTCATTAGCAGATACACTTAAGGCCGGTTATTTGCAGGGTGTCAATGCAGCTCAGTGTGTAAAGTGTTGGGGCGAATAACATTTTGTCTAAATTAATTTATAAGGTTCATTTTAATATACAGTGGCCTCCTCAGTGATCAACAGGATCCTTGAGGTGAAGTGTGGATGGTCTAAAAATGGTGACATGTGTGAGCCCTTCACTTCTGAGCCCTGCACTCTGTGTAATACACAGTCCTGAGCCCTGCACTCTGCATAATACACACTCCTGAGCCCTGCACTCTGCATAATACACACTCCTGAGCCCTGCACCATGTGTGATACACACTCCTGAGCCCTGCACCCCGTGTGGTACACACTCCTGAGCCCTGCACCCCGTGTGGTACACACTCCTGAGCCCTGCACCCCGTGTGATACACACTCCTGAGCCCTGCACCCTGTGTCATACACACTCCTGAGCTCGGTACACACTCCTGAGCCCTGCACCCCGTGTGGTACACACTGCTGAGCCCTGCACCCCGTGTGGTACACACTCCTGAGCCCTGCACCCCGTGTGGTACACACTCCTGAGCCCTGCACCCCGTGTGGTACACACTGCTGAGCCCTGCACCCCGTGTGATACACACTCCTGAGCCCTGCACCCTGTGTGAAATGCTCTCCTGAGTACTTTCATCTACTCTTTGACAAAAAAGCCCTGTATCTATTTAAAGGCAGTTTAAAATGAACACATAAATAGATTAAATGTTACTTTGATATCTGACAGGAGTTCAGCTTTAAAAAATCGAATGATCTCTGGGCTTTGTAGAGAATATCATGCCTTCCGCCCCAATATAAGCAGAAAACCTTTGTTCTACTCCTTGTAATACCGGTAGGATTTATGTTCGGAAACATGTTATTATAATGCTTGTTAAACATGGACAAAATGTAACTGAAGTACATCAGCAGACAAACTTTAAATTCTAATTATATGCCATCTAATGTCATATTGCAGTGGTTGGATCGCTCTGAAATTAGGATTTGTGGTCTTGTAGCAGACACAGAGGGGGTGTGGCGGCCACAATGAACTGTAAAGGAAGTAATATTAGATTTAATACGTACAAATGGATAGATTATCAGATGGGACTGTGGCGGAGAGCTAATGTTATACTGATCGCCTATCAGCGTGATTTAGTAGACAGCCGACATCAGCCTAACTACAAGAGATTCAAAGAGGCTTCACATTGTAAAAGCGCTGATGCCCCCCAGACATAAAACAAGGGGGGTTTCGCTTTTTTTTTTTTTTAAGGTGATTAAAAAGGGCTGACAATCCGGCTTTTTGTTTTCAGAGCTAAATTAAAAAAATAAAATAAAAATGACTTGTAGGTCCATATTTGTAATCTAAAAGCAAGGGTCTCCAAACTATGGCCCCTGGGCCAGATCCAGGCCCTCTACAAGATTTTATCTGACCTGTGGCTAGTGTTAGGGCACAGGTGTCAAACACAAGGCCCGCGGGCCGAATCTGGCCCTCCAGGCCATTTCATGTGGCCCCTCGTACCTCTCCTGCAGCTGCAGGAGAGGCTCCAGCTCTCCTCTGGTCCTCCTCCAGACCCTAACTTTTTGCTTTCAAACAATGTTTCCAGCTTTTTCACAGAAGAGCTCCGGCCCTCCTCTGGTCCTCCTCCAGACCTTGTACTTTCTGCTTTCAAGCAATTCATCCAGCTTCTTCCCAGCGGCAGCATAAGGAAAGGGGGGTACACTGTGATGTAAGGGAGAGTGGGGGGACTCAACTTCTGATGGTGGGGTGGCTCTTGACATCTAATGTAAAGGGGAGGGGATGCGCTGGACATCTAATCTTACAGATACAACCGGCCCTTTTGGGGAAAATCATATTGATGATAGAAAAAAAGGAAGCCCTAAGGCCAACGCTGCGCTAGATGAAAAGAAAAAAAGCAGATCAAAATTGATATAATAATAATAAAATGTACAATAGCAGCTAGCACATTAAGTTCAGTACAAAAAAACTTAAGTAAAATCACAAAAATCAAGAAAATGCAGCGCTAATGGGTGAAAATGGGTGTAGATAATCTATCCCAAAACCTCGTTCATAAAAACGGTATAAAACCAGAATTGAAAAAAAATAAAAAATAAGTGAAAAAGGAAAACAAAAGAAGTGACACAGCAAAATCAGTGAAAGGTTTGAATCCATAAAAAAACAAGTCCTTATTAAAGTAGGAAGAAGATATGTTTGTAAATGAAGGATACCACCTTTACGCCCCTTTCACACAGAGGCGCTTTGCAGGCGCTATTGCGCTAAAAATAGCGCCTGCAAAGCGCCCCAAAAAAGCTGCTACTTTGTATCCAGTGTGAAAGCCCCAAGGGCTTTCACACTGGAGCGTTGCGCTTGCAGGAGGGTGAAAAAACTCCTGCAAGCCGCATCTTTGAGGCGCGATACGAGCGGTAAAAGTACCGCTCCTATAGTGCAACTGCCCATTGAAATCAATGGGGTAGCGCCTCCAAATCGCCCGCAAAACGCTGCAAAGAGGCGTTATTGCGGGTGTTTTTAACCCTTTTTCGGCCACTAGCGGGGGTTAAAATCACCCCGCTAGCGCCCGCAAATCGCGGCAAAAACTACGGTATAGCGCCGCTAAAAATAGCGCCGCTATACCGCCAGCGCATTTAGCACTTCAGTGTAAAAGTAGCCTTAAACTAGTTCATGTTGGGAATCTATGGAAGGGATTTTTAAGGTGGCAAAAAAAAAAAAAAGAGGGGTTTTTAAAATACAAAGATTCCAAAAATCACATGCCTTTTATTCTGTATGAACCAAGATTAAAATCAAGCGCTTTGTTTAAAAAAAAAACAACAACAATTTCATGCGGTTGTGATGCATGTAGAGTGGTTTCCGCTCAACATGTTTCACCATGAAATGGCTTCTTCAGTGGGGCTCGTGTCTCCTGTACAGGGCTTCACGAGTCTCCTGAAGAAGCCATTGCATGGTGAAACATGTTGAGCGAAAACCACTGTACCTGTATCACGACTGCGTGAAATTGTTGTTGTTGGTTTTAAACAAATCCTTGGATTTTAATCTTGGTTCATACAGAATAAAATGTATGTGATTTTAGAATCTTTGGATTTTGATTCCCCCCTTTTTTTGGCACCCTAAAAATCCCTCCCGTACATTCCCAGCATTAGCTATTAAACTTTGGGATGTGGGGCTTTGATCTTCAAATCTGTAGCTGCTCCTTCTAAACACCTTTAGGGTAGGTTCACGTTGACAACACTTCTTCACTGCCCCTCTAAAAAGTGATAATGAATTGCTTTTCAGAGGGCAGTAGAGCATCAGCTTTCAGGAGACCATACCTACGCTTTCTAAATGCCTTGTTGATTTTTTTTTCTGTTGATTTTTCTTTTTTTTTTAGCTGAACTGGGTATTTGCATTGGACTGCCATGGTGCAACTACAAGCCAAGAGCCAAGCATTTGGCTCACAGTTGCAACCAGTTCCCATTGACTTCAATGGTCAAGTTTGACAAGCATTGACCCCCTCTGTCTAATTCAACAAGCGAAGTTCATTTTGCCACGGTTGTGGCGCAAAGCATTACAGCTGTGGCATGTGCACAATCCCCACTGGCTGTCATGTTAGGCTTCCGGTGAGTGATAAAAATACTTATTTCTACTGCCTGTGTGAATTAGGCCTTATGGACACACTAGTGCTATACAAAAGAGAATCAGATTTTTGTAACAAACACCTTGCAGATCACGTATGAAGAATGCACTTTAATTTGTACATAGTATAATCCGTCCTATTGGGGTACGAGCATGGACAGTCATTCCTACCGATACGATAATATTGTTCGCCCGCGGGGGGGTCTCCTTAGAGCCGTTGCCCAGTCCGTGGGCCCAATCTGGTGAGCAGACCGACACATAACTTTTGACAATTGGCTGTATACAATGTACTAATATACTGTATCTTTATACCGTGTTTCCCCCGAAAATAAGACCTACCCCCGAAAATAAGACCTAGCGTTATTTTCCAGGAGGGCTGCAATATAAGCCCTACCCCGAAAATAAGCCCTAGTTTAAAATGCTTGTAAAATCCTATAATCCACTCTATTACAGTATTATATAATGTTTAACCCCTTCCATACCGGGCCATTGGAAAATGACGCCGGCAGGAACCCTCTCTCCCTCCGGGTGGACGTCATATGACGTCCTGGGCTTTGTGGGGGGATATCTGAATGATGGGTGCAGCTAGAGGCATCATTCAGATATCCTTTTTTTCAGCCGGCGATCCTGCGCACCATAAGAACGATCATAGCGGCGGTCCTGCCGCTTGATCATTCTTAAAGGGGGGGGATGTTCCCTCCCGCCGCCATCCGGTTCTTCTCCGGGCTCTCCCGTGCCATCGGGGACCCAGAGAGAATCGTCGGCGCCGGTGGTGGGTCACGTGATGAGCATAGAGATGACTGGTGACCAGATGGTCACCAGTCATCTCTATGATCGTCGGAGGCCCGGGCGCGATGTGATGACGTCACGCCCGGGTCCTCAAATGTAAACAAAGCCGCCATTGCGGCTGTAAGTATGAGATCGGTGAAAAAAAATGTCACTGATCTCATGCTTTCCAGCCTGGAGGAGAGATGTGGGGTCTTATTGACCCCGCATCTCTCCATAAAGAGGACCTGTCACAATGATTCCTATTACAAGGGATGTTTACATTCCTTGTAATAGGAATAAAAGTGATCAAAAAAATAAAGTGTAAAAAAAAATAAAAATACAAAAAAAAGAAGTAAAAAAAAAAAAAATAATAATTTTTTTTTTTTAAACTCCCGTTCCCAATAGCTTGCGCTTAGAAGCCGTTCAAACCACATATGTAAACGCCGTTCAAACCACATATGGGAGGTATCGCCGCGTGCAACAATTCTAGCACTAGACCTCCTCTGTAACTCTAATCTGGTAACCTGTAAAAATTTTCAAAGCATCGCCTATGGAGATTTTTAAGTACCGAAGTTTGGCGCCATTCCATGAGTGTGCGCAATTTTAAAGCGTGACATGTTAGGTATCTTTTTACTCGGCGTAACATAAGCTTTCATATTTTACAAAAAAATTGGGCTAACTTTACTGTTTTGTTATTTTTTAATTCATGAAACCATTTTTTTCCCCAAAAAAAGGCGTTTGAAAAATTATTGCGCGAATACCATGCAAGATAAAAAGTTGCAACGACCGTCATTTTATTCCCTAGGGTGTCTGCTAAAAAAAACATATATAATGTTTTGGGGTTCTGAGTAATTTTCTAGCAAAAGAATGAGGATTTGTACATGTAGGAGAGAAGTGCCAGAATAGGCCCGGTATGGAAGTGGTTAATGTGTGTGTTTCTGTAATATAGTTGCGGGGAAGAGAGCTCCAGCAGGTCACAGAAGCGCAGAGCGGCGCTATAACGAAGGTATTTGGCACAATTATATTACATAAACACACACATTGTACATTATATACTACTGTAATAGAGGGGATTATAGGATTTTACATGCATTCTAACTCAGTTCACACTGGGGATTCCTTTCCAGGCAGGGGGAGCGAAAACAGCACAATACATGGTAAGACCTACCCCGAAAATAAGCCCTACTGTGTCTTTTGTTGCCAAAATTAATATAAGACCCAGGCTTATTTTCGGGGAAACACGGTATGTACTTTGGCTGTTATGCTTTTGCTAGTCTATTATACTGTATTATTTGTCATACAGATTCCCCTCCTGAAGAAGTGGCATAGTTCCGCGAAACCGGTTGAGGTTTTCGGCCCTTCTCCACTACAGACAGACACCTGACGGGTTTGTCCGTCATTAATAACTGCCGTTATGATTGTGGGGTTTGGCTCAATTGTTTTTAACTTTGTATAGTTTTATGTGCAATAAATATTTTCTATATAAATTTTTGTGTTTTGTTATCAGTACCTAGAAAGTCCAATCAACAATTCCCTCCTAGGTGACCATCTATGGGACTAGGCGGTATTATCAGCCACCATATGTTCACCTGGCCCAAATCTTCGATCCGATAATAAAATGAGATTAGCCAACATTGGCTCCTGGGTACGTTGTTGCTGTGAGACATATTGCGAGTAAAGCATATCCAAAACCAAAGCTTATTTCTAGTAATTTTGGAGAGTATAGGATGGTGTATACACTTGTAAAGGTGTGTTTATATATTTTTTATTTTTTATTTTTTTTAAATCTGGGTCGCATTCGAAAAAAAAAAAAATTCCCTCAACTTCCTGTTGTACAGACACATCAGGAAAACGAGGAGAAATCTCTCCAAAGTGAGGTTAACCCCTCTTAGATCGCTGTGATTGAAACAAGTATTCCCATTGGAAGATCTCCCCTTATTTCTAATATAGTGACAACCGAAATGTTTGGATTTTCCCTCATTTTCAGTCCTGGTGACAATAGTCACCAGCAGGGATGCGGTAGGGTGTGGCCCAGTTGGGTTCAGCCCAAACCCAAAATGTAGCCATCATGCTGGGCCAATGAGCTGTGGGTAGGAGATTGCCCGCCCTGCAGCTGCATCTATACAGTGGTCACACGGCCCTATTAGGACAATGTCATGGACCTAATAGGCTGGGTGGTCTTTTTAGGTAGGTCAATGATGTCATGGGCATCTCCTGCAGGGCGGGGGATTCTCCCACTCATAGCTCATTGGGACGGAGGTAGTGAGATCATGTGACAGCTTCCTGCAGGTTTGGGTAAACTGGGTTCAGACTGGGATTGGAACCAAACCCAGCTCATCCCTGGTTACCAGAACACGTAGAGACAACAAGACACCCTAGCGGGGACACTAGGGCCCTTGACTACTATAAATGAGCAATGGTGGGGTAATTGTGGGTATGGAAAGTCATGATAAAGTGTGCATGAAGATAGTTTGTATTATGATACATTCAGTTCTGTAATGATTTGCTATTTAGGCTTGTAAGTCAACATTATCATCAATGGAGTGACCTAGATCAGTGGTCTCCAAACTGCGTCCTGGGGGCCGATGTGGCCCTTTGCTTGTTTTTTTTTTTCGGCCCTTGGGGCACTATTTTATTCACTGGCACCAACGATGTGGCACAGTTCCTTCCAATGGCACCAACAATAGGGCCCAACAATGCCAATGATGGGAGGACAATTCCTCCCAATGAAACTAACTATGGGGCACAATTCCTCCCAATTACACCAATGATGGGGCACAATTCCTCCCAATTACACCAATGATGGGGCACAATTCCTCCCAATTACACCAATGGTGGGGGATTGTTTCCTCCCACTGATGCTGCCTGGGACAATTTGTACTTTCAATGGCCACAGTCCGGCCCCCCTAAAGTCTGCCGGACATTCAACTGGCCCTTTGTTTAGAAAGTTTGGAGACCCCTGGCCTAGGTGATCTGACGTTATACATTATATTGTTCCGACAATATACTGCCACATTATACTGTAAGGTCAGGTTTAGAGGATAAATTAATGCCCTTAATGACCAGGGCACTTTACATCTGTAGGCATACAACGCAAAACCAATTATATGCATCATAAGTTATATGAGAAAATTGACATATGAAAAAATACAATGAGATATATGTATACAGTATATACAGTATATATATATATATATATATATATATATATATATATATATATATAAGCTGGTCAGGTGGTCAGGACAACACACACCCCCAGCATACATCTCAATCCTTCAGGTACAAAGCAAATAAGAAGACCACCCAATCTCCAATATATATAACGTATACCGTATATACTCGAGTATAAGCCGACCCGAATATAAGCTATGGCACCTAATTTTACCACAAAAAACTGGGAAAACGTATTGACTCAAGTATAAGCCTAGTGTGTCCATCTGCATGCCTCACTGTGTCCATGACTAGACTGACGTTTAACATTGGAGTCTATGGAAGGGGTGCCCGGGTTTGAAAAATCGGTGCTCCCCGGCCGTAGGTCCCCCAGACAACAAACTGCACACTTGTAGAGCAGAAATAGGGCTACATTTGTGCCAAGTTCCGGGTCCAGAAGACCTACGACCGGCTGGTACCGGGTCCCAAAAGTCACCAGAGAAATTACCGTTTAACTAGGAAGTGAGGCTACATGTGTGCCAGGTTTGGGGTCCAGGGGACCTATGGCTGGCCGGTACCGGGTCCCCAAAGTCCGGGAGATCAGGTGCAAAAAGGTGACTCGAGTATAAGCCGAGGGGGGCATTTTCAGCACAAAAATATGTGCTGAAAAACTCAGCTTATACTTGAATATATACGGTATATTAAAAAAAAATAAAAAAATACATTGAATATTACGAGAGAGAGAGAGAGAGAGAGAGAGAGAGAGAGAGAGAGAGAGAGAGAGAGAGTCCGAACTTCGGCTTCGATATAGAAAAAATTCAATGGGATTGCTACACAAAAACGTATTTTTATTGAAAAATTTGTCAAAAAGACATCAAAAGCGTCATCTGTACAATCAGGCGATCATGATAATATAATATTATCATGATAAGATATTATCATGATTGTCTGATTGTACAGACGACGTTTTTGATGTCTTTTTGACAAATTTTTCAATAAAAATAAGTTCTTGTGCAGCAATCCCATTGAATTTTTTCTATATATATATATATATATATATATACACACACACACACACACACACACATATATACATACATATACACACACATACACTATTTAGGTAAATCTAATGTTTTAATTACTTGACACATATATATATATATATATAATATTTGACATACCTTGTAGAGAACATCCAGCAGAAGAGATGTCCATTCCAGCCTGTTACACCTCAGCACCGGCTTCGCTCTCTGGGCGATCGATATTCGCTCCCTTCAATGAATCGCTACAAAAAAGACAGAAATGACATACAGATCACATTTGATTCTCTCACATTTTAGATCACCTAAAAACTGAATAGAAAACATGACAGGAGTTCCTTAAACACAGAACAGTTTATCTATTTGAACAAAGGTCTTGATGTACCCGAAGTGCCAGTGCTGAAAACTGCTGTTATCTCCCAGAAGCCTCTGGCGTTTTTCAGGCCTTTTCAATATGAACTATTCTTGAGGGGGGGGGGGTTTGTGAATTACACATACATGAAGACAATGCTTTTTTTTGGGTTTGAGTATCAAACTTAAGATACACTTTTAGGACTGAGTTGGGAGCCAGTCCTGCAGTTGAGCCACGATTTTTCCACCCCAACGGCTCCACGTTTTTCAATGGCTCCCCATTTAGCTGCAGAGTCAGCAGCCGGGGCTGTACATGTGCTGTGGCCAGGATGCTGTTTTGCTTCGCGACCACGACAGGAATGATATCCCATGTAGCTTTCGGTGGGTGAAACGCGACCGATTTAAGTGAATGGAGAGGCTCTGCAACCACCCCGAAGGAAAAACAACACCTCCCCACCGCCTATCAAATGCTCTCTGAAAAGTGAGTTGAACACAGGTTGCTCTTCAGAGAGTAAAGCTTGTGTGAAGAAGCCCTTAGCTTCATGTATGGATATGTGATGAAGGTGACTATGTGACAAATACTTTGTACTCTAGTGCAGCCTCTTTCAACTTTCAGTTGTCTTCAGGGGTGCCTTGCCAAAATGCGTAGAAATTGCCCAAAAACTGTATACAAGCCGGTGGGCGGATGAAGCCTGCCTATTAGTTACATAAAGCCACAGGATTTCATTGTGCACCAATACAACCTTCTAGCCACCAGCATCCTAACAACCAATGACATCATCAGTTGATGAGGAGGACGTCGGGCACCTGCCCAACATCCTTGTTTGTCCTTCATCTTCCCCTCTCCCTGGATAAATGAGCAGTGAGCCCGTGCAATGCGGGGAAAGTCCAACTGCATGGGAAAACGTCTTTTTTTTTACCACCAATTTAGAGTTACGCTTTCACATTTGAACAGGCAGATGCAATGTCTGTAAACCAGCCACTTGAGACCAAGAGCTATAAAGTTGAAGCCTGTGTCCCGTTGTTGCTGACCCAAATAACATCACTCTTCTCTCTTCTCCTGTTTTTTTTTTTTTTTTTGTTGCTGACCCAGACGCCTGGCTACTCTTTGCTTGCCGCCTGCCAAAACCCCTGACCGAACTCAAATACTCTGCTTCCTGCCTGCCAAGATATATTTATTGGTCCCAAGTATGGTATCGGTTGCGGAGGAGTAGGGAAAGCTTAGGGCCTACGTCTGAACTTTCCCAAGCTGCCTCTTGGGTTGGACCAGCCAGGCTGCATTCTGCCTCCCTTGGCAGGTGCTAGCTTCAGCTTGGGCCTACTACCGTTGACCCTCCGCTACACTGACTGTGATGCCCTGTACACGCGATCGGAATTTCCGATGGGCTAAAATCTGATGGAATTTTTCGTCAGAATTCCGTTCAAAGCTGTCTTGCATACACACTTATGAAACAAAATTCCGGCCGTCCAAAACGCGGTGACGTACAACACGTACGACGTCACTATAAAGGGGAAGTTCAAATCCAACGGCGCCACCCTTTGGGCTGCTTTTTCGGGTTACCGCGTGTTAGTAAAAGTTTGGTGTTAGCCGATTCGCGCTTTTCAGTCCGTTACAGCGTGACGAATGTGCTATCTCCATTACGAACGCTAGTTTTACCAGAACGAGCGCTCCCGTCTCCTAATTTAGTCTGAGCATGCGTGGATTTTTCTCCGATGGAGTTCCACACAGACGATCGGAATTTCCTATCGTTTTTTTCCCATCGGAAAAATTTAAAACATGTTCTATTTTTTTACACCGATGAAAAAAAGTCCGATGGGGCCCATACACGATCGGAATTTCCGATGAAACAAGTCCGGACTTTTTTCATCGAAAATTCCGATCGTGTGTACAGGACATAAGTTTCCGGTTGGGTGAGCTCCCCGCCGGGCTGATATTCTTTTTGCAAGTTCTTCAATGCATCGGTTACTGCACTTCGGGCCGCGGCACCTACCCAACAAGTTTAATATCTCCTGGTCTCAGGTAGCTAGTTTAAAGACACAGCACCAGCCTAATCAAAGGCTGATGATTAAATACCTTTCCAGGCCACCCCCAGCATCATAACGTGTGCTGTGCAGGTTGGAAAACCAAGACTGAAGTGTAAGTAGGGTCACAAGGAAATCCTGGGTTGTAGCAGTGCAAGGAGACCTAGAAGAGGAAAGAGAAAAAAGAAGGGCGCACCAGCCTAGTGCATTATCCTTGGGTGGATTTTTATTAAAAATAGATAAAAGGAAAACTACTTACAAACGTGCGTGAATAATTCACAATAAAAGATTTCCACAAATAGCAGCAATGCGTCCGAATTGAACCCACTCTAAAAGGGTCACCAAGGAATTGACGGGGGTCACTGCCGGCTGACGCGTTTCGAAGGTAAACCTTCTTCCTCAGAGCCCAGCCAGGCTCTAACTGTGAATTATTCACGCACGTTTGTAAGTAGTTTTCCTTTTTTCTATTTTTAATAAAATCCACCCAAGGATAATGCACTAGGCTGGTGTGCCCTTCTTTTTTTCTCTTTGTCGTTTATCGTTAGGACACACCTATTCCTGAGGGCAGCAAGGCCAGTGACATATACCATTGCGACATACAGACTGCCTGGTAATCCACTCATGCGCAGAAGTTTTTGTTTTCTGCTATCAAAGACCTAGAAGGAGGCTGGAAATTAAGAATGCCTGACCATGTCCGCACAGAGCTATAACCAACATTGACTAAATGTAGCCATGTTAGGCCAATGATGTCATGGCCATTGATCCTGCAAGGAAGCGATCATGTAATAGCTTCCCATGGGTTCTGCTGAACTAGGTTCAGACCAAACCCAGCTCATCCCAACTTCCAAAACAAACAGCCTATTTGCCTTTAGTAAATCAACACCATTATCTCCACTTCTTTCACTTACCGTATATACTCGAGTATAAGCTGACCCGAATATAAGCCGAGGCACCCAATTTTACCACAAAAAAATGGGAAAACTTATTGACTCGAGTATAAACCTAGGGTGTCCATCTGTATGCCTCACTGTGCCTCACTTTGCCTCACTGTGTCCATGTGCATGCCTCACTGTGCCTTACTGTGCCCATGCCTCACTGTGTCCATGCCTCACTGTGTCCATGCCTCACTGTGCCCATGCCTCACTGTGCCCATGCCTGAAGCCTAGTACACACGGCCAAGAATCTTGTCAGGAAAAAAACCTGTTGAATCTTGTCCCGGCCGAGTGCACACATGTACACTTCAAAAGAAGCGCCGTTCTTTTGAATGGCATGAACGCGGTGACGTCATAGACTACGACGAGCATGCTCTCCTCACATTCGATGTCGTCGCCGCCATCTTGCTACACCCTACCTATGCCTAGGAAGCTACCGCGCATGCGTCAAAGTCATTTCGAGCATGCGTGGGTTTCCATGGCGACAGGTAAGTATACACACGCTTGGGTTTCTCGACGGGAAACAGGCCGACAAGAATCCCAACGAGAAAATAGAGAGCAGGTTCTCTATTTTTCTCGTCGAGATTCTGGCCAGTTTTCTTGACGAGAAACCTGAAAGCCTCGTACACATGGCCGGTTTACTCGGCAAGGAAGCTCTGCCAGCAAGTTTCTTGTCGTTTCTTGACGAGAAAACCGGCCGTGTGTACGAGGCCTCACTGTGTCCATGCCTCACTGTGTCCATGACTAGACTGACGTTTAACATGGAAGTCTATGGAAGGGGTGCCGGGGTTTGAAAAATCGGTGTTCCCCGGCCGTAGGTCTCTCAGACAGCAAACTTTGCACACTTATAGAGGAGAAATGGAGCTATATGTGTGCCAAGTTCCGGGTCTAGGGGACCTACGACCGGCCAGTACCGGGTCCCCAAACTCACCAGAGAAATGATCGTTTAACATGGGAGTCTATGGAAGGAGTGCCCGGCTTCGAAAAATCGGTGCTCCCCAGCCGTAGGTCCCCTAGACAGCAAACTTTGCACACTTATAGAGGTCCAGGGGATCTACGGCCGGCCAGTACTGGGTCCCCAAACTCTGGGAGCTCAGGCGCAAAAAGGTGACTCGAGTATAAGCCGAGGGGGGCATTTTCAGCACAAAAAAATGTGCTGAAAAACTCAGCTTATACTCGAGTATATACGGTACATGAATTTTTAATTCAAATAAATCTAATACGAGAAAAACAAAACAGGAAATGAATACTTCCATACATTTTCCAAATATTAGCTGCTTAGTACACGTCTTTGGTTAATTTGTACTTATTCCATTATCAGCTCATTACAAGAAGATTATGATGTGTCATTTTATGCAGCGGATAATCATATTTCCCAGCTTTATACCTTGACACCAGCCAAAGTCCACAACAACATTTACTAATCAACCTCAACCTCGGGAAATTTCAGAAAGAAAATGTGCAAGTTGTCCTCCAGCAGAACAGATAGGACATGTTCCTCGTATCTGTCCTATTTTCTCCATGGCAAAAAAAAGGGAAAAGCGGCGACTGAGCGCGGCCGTTCTATATTAACATATCCTGAACCTGTCCTAGGCTTGTGAATGTGGGGACCCAACAGAAGAGTGGAGGAAAAGCAGCCAATTGTTAAAAAACAAAGAGTAACTGTTTAGATCCCTTTTCGGATAGGGACGCGGCCAAACATGGGGCCAAATGTGTCAACGCAGCTACCGAGAGGCTGCGTGTCATTTAAACAAATATTGTGGAGTTTCCATGGCAATTCCTGTTTTGAATATCCTACGTGCACATTTTGGAAAAAAAAGGCCCTTCCTGTTTGCACTTTAATAACTACATTTTTTTGGGAATTGAGCGAAGTCTTGGCAAAAAATCTCTATTCTTACCTACAGGAGCAATTCATTTACACAGGATGTGAAAAAACACGGGAAGGATGGCAAGAGTGTGCCCTTTCCTTTGGACTGAGTTATTCAGATAAACTTCTAAACAGTAACTAGATGCTCTATAAGTTATTGGTAATAGGACTTTCCCTATTGCAGTTATCAGCTGGAGGTTTTCAGCTGAACTCCAGGCAAATGTCTAATAATTATACATATCAGAGCCGTTTTATCTTATAAAATAATTTGTGTTTTTGTCCATCTAGTCCTGAGACCACCATGCCACGCAGTCTCACACAGCAGGAAGCCTTATTTTTCTCTGCTGCAGTTAAAGGTTAAGTTAAGTCCACATTTTGCAATAAAAAAAAGAAAACACATAAATACATTTTTTTTTTTGCATAAGAGGCTGCAAAGCTTTGCAATCTTGATCGGTGGATAGCAGGTGCAATGCTCTGGCTCCTGAAGACTATTCCTGCAGCCCATGGTCTGTAATGGGGTATGCACCATATATTGGTGAGAAGTAGAGAAATGCCTCCTTATATTGGAGGTCAATGGAGAGATGCCTCCATATACTGGTGGTCAGTGGAGAAAAGCCTCCTTATATTGGTGGTCAGTGGAGAAAGGCCTCCATATACTGGTGGTCAATAAAGAAAGGCCTCCATATACTGGTGGTCAGTGGAGAAAAGCCTCCTTATATTGGTGGTCAGTGGAGAAAGGCCTCCATATACTGGTGGTCAGTAAAGAAAGGCCTCCATATACTGGTGGTCAGTGGAGAAAGACCTCCTTATACTGGTGGTCAGTGGAGAAAGGCCTCCTTTTACTGGTGGTCAGTGGAGAAATGCCTCTTTATATTGGTGATCAGTGAAGAAATGCCTCTTTATATTGGTGATCAGTGAAGAAAGGCCTTCTTATATTGGTGGTCAGTGGAGAAATTCCTCCAATTACCGGTGGTCAGTGGAGAAATGTCTCCTTATATTGGTGATCAGTGAAGAAAGGCCTTCTTATATTGGTGGTCAGTGGAGAAATTACTCCAATTACCGGTGGTCAGTGGAGAAATGTCTCCTTATATTGGTGATCAGTGGAGAAATGCCTCCTTATATTGATGGACAGTGGAGAAATTTCTCCATATACCGGTGGTCAGTGGAGAGATGCCTCCATATACCAGTCGTCAGTGGAGAAAGGTCTCCTTATATTGGTGGTCAGTGAAGAAATGCCTCCTTATATTGAAGGTCAATGGAGAAATGCCTCCTTATATTGGTGGACAGTGGAGAAATTACTCCTTATATTGGTGGACAGTGGAGAAATTCCTCCTTATATTGGTGGACAGTGGAGAAATTCCTCCTTATATTGGTGGACAGTGGAGAAATTCCTCCTTATATTGGTGGACAGTGGAGAAATTCCTCCTTATATTGGTGGACAGTGGAGAAATTCCTCCTTATATTGGTGGTCAGTGAAGAAAGGCCTCCTTATATTGGTGGTCGGTGAAGAAAGGCCTCCTTATATTGGTGGTCAGTGGAGAAAGGCCTCCTTATATTGGTGGACAGTGGAGAAATTCCTTCATATACCGGTGGTCAGTGGAGAGATGCCTCCATATACTAGTGATCAGTGGAGAAAGGCCTCCTTATACTGGTGGTCAGTAAAGAAATGCCTCCTTATATTGGTTATCAGTGGAGAAATGCCTCTTTACATTGGTGATCATTGTGGGAAAGCCCCCTTGTACTGGTTCTCAATGTAGAAGTGATGCCTTATATTAAACGTCATTAGGAAATTTACATTGGTTGCCATTGTAGTCAGGAGATCAATGTGACATTGCTCACTCTCAGGAAACCTCCACTAATCTCTGCAGGCACCCTAGGGTTCCACAGAACCCTAGCTGAGAAAGCATGGGCTATAATAGAAATTTAAGAAACTTTCTTAAAGCACCATTTTCAGGTGAACTTCTCTAAAACCCAACACAACCATCTTTTGGGTTGTACAGGATTCTACTTATCTGTGACTGAATAACATCAGAGTTACACAAGACAATGATACAAGTCACTAGGGAGAAGAATGATCTAGTGCTGTAAGGCAAGGGCATCTTTAAATGGCATTTTCCGATACATCCAAGTATTCCTCTATCCATGGGTTAGCAAAGAAATTGGTAGTTTCCAAGGGAATAGAGGATCACCTTTCATCATGCCTGTCGTCATATTGTATCAGTCTCTATCATTGTGCAGGGGCTCCCTTGTGAATATCGTATCCTTACAAATGAACTGGTTATTCCAACTTTTTTATGACAGATTCATTTTAAAACATAAGTACGGGAAACAAACAATTAATGTGATCTCTGAAAATTGTTCAACTGGGGAGAACTTTGGCATATGTTATCTATTCTATCAAATGTCTATTCCCCTGGGCAGATGGACTCCCTCTGTCTCAAGTAGCTTCACTAAGCAAAATAAGGCAGAATTTTGGATTTAGAGGCCAACTCTGGGCAAAAATCTGATTTTAACTGTGCATTGTGCATGGAGTACCTTTATCATCAACAATGTTGGCAAAACATCTTCATAACCTATCCCTTGGTCTATGCTCTCAAACTTTCTTACACCTTTCTCTGTCGGCAAACAAATTTCCTACCCTGTGTGCCTGACACTTTTCCCTGCTCCTTATATTACTGTGGACTGGTCCCCTCACTAGCCCCCCCCCCGCCCCCGCCCCACCCTATGTAGTTTAAATGCTTGCAAGAGGAACCCGATGGCTGGAAGTTTCGCCGTCTCCAACAGAAAGTGTCCACATCATGTAGGGTTTGATGTGGACACCCAAAGAAAGACCCGCTGGGTGTAAAAGAGAAGAGGTGAAGAAGCTTGGCACCCAAACATGACAATGGCTTTAGGTGAGCAAAAAGGGAATTTTTATGCCAGTGATTACTTAGAAGGGAAGGAAGAGGGTTCTTGTTTGGCCCAGAGTTGGGCTTTAGGATTTGCAGTAAGGGTTAAGCCTCGTACACACGACCGGTTTTCCAGATGGGAAAACTGCGAGGAGAGCTTGTGGCCGGGAATCCCGGTCGTGTGTATGCTTTTTGGCAGTTTTCCTATGGGAAAAACTGCAATGGAGCATACATACGGTCGGGATTCCCGACCTAAGCTCTCATCTGAGTTTTCCCGACAGGAAAACCGGCCGTGTGTACGGGGGAAAAGTTACCGAGCAGGTTCTCTGCTTTCCCCTCGGGATTTCCGACTGAACTTTTCCCGTCGGAAATCCCGCTCGTGTGTACAAGGCGAAAGAGAACTACAATGAAGATCAAAGTGTGAACAAAAACAGAAAACCAATTGAACTGTTAATCGTTATGGACCCATGCATCAATGAAGAACTTATGGGTATACCATCCAAAATCTTTTGCCTTCTATTCATTTGTGGTCAAGTAAAGTGAAAATGTATACATAATTATGGTTAGGAGGTGGATACAGGAATGTCTACAAATCTTGGCATTGTCCAATCAAGTCCACCCACGTTTTTTCAAACTTGGCAGAAGAGCCCCTGGCCTCACAAGTTAACCTATTCAGTGGCGGCCATATTTGATTCCTGACCCTCTTTTATTCCAAAAGTTTATTGTTCTTCAAATGTAGGACCAGTTTTTCTTGGAAATAATAAACCAGGGGAAGAGTGATCTGCTGCATATTAATATTATTCAGGATTTACATAGAATGAATGAATGAATGACTTGTATAGCGCTACACAAGCGAACTGAATCGCCTCTAGGCGCTTTTTTGCAGCCAGTGTCTGATGCGGTCATTTTACCCCGTAGGATCTCGACACGCTTGGGACACACAGTCGTACACACATATATACATATTGTGAGGGGGTTAGCTCGGCAGCGGGTGTGTGTGACCCCCGAGATGGGCTCCCCACACAAAAACAGGCCCAGCAAACGGAGGTTGTGGTTTTCAAAATCAAAAAGGTGCGGTTTATTTTCTATTTACAGTGACAAAACACAGTAAAGCAAAAGAAACATAAACAAAATAAATCCTGGTCAACTTGACCTCTGACTAAACATACAGGTTTCCTAACTAACAACTGGGATCAGCCTAGGGCTGTCCTAGTCCCTAAGTCCCTGGTTTTAAATGTCCAAGCAAATAGCCACACAGGCTTTGTCTCACCGCACAGGGGTTCACTCTCCCTAGACAGTCCACACAGGTCTGGTTCCAGGCATGAGCTAACATCTAATGAAGCTGGGAGTTCTTATAGAGGCCTAAATGAGCTGACAAGCTTCAGCTGGTCTCATCAACTCCCTGTCTGCACGACGCCCCACACTCTCCCTAGAGGTATGAGTCATCCATGAGCCCACTAGCCTCAGCTGGGCTTATACAACTCTCCACCTAGTTGTATAAGTCGGCGTAAAGCCTGAATCTGGGCGAAATATATCTACCCCCCTGGATGCAACCAGGTGACTTTACCTTCCTGCTGTCACATACCCCCCCCCTCTTGTTTTAACCTCGGGGTTGGAACACCAGCAATCAGGCATTCATGTACTCGAGACAAAGCATCCACATTCCCCATTTGAACGCCAGGGCGATGCTTTACTGTGAAGTTGAATTCCTGGAGGGCCAGGAACCACCTATTCACTCTTCTATTTGTTTCCTTGTTTTGAGCCATCCACTTTAACGGAGCGTGATCCGTAACCATGTCAAAGTGCCTACCTAGCAGGTAGTACCGAAGGGAATCTAGAGCCCACTTCACCGCTAAACACTCCTTTTCAACGGTGGCGTAATTTACCTCATGGGACTTCAACTTCCTGCTGAGGTAAATGACTGGGTGCTCTTCCCCGTTCCAGACCTGGGACAATACTGCTCCTAACCCCACATCTGACGCATCACTTTGTACGACAAAGTCTTTAGAGAAGTCGGGTGAGTACAACACTGGCTGGCTACATAAGGCTTGTTTCAAGAATTGGAATGCTGCCTCAGCCTCGGGGGTCCATTTAATCATGACCGACCCTTTTCCCTTCGTCAGGTTGGTTAGGGGCACAGCCTTAGAAGCAAAGTGGGGAATGAATCGCCGATAATACCCAGCGATTCCCAGAAAGGCTCGTACCTGCTTCTTGCTGTTGGGACGTGGCCAACTCTGGATGGCCTCGACTTTGTTGAGTTGGGGTTTTATTACTCCCCTCCCAATGGTGTACCCAAGATATTTGGCCTCCTCCTGCCCAATGGTACACTTCTTGGGGTTAGCCGTAAACCCCGCTTCCCGAACAGAGTCCAGGACTGCTTGCACTTTTGGCAGATGTGAGGCCCAATCTGTGCTATGGACAATTATGTCATCCAGGTAAGCCGCAGCATACTTCCGATGGGGCCTCAGCATCTGGTCCATTTTCCGCTGGAATGTGGCCGGCGCATTCTGTAACCCGAACGGCATTCTTTTATATTGGAACGCCCCGTCTGGGGTTACAAATGCGGTTTTCTCTTTGGCCGACTTGGCCAGGGGGATTTGCCAATACCCTTTTGTGAGGTCAAGAGTCGTCATGTATCGGGCTGTTCCCAGCCGGTCGATCAACTCATCTATACGTGGCATGGGGTAGGTGTCAAATTTTGTAACTTTGTTCAACTGACGAAAATCGTTACAAAATCGCCAGCTCCCATCCGGTTTAGGCACCAACACAATGGGACTAGACCAATCACTTTGGGACTCCTCTATCACCCCTAAGTTCAGCATTTTCTGTACTTCCTCCCGTATTGCCTCCCGTCGGGCCTCTGGGATCCGATAGGGTTTTAACTTCACCCTTTCACCGGGCGGGGTAATGATGTCATGCTCTACCCCAGATGTTTGTCCCGGCAGCTCAGAGAATACCTCCTTGTTGCGAAGCACAAACTCCTTAACCTCCTGTTGTTGGGGTTGTGACAAGGTGGCTGCTATTCCAACCTCAGGAATCACGCAACCAGTTTGAGCTGGTGACCAAGTGTCTGCGACTAGGGACTCTCTATCCCTCCAGGCTTTCAACAGATTAACGTGATAGATCTGTTCGGGCTTTCGCCTTCCTGGTTGTCTGACCTTGTAATTCACTTCGCTCACTTTTTCCATTATCTCGTAGGGGCCTTGCCATTTGGCAAGGAATTTACTTTCAACCGTAGGGACAAGTACCAGTATCCTATCCCCCGGGGAAAAGGTACGGGTCTTGGCTCCACGGTTGTACACTCTCTGCTGTGCTAACTGCGCTTGGGCCAAATGTTCCTTCACGATGGGCATTACCTGTGCAATTCGGTCTTGCATCAGGGCGACATGCTCAATCACACTCCTGTGGGGAGAACTCTCACTTTCCCAAGTTTCCTTGGCAATATCCAACAGCCCTCTTGGGTGTCTCCCATACAGTAACTCAAAGGGGGAGAATCCCGTAGAGGATTGGGGCACCTCCCTAATAGCAAACATCAGATAAGGAAGTAGACAGTCCCAATCCTTTCCATCTCTATCCACCACTTTCTTCAACATTTGTTTTAGGGTTTTGTTGAACCTCTCAACCAGCCCATCGGTCTGGGGGTGATACACAGATGTACGTAATTGCGTCACTTTGAACAATTTACACAGCTCCTTCATAACCCGGGACATAAAGGGTGTACCTTGGTCCGTAAGCAGTTCTTTACAAATACCCACCCGGCTAAACACAAGAGATAGCTCTTTGGCTATGGTTTTGGCCGAGGTATTTCGGAGAGGGATCGCTTCTGGATAACGGGTGTCATAGTCCATTATAACTAATATGTACTGGTGCCCCCTAGCGGACTTGATTATAGGACCTACCAAATCCATGGCGATCCTCTCAAACGGGACCTCAATGATGGGTAGAGGGACCAGCGGGCTACGGAAATGTGGCATCGGGGCCGACCTCTGACACACAGGGCAGGAGGAACAATAATTTTCTATGTCCTTCATCACCCCCGGCCAATAGAATCTCTGTAATACCCTCTCTCGGGTTTTCTCTGTCCCCAGATGACCTCCAAGAATGTGCCCATGGGCCAACTCCAACACCAACTTCCTGTAAGGTTTGGGCACCACAAGCTGCTCAACGGTTTCTTCTGCCCTTTTTGCCACCCGATACAGTAGGTCCTTCTCTACGCTGAAGTATGGGTAAGTGCAGGTATTATCTGGGTTCACTAACTCGCCATCTATTTTCACTACGTTTTCCCGTGCCTTTATTAGGGCGGGGTCTTTCAACTGTTCTGTGGCAAAGTTTTCCCTGTGAACCTCAAGATCAGAAAACTCCACAGACGGTAGGTTTTCGTCTGAGGAGGTGGGCTCCTCTCCAGTTTCTTGAGTCTCCCCTGCCAATACTGATAAGGGAAATTCCGGAGAGTCCTCACCACTCTCAGGGGAGTTCGGGCTATCACATTCCTGGTACATAGGGGCACCAGTGGGGGGCTCAGGATCATCCCACAGTTCCCAGAACTTCGGAAAATCCCTTCCCACAATGGCGTCATGCGGTAACTGAGATACTAAGCCCACTGCTCCTCAGGCCACTTTTCTCTTTCAGCGGTCCTTTCAAATGTGGTCAAAAATACCTCTGGATCATCCTCTCCAGTCATTTTTGGCAATAAACGACTCACCCCAAAGGACGCGGTATTAGTGGGACGGCTTTCCTCACTGGTCTGCGGACGTTGCTGCATTGCTGCTTCCATCTGTTGTTGTAGTCTCTGCTCTTGCTTCTGCAACAGGTCTATGAAGCGGGCCTCAGATTGCTGCTGGGCTTGTTGCTGAGCCTCCAGACTCTGTTGCAAAGTTGCGTTTGTCTGCTGCTGGGCTGCAAGGCTCTGTTGATGAGCTTGCTGCTGGGCTGCGAAGTTCTGTTGTTGAGCTGCAAGGCTCTTTTGCAAACCTGCATTTGTCTGCTGTTGATTGGCATTTGCTAGAGCCAGCTGCTTCAGTATCTCCTCCATGCTGGCTTAAAAAAAAACTGCCCGCATTCTCCACCAACTGTGAGGGGGTTAGCTCGGCAGCGGGTGTGTGTGACCCCCGAGATGGGCTCCCCACACAAAAACAGGCCCAGCAAACGGAGGTTGTGGTTTTCAAAATCAAAAAGGTGCGGTTTATTTTCTATTTACAGTGACAAAACACAGCAAAGCAAAAGAAACATAAACAAAATAAATCCTGGTCAACTTGACCTCTGACTAAACATACAGGTTTCCTAACTAACAACTGGGATCAGCCTAGGGCTGTCCTAGTCCCTAAGTCCCTGGTTTTAAATGTCCAAGCAAATAGCCACACAGGCTTTGTCTCACCGCACAGGGGTTCACTCTCCCTAGACAGTCCACACAGGTCTGGTTCCAGGCATGAGCTAACATCTAATGAAGCTGGGAGTTCTTATAGAGGCCTAAATGAGCTGACAAGCTTCAGCTGGTCTCATCAACTCCCTGTCTGCACGACGCCCCACACTCTCCCTAGAGGTATGAGTCATCCATGAGCCCACTAGCCTCAGCTGGGCTTATACAACTCTCCACCTAGTTGTATAAGTCGGCGTAAAGCCTGAATCTGGGCGAAATATATCTACCCCCCTGGATGCAACCAGGTGACTTTACCTTCCTGCTGTCACAATATATACTGGGCCAATTTGGACATGATCCAATCAAACTACCAGCATGTTTTTGGAGTGTAGAAGGAAACCGGAGTACCCGGAGGAAACCCATGCAGACACAGGTAGAACATGCAAACTCCAGGCAGATGGTGTCGTGGTCGGGATTCGAACCAGTGACCCTTTTGCTGCTAGGTGAAAGTGCTAACCACTACACCACTGTGCTGCCCCATGTCAACAGTTTGCTCAGCACTTTACAAGTAGCAAGCTTTGGACCGTGATTGGATATGGGGCTAAAAGGACAGTTCAGAGTCCTGGATTACACCTAGAATCCTGACATGCATGGATGGATTGATGGCTGTGCCATTGATCTTGATAAAGAAGTCAGGGAAAGGGGCACGTAGGGAAGTGAATATTATGAGTCTGGTTTTGGTTAGACTGATTTTGAGGAAGTGGTGTAACATCCAGACTGATATGTCGGTTAGTAAATTAGTTATGCGTGAGGAGACTGATAGAGTGAGCTGAGTAGTAGAGAAATAGACTTGGGTGTCGTCAGCGTAGATTTGGTATTGGAGCAGACCCAGGGAGGAGGTGTCGATCGAGAATAGGAGAGATCTAAGAGCTGAACCTTAGGGGATCCCAATGGAAAAAGGAAGAGGAGAGGAGGAAGTAGAATTGTACGAGACATTGAAGGTGCGGTGGGATAGGTAGGATGAAAACCAGCGAAGAGTACAGTCATAGATAGACATGTGCATTCGTTTTCGTCTAAATGCATTTTCGTCCGAATTTCGGCATTCGTTTTAACAAACGATAATGAACGCGCAGAATCCGAAAGATCCGACATAAAAAATGCTTTATTTTCGTTTAGTTGCGACAACAGTTTGATATAGATAGAAGATTCGACATGACAGTGACAATAGTGATCTGTGTCTATGGAACCTGCGGTCTAATGTGCCTAAACCTAACTCTATTAATCCAAGATTATTCCACATAGAGAGAAAAGATTCGCCATTATAGAAACATGAAGATTCGACGAAGCAGCTAAAAACATACGATCGCCACAAACGGACATTTATGGTGAGATGCTCTGCCCATAGGCTATAGAAGAATTCTAATGTTGTTTGACTGGTAATAATAATTAATAAATATAATTATTAATAGTCATACAACATTAGAATTCTACTATAGCTTGTGGGCGGAACATTCGACCGGAAATGTACGATTGCGGCGTCGTACAGTTTAGCTGCTTTGTCGAATCTTCTTAGAACATCCAACAGACACCATAAGCCTTCAATGACAGATTCGACCTTAATCAATTCGGATTTTCCGAAGAATGCATTTTTTAACGAAACAAAACAAATAAAAACTAATTTCGGGAGTAACTAAATACATTTATTTTTCGGACGAAAACGAAATTCTGAAACAAAATATTTCATGTCTAGACACAGAGACCAAGGAAGTGGATTTTTTATGAGGAGGGTGTGGTCAACTATGTCGGAGGCAGCAAAGAGGTACCAGGAATAGGAGTACAGAATAGTGTCCATTAGTTTTAGCCGTTAGTAGATAATTTGTGAGTTTTAGGAGTGTTGAGGGAGAACAGAAAAAAACTCATTCAACGTTCCTCAAGAGACCCAGTAAACATGTCTTAACCACTTCAATACCGGGCTATCGTCAAATGACGTCCGCAGGAGGGATCTCCCATCCTGGGTGGACGTCATATGACATCCTGGGCTTCCCGGCCATCTAGGGGGCACGCGCACGCCGCGTCGCTCGGGACCCGGTGTGCGTGCCCAGCTGCCGCGATGTCCGCCGGGCACCCGCGATTGCCCGTGAACACAGCAGGACCGTGGATCTGTGTGTGTAAACACACAGATCCACGTCCTGTCAGAGGTGAGGTGAGGAGACCGATGTGTGTTCCCAGTACAGAGGAACACCGGTCTCCTTCCCTTGTGAGTCCCCTCCCCCTACAGTTAGAATCACTCCCTAGGGAACATATTTAACCCCTTGATCGGCCCCTAGTGTTAACCCCTTCCCTGCCAGTCACATTATACAGTAATCAGTGCATTTTTATAGCACTGATCGCTGTATAAATGCGAATGGTCCCAAAAATGTGTCAAAAGTGTCCGATGTGTCCGCCATAATGTCGCAGTCACAATAAAAATCGCAGATCGCCACCATTACTAGTAAATAAATAAAAATGCCATAATTCTATCACCTATTTTGTAGACGCTATAACTTTTGCGCAAACCAATCAATATACGCTTATTGCGATTTTTTTTACCAAAAATATGTAGAAGAATACGTATCGGCCTAAACTGAGGAAAAAAACTTTTTTTTTTTTTAAAAATGTGATATTTATTATAGCAAAAAGTAAAAAATATTGTGTTTTTTTTTTCAAAATTGTCGCTCTTTTGTTTATAGCACAAAAAATAAAAACCGCAGACGTGATCAAATACCACCAAAAGGAAGCTCTATTTGTGGGGAAAAAAAACTTAAAATTTCATTTGGGCACAGTGTTGCATGACCGTGCAATCGTCATTCAAAGTGCGACAGGGGAATTTTCTGTTTACGGGCGGCCTCTGTAATAGGAAGTCCCGCGCTGCCATTGGACGACTTTTCTGTACATCAAAGGAGGCGGGACTTTCTATTAAAGAGGCCGCTGTGTAAACAGGAGATTCTCCTGTAATTAATTTTTGGTGCTCGTGACCGTGAGTGCATTCCTGGCAAATGGTGCTGCAGTCCTGGCAAAGGTGCTGCATTACCAGCAATGGTGCTGCATTCCTGGCAAATCGTGCTGCATTCCTGGCAATGGTGAATGCATTCCTGGCAATGGTGAGTGCATTCCTGGCAATGGCGCTGCATTCCTGGTAACTCGTTCTGCATTCCTGGCAATGGTGAGTGCCATTCCTGGCAATAGTGAGTGCCATTCCTGGCAATAGTGAGTCCATTTCTGGCAATGGTGAGTGCATTCCTGGCAATAGCGGGTGCATTCCTGGCAATGGTGCTGCATTCCTGGCAATGGCGGGTGCATTCCTGGCAATGGCGAGTGCATTCCTGGCAATGGCGAGTGCATTCCTGGCAATGGCGGGTGCATTCCTGGCAATGGCGGGTGCATTCCTGGCAATGGTGAGGCTACATTCATGGCAATGGTGGGTCTGCAGATGGGCACTTGTGAGGCTGCAGATGGGCACTGATCCTTATTTTGCTTTACAGTTCTTTATTACATTTTTTTTTTTTTTTCCTGAAACTTCGCTCTTAAAGTGAAGGTGCGTGTTATACGCCAATATATACGGTATATCCAAATAATACGCCCGAGCTCATCTATTTACTCACACAGCCACAAAGGCAAGAGAATTCTTGTTGGGCAGTGTATTAGTGCTCGGAGGAACACACTTAGACCGAATTTTAATGGTTCAAAGAATGTCAGGCAAAATGGTCGGCCCTCACGCATGTTCACTTCATCAAATCTGGCCCTCTTTGAAAAAAGTTTGGACACCCCTGCATTATACAGTATTTAACACTTCCACCCAAAATGTATTCAGAAGAGTTTCTTATCACAAAAGTAGCTAGCGTCCAGCATTTACCCACACACTATCTCCAATGCTTAATACATGAATATTAGCTTGGAACAAGGTCGCCCTGTAAATGCTTTGGAACAGACAAAATTCTGATAATCTTGTACACCGTGCAGAAACCATTTTTAATAATAAACAAATAAAATATTTATGAGGCCCAAATTACTGGTCAATATTTTTATTTCAGTCCAAATAAAACAGCTAATTATTACTATGATTCAATTTATATTTAAGCAGTTTTAGTGCCAGAATTATTATATTATCTCACAGACAAGCAGTCTTGTTAAGGGGACAGTATTTAAAAAAAAAAAAAAAAAGAAAGATTCTACAAAAAAAAAAAAAAAAAAGAATTTAAAATGGAATTTCAAGCTGATAAAATCTTTAGTCTAAAAACATGCATTTCTCCTAGATTGTTCTTATTTACATCAGTGGTCCGATCCACTACATTTCACAAATGTACATTCTCCGGCCACTTTATTAGGTACACCTGTTCAATTTCTCAGTAACACAAACTGCTATTCAGCCAATCACATGGCAGCAACTCAATGCATTTAGGCATCTAGACGTGGTGAAGGCGACTTGCTGAA
The DNA here is from genome assembly GCA_029206835.1 of Rana muscosa. Classification (NCBI taxonomy): domain Eukaryota; kingdom Metazoa; phylum Chordata; class Amphibia; order Anura; family Ranidae; genus Rana; species Rana muscosa. The sequence continues at coordinate 298,017,941 of CM055124.1, forward strand.
GTTCAAACCGAGCATCAGAATGGGGAAGAAAGGGGATTGAAGTGACTTTGAACGTGGCATGGTTGTTGGTGCCAGGCTGGCTGGTCTGAGTATTTCAAAAACTGCTGATCTGCTGGGAATTTCACACACAACCATCTCTCAGGTTTACAGAGAATGGTCAGAAAAAAGAAAATATCCAGTGAGCGACAGTTGTGTGGAGGAAAATGTCTTGTTGATGTCAGAGGTCAGAGGAGAATGGGCAGACTGGTTCAAGATGATAGAAAGGCAACAGTAAAAAAAAACACTTGTTACAACCAAGGTATGCAGAATACCATCTCTGAGACTGAACTCACAACCCATCAAACCTTGAAGCAGATGGGCTGCAGCAGCAGAAGACCACTCCGTGTGCTACTCCTGTCAGCTATTGCCTCATACACACGACCGGTTTTCCTGACATGCCAAAAACCGAAGTTTTTCCCGACGCAATTCCTCTCAAGCCTGCCTTGCATACACACGTTCAGGCAAAAAAACGCTCGACCAAAGCGCGGTGACGTATAACACGTACGACAACACTTAGCACTATAAAAGGGGAGGTTCCATTCAAATGAATGCTTTTGCTGATCTCGTGTTAGTAAAGTTTGGTGAGAGACGATTCGCGCTTTTCAGTCTTCGTGCTTTCAGATCGTTTTCTGCTGTTCAGAATGCTGACGAATGTGCCATCTCCATTCTGAACGCTAGTTTTACCAGAACGAGCGCTCCCGTCTCGTACTTGATTCTGAGCATTGCACTTTTTTTTTTCTCCTCGAAAAAGCCTACACACGACCGGTTTTCGCGACGAGAAAAAGACTGACGGGAAAAAATAGAGCAGGTTCTAATTTTTTGGCGGGCAGTTTTCTCATTGGGAAAACTGCTATGGAGCCTACACACAACCGGTTTTCACGACCAATCAAAAAAATGGCAGTTTTCTCGTCTGGAAAACCGGTCGAGTGTACGAGGCATAAGAACAGGAAACTGAGGCTACAATTGAAGAGGCTCACCAAAACTGGGACAATAGAAGATTGGAAAAACGTTGCCTGGTCTGATGAGTCTGGATTTCAGCTGCAACATTCAGATGGTGGGGTCAGAATTTGGTGTAAACAACATGAAAGCATGGATCCATCCTGCCTTGTATCAACGGGTCAGGCTGGTGGGGGTGTAATTGTGTGTGGGGGATATTTTCTTGGCACACTTTGGGCCCCTTAGTACCAATTTGGGCCCCTTAGTACCAATTGAGCATCGTTTAAATGCCACGGCCTACCTGAGTATTGTTGGTGACCATGTCCATCCCTTTATGACTACAGTGTCCCCATCTTCTGATGCCTCCTTCCAGCAGGATAATGCCCCATGTCACAAAGCTCCAATCATCTCACCACTGGACAACGAGGTCACTGTCCTCCAATGGCGTCCACAGTCACCACATCTCATCCAATAGAGGACCTTTGGGATGTGGTGGAACAGAAAATTCACATCATGGATGTGCAGCCGACAAATCTGCAGCAAATACGTGATGCTATCATGTTACTATGGAACAAAATCTCTGAGGAACGTTTCCAACACCTTGTTGAAACTATGGAACGAAGAATGAAGGCAAAAGGGGGTCCAACCCGGTACTAGCAAGGGGGACCTAATAAAGTGTCCGGTGAGTGTATATGCCCCATAATGATGTGCACCTGTATAAAGACACCAAGAAAAATGTCTGCCATATTAGATCCTCCAGTGCCTCTTGGCCATGGCCCGAGTTAAAAATAAAAAATACAGTGAAGGATGACAATATTCATAATTAGTACAAACCCTCACTGTAATGTATTACTCAATTCTAGCCTACACCCAACAATACGGCATCAACTGGCCAAACGTTTTACGTTTATTGCACACAAATGCAATCTATAACCGGATGCAGTTCTGCTTTTTAAATTTATGATGAATCAAGGTCAGAAACCAGATAGCAATCAAACACTACTGCCACCATAAATGAAAGGCTTTTTAGGCCTGCAATGAAATGTAAAATACAAAAAAATAATTAACAGTGTCCCCCAACCGAGTTTCAGGCTGACAGACAGCAGTGGACAAGGAGATACCAAATTAAGACATATTTTGAGCAGCAGCACAATAACAATTATGCAACCTATGTTGTAGTATTAGTGTTGAACTCCATCCAAAGCTAATATTTCAGTTTTACATAGTAGTTGACACAATCAATCACATGCTGGCTTAAAGAGAACCCAATCTGTGGAAGCTGTGCCCAAAAAGGCAGGCAGGAGACAATATAACTAATCACCAGCACTGCCCAAGGTCTGCCTACAGCTGATCTTTTCCTTTTACCAACTTGCCATGCCTTGTTTCGCACTTTCTTTCTGTATGGAGGTGGCCATCTTGGAGGAGCAGAGCTTTGCTTCCTCATTTCCTATCTGCCCCTCCTGATGACCTGATGATTGGTGGGGTAAGGATGTACCAGCAGGAGAAGCAGAAGTAGGGGAAGCAAAAATCCACAGAATGAATGAAGCAGCAGCAGCAGCAGCAGGGAGATCCTTGCACTGTAGGCCTTCAGGTACCGCTTTATCTCCAGCAAGTTAGCTGCAATGCCTTAGATCAGCAGTCTCCAAACTGTGGACCACGGGCCGGATGTGGCCCTTTGCTATTGTTTATCCAGCCCTCGGGGCACTATTACTCCCACTGACACTAATGCCGCGTACAGACGATCGGAAATTCCAACAACAAAACCGTGGATTTTTTTCCGACGGATGTTGGCTCAAACTTGTCTTGCATACACACGGTCGCACAAATGTTGTAGGAGATTCCGAACGGCAAGAATGCGGTGACGTACAAGACGTACGACGGCACTATTAAAAGGGAAGTTCAATAGTTCAAACAGTCGTGTTAGTAGTAGTTTGGTGAGAGACGATTCGCGCTTTTCAGCCTCGTGCTTTTCAGTCCGTTACAGCGTGACAAATGTGCTATTTCCATTACAAACGCTAGTTTTACCAGACCGAGCGCTTCCGTCTTGTACTTGATTCAGAGCATGCGTGGAATTTTGTGCGTCGGAATTGTCCACACACGATCGGAATTTACAAGAACGGATTTTGTTGCCGGAAAATTTGAGAACTAGCTCTCAAATTTTTGTTGTCGGAAATTCCGACAGCAAATGTCCGATGGAGCCTACACACGAACATTTGTTGTCGGAAATTACGACCGTGTGTACGCGGCATAACAGTGGACCAAAATTCCTCCCACTGACACCAACAATGGGCCACTATTCCTCCCACTGACACCAACGATACCACTATTCCTTCCACTGATACTAATGATGGTGCAACTGACCACCAAAGCCGGAGACATCAATGATACCAGGACATTTTGACCCCTCCACTGGCCAGAAACCGGCCCTTATAAAAAGTCTGAAGGGTAGTAAACTGGCCCTTTAATTAGAAAGTTTGGAGACCCCTGCCTCAGATGATCGCACACTGCAGATACATAAATATGAGGCATAAAAGTTTAGTAAAGTAATAATTGAAGTATTTTTTTCAGGGTACTGCTTAGGCCTAATCAACTGTTTTAGATGTTCCCCTTAAAGAGGAAGTAAACCCCGGCCGATTTTTTTGTTTTTAAATTTTTATGTTACACATGTGTATCGCAATGCATACTACATAGATCGTTTTTCAAAACGAGTCCCACAAATACCTCTTTTCACCCGTTTTTGTTTCCCCTATTTTCGGGTACTGAAAGCGCCATTCTTTCTCCCAGTTGTTGAATCAATATCTGACGTCGCTTCCGCCCTTACTTAGTCACTCGTCGAAAATCTCGGGCATGCGCCGTAGCCCAGGAACCAAGCCTCAATGTCGATAGCAGTTACCGCGGCAACCATTCGTTGGTCTGTGTATGCCGCTGCTGTGTTCTTTCTTTCACTCCCCCTTGTGACGTCTTGTTCTGTCACACGGGGGAGTATCAGGAAGAGAATAAGGAGTATAGCAACGCGAGACTTCCCCTCTGCCGGACAGAGGGGAAGTTCGCTTACAGTCCGTGCCGGAAACCCTGAAAATTATGGTGAATAGTGCGCAAGCGTGGTGACGTCATCGTAGATAAAAAGACGATTTTACAGATAATTACAGGGGTGAGTACACTTTCACGGGCAGCGATCAGCTGCCTGTGTTATGGGCTAATATTTAAAAAACAATGTTGTGTCAGAGGGTTTACAACCACTTTAAGACAGCAAATCTTCACTTTTTAAACTCCACTAAATGTCAAAAGAACAACAGCAAGAATAGACCACTGTCAGAATCCTCAATTTGGCCTAACCAACTATTAAAAAGTCAAGTGGTGGTGTCATGCTCCTTTGGTTCTCTGTATTGACTGGGAACATATACTATAGTTGTGAGAGTGTAAACCAGCCTCTCAACCTTTTCAACCTAGAGGAACCTTTGAACTAACTTTCCAGTCCCAGGGAACCCATGCTAAAAATTACTACAACTCGTGATTCATTAGTCTAATGATCAGTGGGGAGATTGCTCCTTAGACTTGTGGTCATTGGGAAGATTTACCCTCTTAAGCCTCGTACACACGGGTGGGAATCCCGTCAAAAAAAAAAACTTTGGTTTTCTCAACGGTATTCCTGGCAAGCTTGTCTTGCCAAGCCCTGTCTACACACACGCACACCATTCAAAAGAACTGCCGTTCTTTTGAATGGCAAGAACGTGGTGACGTCATCGACTACGACGAGCCGGCGCTCGTCACATTCGATGCCGTCGCTGCCATCTTGCTACAACCATGCGTCAAAGTCTCATTGAGCATGCGCAGGCTTGCTGGGGACAGGTAAGCATACACACTCACAGTTTTCCCGGCAGGAAAACTCTGACGAGAATCCAGACGAGAAAAATAGAGAGCAGGTTCTCTATTTTTCTCGTCGAGATTCCCGGCAGCTTTCCCGACGAGAAACCATACACATGGCCGGTTTTCCTCGGCAAAAAGATCTCCCAGCAGCTTTCTTGCCGAGAAAACCGGCCGTGTGTACGAGGCTTTACAGATAGCTAAAAAGATCAAATGTGTCAGTGGGAACTTATCTAAGAGGCAGGAATTGTTACTTTCTCAATGAACCCCTGGCTACCGTTGGACCCTGTGAAAGACAAAAACTAGGGAGATGTTGCCACCAGGACCTAGAAGAGATATTATTAGACATTGGGCTACCTCAGAACCAGCTGACCTTTACACTGTAAGTCAACAATAAATTGTTAGGTGCCACCAGTGGTTTGTGAAGACAAGCCAATATGTGCATCTACGACTGCGCATAGGTATGTTATTATAGACTTGGAAATGAAAGAAAAATACACTAAATCCCCTTTTCATTAGATTTACATGTTATGTACAATGAGGAGAAAAAAAAAAGAATTGGCAAACCCTCGAGAGGATGGAGCTGGCAGAAATACGAACAAACAAACCAACAAAGAGTTGGAAAAAAAGCTGCACAAAACTTGAAATGTTTCCTTGTGTTCAACCTGGACTGTGTTGCACAAGGCAGGATTGGGTGGAACAGAAATTCCAGGCTGATTTCTTCCCATTTATTTACTATAAATACAGATTAGTAAAAATGAATGCACTTTTTATTATTCCCACGCCCGGTTATTTTCTGGGACACCTGCGCTGTACGGATGCTACAAAAGGAAGCACTGCCAGACATGGGAGGTGAAACCAATAGACGAACACATAACATGCGAGGAAACGGAGATATACGGCAAAAAGTCAATAAATAAAACCCAAGAGGGCTTCCAAAAGGCAAATACCGTATATACTCGAGTATAAGCCGACCCGAATATAAGCCGAGGCCCTTAATTTTACCACAAAAAAACTGGGAAAACTTATTGACGCGAGTATAAGCCTAGGGTGTCCATCTGCATGCCTCAGTTTGCCTCACTGTGTCCAAGTGCATGCCTCACTGTGCCCATGCCTCACTGTGCCCATGACTAGACTGACGTTTAACATGGGAGTCTATGGAAGGGGTGCCCGGTTTGAAAAATCGGTGCTCCCCGGCCGTAGGTCTCCCAGACAAAAAAACTTTGCACACTTATAGAGGAGAAATGGGGCTACATGTGTGCCAAGATTTGGGTCCAGGGGACTTACGACCGGCCGGTACCAGGTCCCCAAATTCACTGGAGAAATTACCATTTAACATGGGAGTCTATGGAAGGGGTTCCCGGCTTTGAAAAATCAGTGCTCCCCGACCGTAGGTCCCCCGGACAACAAACTTTGCACACTTGTACAGAAAGCAGAAGGCTACATGTGTGCCAAGTTTGGGGTCCTACAGCTGGCTAGTACCGGGTCCCCAAAGTCCGGGAGATCAGGCGTAAAAAGGTGACTCAAGTATAAGCAGAGGGGGGCATTTTCAGCACAAAAAAATGTGCTGAAAAACTCGGCTTATACTCGAGTATATACGGTACATGTTTATTACTTTCGAAAGAAAGAATGTTGCCTACAAAGTGACCCAAATCTATTCTCTAACAAAATACTTCCAAGGAGGGTTAAGAGTAAAAAAAAAAAGAGGGAACAGGTGCGTTGAGGATACATCGGAAAAAAAAGTTCTAGACTTTGTATTGAAAATCCATACATAGAAGGTTTGATAAAGGTCTGAAAATAAAACAGATCCAACAAACAAAACTGTAATGCCGTGTACACACGATCAGAATTTCCGACAACAAATGTTCGATGTGAGCTTTTGGTCGGATATTCCGACCTGCGTGTGTAGGCTCCATCGGACATTTGCTGTCGGAATTTGCGACAACAAATGTTTGAGAGCTGGTTCTCAATTTTTCCGACAACAAAAGTTATTGTTGGAAATTTCGATCGCGTGTAGCCATTTCCGACGCACCAAAAAATGCTCGGAATCATTGTACTTTATTTTTCTCGACTCGTCGTAGTGTTGTACGTCTCCGCGTTCTTGACCATCGGAATTTCCGAGCAACATTTGTGCGACCGTGTGTGTCCAAGACAAGTTTGAGCCAACATCCATCGGAAAAAAAACCCCCACGGTTTTGTTGTCAGAAATTCAGATCGCGTGTACGCGGCATTAGAGGCACTGGCAAAAACTGCCAATTTTACCATGAACATACCTTAATGTGTATAGCACTCCAGTCCTTGCGGCAAAAGGGGGGGGGGGGGGTGGGGCTGCTCACCATTATACATTAAAACACAATATTTATGTTTATTAAAGTATCTGGTGTGCAGACTGTACCACCTAGCACTTTCAATCTTAACGCGTTTCATTTCTACATACCACTTATTTGTAGAGTAACTCTTCTCTACAACTCTACGAGACTCTACGACTAAGCTCCATGTAGGAGTTGCAGAAGTCTAGTGGTACAATCTTTGCACCAGATACTTCATTAACCACTTCCCTGCTGCACAGCGTAATATGACGGCGGCAGGAACCCTTTATCCCTCCGGGCACACCCCCCCCCCTGCCGTGTCACTCGGCACCCGATGAGCGTGCCTGGCAGCCGCGATGTCCGCTGGGCACCCGCGATTGCCGTGAACACGGCAGGACCGTGGATCTGTGTGTGTAAACAGGAGAGGAGACCGATGTGTGTTCCCAGTACAGAGGAACACAGATCGGTCTCCTCCCCTTGTGAGTCCCCTCCCCCTACAGTTAGAATCACTCCCTAGGATACACAGTTAAACCCTTCCTCGCCCCCTAGTGTTAACCCCTTCCCTGCCAGTCACATTTATACAGTAATCAATGCATTTTTATAGCACGGATCGCTGTATAAATGTGAATGGTCCCAAAATAGTATCAAAAGTGTCCGTCGCAATATCGAAGTCTAGATAAAAAAAAAATCGCAGATCGCCGCCATTACTTGTAAGAAAAAATAAATTAAAAAAATAAAAATGCCATAAATTTATCCCCTATTTTGTAAATGCTATAACTTTTGCGCAAGCCAATCGATATACGCTTATTGCAATTTTTTTTACCAAAAATATGTAGAAGAATACGTATCGGCCTAAACTGAGGAAAAAAATGTTTGTTTTTTTTATGTATTTTTTGGGAATATTTATTAGAGCAAAAAGTAAAAAATATTGTGTTTTTTTCAAAATTGTCGCTCTTTATTTGTTTATAGCTCAAAAAAATAAAAACCGCAGAGGTGATCAAATACCACCAAAAGAAAGCTCTATTTGTGGGGAAATGTGTACAGTGTTGCATGACCGCGCAATTGTCATTCAAAGTGTTACAGCGCTGAAAACGAAAAATTGGTCTGGGCAGGAAGGGGGTGAAAATGCCCAGTATTGAAGTGGTTAAACATAAATACTGGATTTTAATGGTGAGTGGCTACCCCATTTTTTCTGCAGCGGCGATACACATTCACATTTAATCCTATCTTCAAACGCTAGTGGGGGTTAAAAGCGCCCCGCTAGCGGCCGAATAGCGCAGCTAAAACAATGGTAAAGCGCCGCTAATTCAGCTTTACTCCATGCCCATATAAATATAGCCTGGAGAATGTACAGACCCCCCCTTCAGCACAGATGGACCCCCCCCATTCAGCACAGATGGACCCCCTTCAGCACAGACCCCTCCTTCAGCACAGACCCCCCTATTCAGCACAGATGGACCCCCCTTCAGCACAGATGGACCCCCCATTCAGCACAGACCCCCCATTCAGCACAGATGCCCCCCCTTCAGCACAGATGGACCCCCCTTCAGCACAGATGGACCCCTTTAAGCACAGACCCCCCCCCTTCAGCACAGATGGACCCCCCCTTCAGCACAGACCCCCCCTTCAGCACAGATGGACCCCCCCTTCAGCACAAACTCCCCCCTTCAGCACAGACGGACCCCCCCTCCCCCCATCCCATTCAGTACCTCAGATCAGCGCGGCACAGCAGGTTCCCTCCCCCTGTGTACACAAACACTGGAGGGGGATGCGGCTTCACTCTGCTCGCTGTGCCTGTGTGACATCCGGCCCGGGACCACTCAGACAGCCCGCGGCCGCGAGAGAAGGGGATGGTTGGTCAGGTGCAGTGGCGTCACCCCGCACCAGACCACCCCCCCGGATGATGGGGCGTCTCCCCGCAGGGATGTAGTCCCAAGGGAGGGGGCGAGCACGCTGACTAACCCCCAGCCAGAACGGCTCGGATAATGGGGGCAAGCTTACTGAGGAGGAACAGGAAGTGAGAAATTCAGACAGACAAAGAAAAAAAAACATTTAGAAGGGAAATCGGAGGAAAAGGTAAGTGAACCAACAATGCACTAGCTTAAAAGGAACCTATTTCGAAAATAAAAAACAAACTTTTACAGCCCCTTTAAGATACCACCTTGGGGTAGTCATCGGAAAGAACAGGATCTATTAGCTCTTCTGAAGACACCAGACAGATTTCAGTTGCTTTTGTAAATGTAGACTCAAACATTTCCTTACTTTAGTTCAAAGGAACGGAACCTGCAAATTAATATGGTTTGCATAGAAATTCCTGCCAGACATTTTTTTTTTGCATCTCCCATGAGCCTGTCTGTTCCCAGAGACCAGGAACTGTTTGAAAAGCTCCTTCACGGTGTCCCTTCTACTTGTCACCTGCACGGTGATTACATGTATTTTTTTCTCAGGGGCAGGCCGGTTCCGGGTGTGTTTTTGGTTCCTTGAAGTTCCCTCTGTAATTTTTAAGTCTACATAATCTCTGAGACATGGCCTGCACTTAATGTTCTTCTGATGTTCAATCTTCTGTTTTTGGTTGTGTGGTTATCGCACCTCTGCTTTGCAAATTTTAAAAGCACCCTATTAATGGCCTTTCATTTGATGGTTGAGACATGTAAAGGCCTATTCGTCCTGACTGTAGCGACAATGGAGAGAGGATTGCGTGCTCGATGACTCCAGCTACTGCTGCCTCGTTTTTTGTCAGTCTTCCAAGTAGCAGGCCACACATGAAGTGCCTGTGGGAATCTGGCTGCAGGACAGACACGCTCCATCCTGGAACTTTTAACCGGGGTTTTCCCCAGGTGTAAATTTAAGTTGCTTCTAAACTGGATATACAGTTTCTGTACATTTCATTTTCAAATTTTTTATTGGGATTAGAGAAAACAAATAAGGCTTGCATACATAAGACTCTTTTACAGTGGAACCTCGGATTGCGAATAACGCGGTTAACAAGCGTTTTCGCAATACGAGCACTGTATTTTTAGAAATTGTAACTCGGTTTGCGAGTGTTGTCTCGCAAAACGAGCACGATTCAGGCCAAAGTGGTGTGCAGTACCGCGTTTGGCCTGAGGTGGGGGGGTGCCGGTGCCGAGCAGAGCCGAACATCGCGCCATTCGGAAATGCACAGAAAGACCAGAGGACAGCACGGCTGACCTCGGCAAATCTCGGGAACGAAGGTTTGCCGAGGTCAGCCGAGGTGTCCTCGGTCCTTTTCGCCCATTTCCGAGACTCTTTGGCGCCCCCCGCCTCTGGCTGCATGCCATTAAAGTCAATGCGGAACAAATTATTTTCGTTTCCATTGACTTCAATGGGGAAACTCGCTTTGATATGCGAGTACTTTGGATTACAAGCATTCTCCTGGAACGGATTACGCTCGTAATCCGAAGTTCCACTGTATTATTATTATTATTATTATTATTATAATACACAATTTATATAGCGCCAACAGTTTACACAGCGCTTTACAATGTATACGACGGACAACACAATTACAGTACAGTTCAATACAAAAGGTACAGGAGGGCCCGGCTCGTAGAGCTTACATTCTAAAAGGGAGGGGTGGTGGTACAAAAGGTAATAGCTGCAGAGAATTTGATGAGGGTATAAACATGACTCCAAATGCAACAAGAATCTAAAACACGAACGTGGACTAACATAGAAGCTCCTTGGAAAAACAAATGGTTTAATTACAATGAGAACAAGAGCCAAGTGTAGGGTTGACTTTCTACATAGGCAACAAAGGCTGTGGCCTAAGGAAAAATGGCTACCAAGGAAGGCACACAGCCACCCCCATACCTCCCAAACTTCTGAGGTAGGAAAGAGGTTAGTTTGAGAAAGAGACTGGAATGGCATAATCCATTCTTGGTCGATATTATATAAGTCCACGGATGAGTGGTGGTGTTTGACTCCCCTTGGAAGTATGGGTTGCTGCCTTGCTGGTACAACGATGGTGTTGCTTCAGTGAAAAAGATACTTGAATTGCGAGAGAGGAGAACGCGGTGTCTGGAGTAATGCCACACTTGATGCGAGAATCACAATCTCTTATTGAACATACATTTTTTTTACAAATCACCCCTTCTTCAGGGCTGTCGGTAAAAAGGTGGGTTCCACTGTGGTACCTGGATTTCTTGTAATGCTGCGTACACACGATCGGAATTTCCGACAACAAAACCGTTGTTTTTTTTTCCGACGGATGTTGGCTCAAACTTGTCTTGCATACAAACGGTCACACAAAATGTTGTCGGAAATTCCGATCGCCAAGAACGTGGTGACGTACAACACTACAACGAGACGAGAAAAATTAAGTTTAATGATTCCGAGCATGCATCGAATTGATTCCGAGCATGCGTAGGATTTGTGTGCTTCAGAATTGGATACACACCATCGGAATTTCCGACAAGAACTTTTGTCGTCGGAAAAAATTGAGAACCAGCTCTCAAACATTTGTTGTCGGAAATTCCGACAGCAAATGTCCGATGGAGCCAACACACGGTCGGAATATCCGACCAAAAGCTCCCATCGAACATTTGTTGTCGGAAATTCCGATCGTGTGTACACGGCATAAAAGTAGATTTCGACTTTGTGATGCAGGGGCAGAAATTCCCCCAAAACACGTTGACTTGATTTGCACATTTTTTACATTCAAGAAAAGATTGTGATTCTCCCATCAAGTGTGACATCACTCTACACACCAGGCGCTCCTCTCTCCCCAATCCCCACATAGGAAAAAGGAACACAATATGGCACAAAGTATAAAGCCAATGGCCACCGCCCTACCACACCCCTCATGATGTGGACCATGAAGAATCAATGTGCAAAAATAACTGGATTAAAACAGATTTCACCACTTGGTGAACTTGGGTGAAAAGTTAATTGCAGTGCAATACTTTCGATAACTAGTACATTTTTAATAGAGGTCTATACTTCATGCCAAGAGAGAAGGACAACGAAGGAGGACAGAAGGACACAATGAGGTTGATTTACTAAGACTGGAGAGTGTATAATCTGGTAAAACTGCACAGAAACCGATGCTGGGGGGATTGCCTCACGGTGCTCAATTATAAGAAATAGAGTAAGGCCCCTTTCACACTTATACGACTTGTCCCACGATATGTGATGGCAAAGTAGCATGACAAGTCGTTTCCCATTATTTCCAATGACAACCATTCATATTAGTACGACTTCAAAGTAGGGTGACCATGTGTCCCGGATTGCCCGGGACAGTCCCGTATTTTGCAGCTCTGTCCCGGGCACTTTCATTCCAGGACAATACAGTGTCCCGGAATGAGACTGACACAGCCACCCCGCCGGGGCCAATCTGATGCCCCCAAAAAAGGCCGCCACATCACCGCTTTACTCACTGACAGTACTTGTCCTGGCCGGGAATGCCTGGAGGAGCACAATCCCCGCCCCCTGCTTGTGATTGGAGAAATCATTAATCCCGCCTCTTGTGTCCAATCACTGTGCTGTGATTTGTTACAGCAAAAGCTGATTTTTTTGGGAAGGGGGGTGTCCCTGAATGGCAGTTTGGAAATGTGGTCACCCTACTTCAAAGTAGTCCCTGCACTACTTTGGTCCGATTTTGATGGCACTTACACAGGCATTCCCTGAAATCGTGGCCGTGAAATCGCGGTGAAGTCGCACTAGTGTGAAAGGGGCCGAACTCAAAACTTTATTGAGGTCAAATGCAAAGGTGGTCACATAAAAAAAAAGTTAAAAATACACAAAGAAGCCACCAAAAGTTATCAAGTAAAAAAAAGGTAAGAAGGCACATAGAGGTTGATTTACGAAATCTGGAGAGTGCAAAGTCTGGTGCAGCTCTGCAAAGAAACCAATCAGCTTCCAGCGTAATTGAGAAAGCTGAAGTTAGAAGCTGATTGGCTACCATGCACAGCTGCACCTGATTTTGGACTCTCCAGTTTTAGTAAATCAACCCCAATGCATGTATGTAGGCACACTCCTACTATGCACCAATTATGTGGACCATGAAGAAATAATATCCAAAATGATAGGCTAAAAAAGACTTCATTATTACGTTTCCTTTATACTGGCTTTTCATAAGAAATGCAATAACTTATGCCCTGTACACACGATCGGTTTTACCGATGAAATCAGTCCGATGGACTTTTCTCATCGGACAAACCGATCATGTATGGGCCCCATCGGTCTTTTTTCCATCGGTGAGAAAAAATAGAACAGGTTTTAAATTTATCCGATGGGGAAAAAAAACAATAGCAAATTCCGATCGTCTGTGTGGAACTCCATCGGACAAAAAACCCACGCATGCTCAGAATCAAGTCGACGCATGCTCAGAAGCATTGGACTTCATTTTTCTCATGTTGTCGGAGTATTTTACGTCACGGCGTTTGGGACGTTCGGATTTTTGACTGATGGTGTGTAGGCAAGACTGATGGAAGTCAGATTCATCGGAATTCCGATGGAAAAATTCATAGGAAATCCGATCGTGTGTACAGGGCTTTAGAGGTTGGGTAAATGGTTTATTGCATTAGTACTTGTGATAACTAGTAAAGTTGTATTAGAGGTCTATACACCAGGCCAAACAAGAGGGACAACTAAGAAGGAAGGAGGGACTTGATACCAGAAAAGGCCCAACAAATGAGGGACAGTTGGGAGCTATGCAACCCACACATCATTTTCTTGACATTAACGTGCAGCACACCCCCGTAGGAGCTGCTGGTTTATATTTGGGCCTTGCACGTTACCTTAATGTTCGTTGTCTAGGGGAAGAAAGTCTGTAAGAACTCCAATGTCCACACAGAATGTAAAACCTTCTGCTGTTAGGTTTTATTTTCTTTTGCATAAAACATGTGAAGAATAGTAGAAGGGTGAAGGGAACGGGTAGGTTCAGGTACACAGTACAGATCACTGGGGAAAACTTCTCAACTACAAAGTCATTCACCACTCCTCCCTGAGTGGGTATTGCTCACCCAGATAGGCCCCTCTCACCTGGCCTAGCAGCGGGAATGACGCACGGACAATGATCAGGACCAGTCTCTGCCACAGACCGGTTGTGCACAAAATTGGATAGTCCGGGATCCTCTGCCACAGGACTTGGCACCCAAACTTCCAGCCAAGCAGTCAATAGCCTTTAAGCCGACCCGGCAGACTGCAAGGTGAACTTTAGTTGTGATGCATCCTCCAATAGAATTACCAGGCCCTCTTCAAGGACACCAGCCTTCCGCTCGGTCTTTTCCAGGACAGGTCCTCCCCTGGTTTCCTCCATTGAGTGGCTTCCTCCCGCAGGACGGACAGCACAGGATCACCTTCAAGATGTAGGCTCCAGTCAGCATAACTGGGCCTACTTGGTAGAGTTGCAGCCTCGGACCAACATGGTCCCGAGGCCAAGATCACACACACTCCTCGTGCCAGGAGGGCCATGAGGGGAAGTAGGACCCCAAAAGATGGCGTCTGCCCCTTGAGTACCCTTCCCCAGCATGCTCAGCGGGTAGACCACGCCCACTGAACTGTTCCCGGGGAAAGGCACCCAATCCACTTTGGCCTGTCAGTCTTCCACTTTGGCCTGGGGTGGTAACGCCACCTACAGGCAAACAATGGGAAGTCTTCCAACACAGCCATAGCCGGAACAGAGGCTAATTTAGCATATTTTTTTACAGAGTCTGAGCCAAACTACCAGCTCAGACACCCACTAAATTTAACACAGCGCCCAGTCATTGGGAGCAGGGAGCTACAAACACATACTGTATTTCATGTATAATGTAAAAGGTTTCCTGTCTGCCACCCTGCCTACCAGTGCAAACCAACCAGGTCCCCATTGTTATATCAATTCATTGGTATTGTTAACTTTACAGCCAAGAATAAAGCTATATGGACATTTGACGTGATCGTCTGGAGCTCAATCCTTTTTGCTCATTTGGATTTCTCACGTCTAGTGGGGTGGCATCTACCTGGTGGAACTGACCCCCACCGTGCTTTGTATTTTTTTAAGCTGCCAAAGTCAAAATAAATAAAGCCACTATCTATTTATTATTTGAGTCCAGAGCTTCAAATGTATTTAGCTCCTGATCACAATCATCAAGGCAGTCTGATTGGATAGAGAAATGGCGATTAGAAGAGCTTAGCCATTAAGGCAGTGAAAGCCAGCCCCCGAGGAAACAAGTAAAACAAAATCAGGGGCAAAGTAGGAACTTTTCTAACTTATGGTCATATCCGGCATCTTGTGTTATCTGTAGGCAGAATTTATACTTATTAAAAAAAATATATGACTCATGTAAAGCATAGATTTCATCAGCTGCATAGAACCATAATTTTATTTAAAAAAATGGAGATCCAAAATAAATTGGGTGGAATGGGTGTCCACAAGTGAAGGTGGCAGAAGGTTGTGAAACTCTGTTCTAGGAATCTAGGTCAATGCAGAGACACACTAAAAGCCAGTTTTACTACATATAACTTCATATACAATATCTCACAAAAGTAAGTACACCCCTCACATGTTTGTAAATATTTTCTTCTATCTTTTCATGTGACAACACTGAAGAAATGACACTTTGCTACAATGTAAAGTAGTGAGTGTACAGCTTGTATAACGGTGTAAATCTGCTGTCCCCTCAATATAACTCAACACACAGCCATTAATGTCTAAACCGCTGGCAACAAAAGTGAGTACACCCCTAAGTGAAAATGTTCAAATCGGCCCCAAAGTGTCAATATTTTGTGTGGCCAACATTATTTTCCAGCACTGCCTTAACCCTCTTGGGCATGGAGGTCCCCAGAGCTTCACAGGTTACCACTGGAGCCCGCTTCTCCAGCTTCCGTTTCAGGATGCCCCACAGATGCTCAATAGGGTTTAGGTCTGGAGACATGCTTGGTCAGTCCATAACCTTTACCCTCAGCTTCTTTAGCAAGGCAGTGGTTGTCTTGGAGGTGTGTTTTGGGGTCTATATCATGTTGCAATACTGCCCTCCGGCCCAGTCTCCAAAGTGAGGGGATCATGCTCTGCTTCAGTATGTCACAGTACATGTTGGCATTCATGGTTCCCTCAATGAACAGTGCCTCATGCAGCCCCAGACCATGACACTTCCACCACCATGCTTCACTGTAGGCAAGACACACTTGTCTTTGTACTCCTCACCTGGTTGCCGCCACACACGCCTGACACCATCTGAACCAAATAAGTTTATCTTGGTCTCATCAGACCACAGGACATGGTTCCAGTATTCCATGTCCTTAGTCTGCTTGTCTTCAGCAAATTGTTTGCAGGCTTTCTTGTGCAGCATCTTTAGAACAGGCATTTGATGCAGTGTGCGGCGTATGGTCAAAACACTGACAGGCTGACCCCCCCACCCCCCCTTCAACCTCTGCAGCAATGCTGGCAGCACTCATACATCTATTTTCCAAAGACAACCTCTGGATATGACGCTGAGCACGTGCACTCAACTCCTTTGGTCGACCACGGCGAGGCCTGTTCTGAGTGGCACCCGCCCTGTTATACTGCTGTATGGTCTTGGCCACCGTGCTGCAGCTCAGTTTCAGGGTCTTGGCAATCTTCATATAGCCTAGGCCATCTTTATGTAGAGCAGCAATTCTTTTTTTCAGATCCTCATGGCACCTCATGATTCTTTGCCATGTTGAGGTTTCATGTTGAACTTCCAGTGACCAGTACGAGAGAGTGAGAGCGATAACACCAAATTTATCACGCCTGCTCCCCATTCACACCTGAGACTTTGTAACACTAACGAGTCACATCGGGGAGAGAAAATGGCTAATTGGGCCCAATTTGGAAATTTTCACTTAGGGGTGTACTCACTTGTTGCCAGCGGTTAAGAAATTAAAGGCTGTGTGTTGAGTTATTTTGAAGGGACAGCAAATTTACACCGTTATACAAGCTGTACACTCACTACTTTACATTGTAGCAAAGTGTCATTTCTTCTGTGTTGTCACATGAAACCATTACCACACAGCTGCCTGTCCCTCCCCGATCAATAACACAGAATGGAACTCAGGCAGTAAACATGGCAGCACAAGAAATCAATGAGTCCTGGCATACCGGATCCCTTGAACTTCCAGGGATCAGTAATTTGCAGAAAAATCAATCTGCCAAGCTCTCCCAGCGATGTTGAAAGAGACAGTCAAATAGCTGCAGCTCAGCCATATGGCCCATCCTAAAGTAACCTATCCCTGGCCACAGTATATCAAACTAATAATGGTGTAAGGTCTTCTCTATAAGCCTCCTGACCCTGGGCACAAAGGTCTAAATATCATTATCTTCTCTTACTTTTATTTCTGGGCCTACCTTATATCTCACCCATCAATCTCTGAGACCAACACAGACCCTACCAAAAACACTGGTGAGCTTAGAGGGAAGGGGTTTAAAGAACCGACAATACGCCATTTTTTTAACAAATCCGAGCAATTTGGAGGCGGGGTTTAAAATGATGTAATTTGTGGTTTCCTTAACCACTTTAATACCGGGCACTTTCGCCCCCTTCCTTCCCAGACCAATTTTCAGCTTTCAGCGCTCTCGCACTTTCAATGACAATTGCGCGGTCATGCAACACTGTACCTATGGAAGGGGTGCCCGACTTTAAAAAATTGGTGGTCCCTGGCTGAAGGTCCTACAATCAAAAGATTTTGCACACTTATAGAGGAGAAATGGGGCTATATGTGTGCCAAGTTTCGGGTCCAGGGGACCTACTGCTGGCCGGTACCGGGTCCCCAAATTTACCAGAGAAATTACCGTTTAACATGGGAGTCTATGGAAGGGGAGTCCGGATTTGAAAAATCGGTGCTCCCCGGCTGTAGGTTTCCTAGGCAACAAACTTTGCACACTTCTAGAAAAAGTGTAGGGCTACATGTGTGTCAAGATTGGGGTCCAGGGGACCTACGGCCAGCCGGTACCGGGTCCTCAAATTCCGGGAGATCAGGCGCAAAAAGGCGACTCGAGTATAAGCCGAGGGGGGCATTTTCAGCACAAAAAAAATGTGCTGAAAAACTCGGCTTATACTCGAGTATATACGGTAACTGCATTTTGGAAATCAATTTTCCTGGTGGTTGCAAGGCTTGTAAAAATAGCTCTTAGCAGGAAGTCAAAATTAACCTTTTTTGAACAAAAATGACAAATAAAAAAAAAAAAAGTTACAGTGAAGTTAAATTATGAAAACGACAGGAAGGAAAAAAAGTGGCAGTGCCGTCATAGATACGAAGCAAATTTAACATTTAAAATTCTAACTGACATAAAAAAAAAAAAAAAAAAAAAAGAACGATAAAGGGCCAAAACCACCCCCAATACTGTGACAATTTTTTGAAACAACAGTAATATGTAAATGCAGATCATACACTCGTAACAGAAAGGGAACATTTATTGCAGGTCTATATAAACAGCACAGTCCCGATATCACTAAGCCCGGTTTATAAAGAAATAAATTATAGGAGTTAATAAATGTCGGTGTCACTCCTGAATTTTAATCATATACCTTCAAACAAACATCATTTTGAAGATAATTCAATGCTTCTCCCAAACTGATCTTGGAATCAAGTTGTTCCGCTTAGGGATATTACTAATTTAACCCTGTAAAGGATGGAGCTGACTGTCCGTTGCATTACAGGCAGATATTTAATGGAGAATGATGGGTGGAAAGTCATGTGCCAAAACTTTAGTAAGCTCGAAATCACAGTCAGCCTAAAAGGCGCCGCATGATTGGATCATGTATGGTGGCCCTTAAAGGGCTTGTAAAGCTTCGTATTTTTTCACCTTAATGCATCCTATGCATTAGGGTGAAAAAACACCTTGCACTCTAGACCCCCCCCCCCGAGCCCCCGTTTTACTTACCTGAGCCCCGAATCTCCGTGGATGATTGATAGCAGTGCAGCCATTGGCTCCCGCTGCTGTCAATCAAATCAATGACGCAACACGCCGGGCTGAGTGATACGCTATGGCCGCCGACTGTATCACACGGGAGCGCTCCCACAAGCTAACCCCCTTGGGAGAGTGCTTCCCAGAGGGGGGTTAGCTCTTGCAGGGAGGAGCCGAGACAGCCGCCGAGGGACCCCAGAAGACGAGGATTTTTCACTCCTGTAATGTTGAGAATGAACATCCTAACAACAAAGCAGGATATGGGGACTGCTAACTGGAAGTTTTTCGACCAGGCTTCCACGGGGGGGGGGAAGCAAATGGCCAACTGGTATGACACTAAAAAGAAAGAACATTTTACAAAACTGCACCGTATTTTAAAAGGGATTGTAAAACAAACTATCCAGTTTAAAAGGGACACTAAAGGTACATGTTTTTTCACCTTAATGCATCCTATACATTAAGGTGAAAAAACATCTGACAATACCGGCCCCCCCAGCCCCCCCCCCCTTTTTACTTACCTAAACCTGTTCACCTGCGGCGCTCGCCCCCGACGTCCTCTTTGCCGCTCAGCCTGGCCGTTGATTGGCTAGAGTGGATGGATTGAAAGCAGGGCAGCCATTGGCTCGCGCTGCTGTCAATCACATCCAATGAGGCGGCGCGCCGAGGGGGCGGGGCCGAGTAATACAGTGAGCGGCTATAGCCGCCGGCTGTACCACGGGAGCGCACACCCGCAAGAACTCATCACCATGCAAGCTCGCATGAAAGTGTTCAGTTCCTGCGGGCAGGACCAGAGACAGCCGCCGAGGGAGCCCACAAGACCAGGTTCGGGGCCACTCTGTGCAAAACGAGCTGCACAGTGGAGGCAAGCATATCCCATTGAAAAAGTCTTTTGTGACAAAACATGTCTGGGCGTGGTCTGCACGGCAAGTTTTTGTGATTCCTAAACGTTGCGTCACCGCTGAGGGTGAAGCGGCTCTGATCGGGGAAGTGAGCGAGCAAGTGGAGGGTGAGATCTGCTGGTTGTCTTGGGTCCCCCGTGACCATAATACCTAGCATACCACTGCAAGTCTCCTTCGTTAGATAACTTTTTGATTGAAGTGCCTGTGTGAATTTTAAGTGATGTGAGTACAATGGTTGAGGATTCGTGTGCACTTTTTTTTAATAAATTGGTTTTACGTACTTCACCATTGGAAGCATTTTTATTTTACATGTGGATTTGATTTTCTTGTGATCGCCGGTGGAATTGCGTATTAACCCTGTTGGGGTATCAAGCTATTATGCCGAGCATGTGAGTGCGAGGCATATCATTCTGGTGAGTTATATTCCTATGGGAGTGGATTCACAAGCACGAGCAGTGGTGGAAGATTAATATCAAGTTTTTTTCAAGAAAAAGATTATTTGTTGGCAAATTGAGTTTAATCACTTGAAAATTTCTGCAACTGATGGACATTCTTTTATGAACTGACTTTTTTCTTTCCTTTTTCACCTTTCCGGCTTGTGTATTGTTCGATTTTACGTTTTTGAACACAGACCATTTTATATGTAGTATAGGTTCACTTTCACGTGGTGACTTATTTTTATATATACACTATACATATTATGTATGTTTTTCATTTATGGTATATAATTTATTCTTTATACACATAACATGTCATTTTTTTAGTACTGTTTGTTGAAAACAAAGCGCTACTATTTTTTTCATTTAAAATTCACATACCATATAACATGTTTGTTATTTAACCACTTCCCGCCCAGTCAATAGGAGATTGATGTCCGGGAAGTGGTTCTGTTATCCACACTGGACGTCTATTGACGTCCTGCAGGATAACAGCCGACGCGCGCCCGGGGTGGGCGCGCATCGCGGCGATAGGTGGAGCGGTGTGTCAGTCTGACACACCGCTACACTGATCTCAGTAAAGAGCCTCCGGCGGAGGCTTTTTACCACGTGATCAGCCGTGTCCAATCACAGCTGATCACGATGTAAACAGGAAGAGCCGTTGATCGGCTCTTCCTCACTCACGTCTGACAGACGCGAGTAGAGGAGAGCCGATCGGCGGCTCTCCTGACAGGGGGGGTTCGCGCTGATTGTTTATCAGCGCAGCCCCCCCTCGGATACCCACACTGGACCACCAGGGAAGCCCCCCAGGACCACCAGGGAAGCCCCAAGCATGTGGATGGCCAGGTAAGTCCCCCATGGCCATCCACATGCACAAATACATACACAACATATGCCAATCAGTGCCCACAAATGGGCACTGACTGGCACCATCATGGCACGACCAAAATGTATGATGCCCAGCAATGCCAGCCACCAGTGTCATCAGTGCCACCTACCAGTGTCCATCAGTGCCACCTACCAGTGCCCACCTATCAGTGCCCGTCCGTGCCACCTATCAGTGCCACCCATAAGTATCCATCAGTGCTGCCTATAAGTGCCCATCAGTGCGCCTATGAGTGCCCATCAGTGCCGCCTATGAGTGCCCATCAGTGCCGCATACCAGTGCCACATATCAGTGCCCATCAGTGCCGCCTATCAGTGCCCATCATCAGTGCCACCTCATCGGTGCCACCACATCGGTGCCCATCAGTGTCGCCTTATCAGTGCCCGTTAGTGCTGCCTTATCAGTGCCCGTCATTGAAGTAGAAAAGGTACTTATTTACGAAAAAAAAAATGAACAGAAACAAAGAAAAACTTAATTTTTTTCAAAAATTTTCGCTCTTTTTTATTTGTTGTGCAAAAAATAAAAATCGCAGAGGCGATCAAATACCGCCAAAAGAAAGCTCTATTTGTGGGAACAAAATGATAAAAAAAATTCTTTGGGCAGGAAGGTGTATAAGTGCCTGGTATTGAAGTGGTTAAAAAAAAAAAAAACATGATCAATTCCTTTCTTATAAGTGATCACATTCCCTATGTTCTCAGCTGCATAAGAGCTGGGGGAGGAGAAACAGCAGGACACGTAGGTAGCTTCACAGTGAAAGGCTGTGTGTGGGGGGGGGGGGGCGGCTTGTCAGGGCAAGTCTGGTCATTGGAGGAGAGCACACTGCTGGAGAACTGACCACGTTGTGTTCTCCTGCTTAGTGTGGTCAGTTTTTAATAGGAAAGAAGAGGGACTGACGGAAGTACCAGGGATTTCACACAAAGGAAGCAATACATAGAGAACAGGAGACTTTCTCATACAAGTACAGCAGTCACATATCAGGAATATGAAGTGTTGGGGGTAACAAGGGCTTTCATAGCCCCGTGAACGCATGGGCTCATTTCTAGAAAAGGTGAACTCCGTAAAGCTTATTTTAACAAGTTGGAGATGAAGTCACAGAATCTGTGCCAGAAAAACATGAATCTGGGATACTATTGTGTGTTTGTATCCTAGACCCCAGGGGAAAGCCACGTGATCCACTCATTGTGTAAGCACCTTAACAATCTCCAGCCAAAACTTAATTGTCCTGCTTATACTGGCAGGAGTAAACGCATGCTGGTTTCTTATATTTCTCAAGAATTTGGTGAGGAGGTAACCAGAATTTCCAACCAGCACATTCTCCATTTAGTTAGAATAATTTAAGAGCAACACAGTTATGGTGCTGCGTAGGAGGGGCGTGGGCACAAATGACGAGGGGAAATTTCACCATGGGAGTCTCTCCTGCAAGCCGGTGGTTAATTCCAGAACCACACCAATATACACTATATTACCAAAAGTATTGGGACACCTGCCTTTACACGCACATTAACTTAGATGGCATCCCAGTCTTAGTCCGTAGGGTTCAATATTAGGTTGGCCCCGCCCTTTGCAGCTATAACAGCGTCACGTCTTCTGGGAAAGGCCGTCCACAAGGTTTAGGAGGGTGTCTATGGGAATGTTTGACCATTCTTCCAAAAGTGCATTTGTGAGGTCAGGCACTGATGTTGGACGAGAAGGCCTGGCTCACAGTCTCCGCTCTAACTCATCCCAAAGGTGTTTTACCGGGTTGAGGTCAGGACTCTGTGCAGGCCAGCCAAGTTCCTCCACCCCAAACTCACTTATTCATGTCTTTATGGACCTTGCTTTGTGCACTGGTCCAAATCATTTGGTGGAGGGGGGGGGTTATAGTGAGGGGTTGTCTTTCAGGGGTTGGGCCTGGCCCCCTTAGTTCCAGGGAAGGGAACTCTTAACCTCCCTAGCGGTATTCCCAAAGTCTGGCTCGGGATGAATTTTTCATACCAAAAGCGGTAACCCCCGAGCCCGACTCGGGGTCGCATCGCAGGATCCATGTAGAGGTTACTTACCTTGTCCCCTGGATCCTGCAATGTGTCCCCGCTGTGATCTGCGAGCCGCCGTGTCTCCTCGCTCGATTCACAGTGCCGAGCTCCGTTCTCTGCGACGTTGCGGCGCACGGGGACGGAGTTTGGCGCCAAATTCAAAAAGTAAAAAACATAGTATAGATACAGTATACTGTAATCTTACTGATTACATTACTGTATAAAATAATTACACACCCCCCTTTGTCCCTAGTGGTCTGCCCAGTGTCCTGCATGCACTTTTATATTATAAAAACTTTTTTTTCTGCCTGGAAACTGGAGATTGTCCATAGCAACCAAAAAGTGTCCCTTTATGTCAAAAGTGGTTTTAGACCAGCTAAAAAACAGCGATAATAAATTAGAATCACTCGCAGAATTGAGCGATAGCGATTTGTGGGGAAATTCGTCATCAAACACTAAATCTAATGACAGCGACAATTCTGCAACTGAGGAAATTTCAGTGTTTTTGATTTGATTACATTATTGAATTATTTTTATTATTATTATATTATTATTTGTTATAATTATAGTTATTTATTATATTATAATTTATGATTTTGTGTTTCAAACGTTATCATACCTGGGATGTCTACTAGACTCCGGTTTGGACAGATTTAGGTGAGTTATTCCTAAGAATTACAGGCCTACAATATAAAACGCCAAATTTCCATGCAGAATAATTGTACCGCTTTCAGCACCTAAAATCTGGCAGAATCATACCGCCAGGGAGGTTAAGGCCCCGTACACACGATCGGATATTCCGACAACAATGGTCCCACGGACGTGTTTTGTCGGATAATCCGACCGTCTGTACGCTCCATCGGACAATTGTTGTTGGAATTTTCGAAAAGAAATGTTGGATGTTCATGCTCTCAAATTGTCCGACAACAAATGTGTTTTCCGTCGGATCATCCGATCGCGTGTACACAAATCCATCGGACTAAAATCCAAAGTACAAACACGCATGCTCCGAACCAATGCTAACCATCAGACAACATTAGCAGAAGTTGCCCAAGGGGTGGCGCTAAAGAGCTGAAAAACAACGTCGTTTTGTGTATGTTGGCTGAAAAAGTTCTGCTGTCTGTATGCAGAACAAGTTCACGGCCAACGCCCTTTGGACTAAATTCCTCGGATTTCTCCAATGGAAGTCCGATCGTGTGTACGAGGCTTTAAGGCGTCAGCATACCAAGACATTTTGGACAATTTCATGCTCCCAACTTTGTGGGAACAGTTTGGGGACGTCCCCTTCCTCTTCCAACATGACTGCTCACCAGAGCACAAAGCAAGGTCCATAAAGACATGGATGAGCGAGTTTGGGACGGAGGAACTCAACTAGACTGCACAGAGTCCTGACCTCAACCCAATAGAACACCTTCGGGGTCCTGGATGGCAACCCCCGCTACTCAATTCGTAGCACCCCCCCGCTTCTCAATTCTCACGGTCTGCTGGGAAAATGAGGTTACGAGAACGTCCGTGATAGGCGTTTCTCAGCTGACACAGTTCAGCCTATCACGGACGTTCTTGTAACCTCTGACTCATTTTCCCAGCAGACACTATGTTCAGTGTTCCGCCAATCATGGACGTCCTCTTGTCCGAGGATGAAAAGGCATCCATGATTGGCGGAACACTGAACACAGTGTCTGCTGGGAGGGGTGAGGATGAGAGAACGTTCGTGATAGGCGATTCTCAGCAGACACAGTTCAGCCTATCACAGAAGGGACCAGGAGGAGACCGCGAGTTTTAAAAAATTAATGGACACCCGCAGCCTCTCAATTTCAAGGTACAGTGACGACGGGCACATTGACAATGGGCACAGTGAGTATGGGCACAGTGAGTATGGGCACAGTGACCACGGGCACAGTGAGTATGGGTACAGTGAGTATGGGCACAGTGAGTATGGGCACAGTGAGTATGGGCACAGTGACGACGGGCACAGTGACGACGGGCACAGTGAGGTTGCAAATGGGCTTGTTGACCCTCTGCATTCTCACCCTCGGCTTATACTCGAGTCAATACGTTTTCCCAGTTTTTTGGGGGTAAAATTAGGTACTTGGCTTATACTCGGGTCGGCTTATACTCGAGTATATACAGTATATTGAAGTTATATTTCAGATTCACTTTTCTGGACTACATTTACATTTATTTCTAGAGTTATTCACATATTAGAGATTTTTATTATCATATGGTTCATCACATGTGCATCCACACGTTTTATACTTAACTGTTTATGGTTCACTATCATATATTTTGTTTGCAAAAATAGCGCTACACTTTTACCTGTATGCACGGCTTTGCAAGAAAAGCTTGCCAGGAATCTTGTCAGGAAAACCAACGTTTTTTTTTTTTCCCTGACGGGATTCCCGGCCGTGTGTACTGGGCTTAAGACTGGGATGCCATTAAAGTTCATGTGTGTAAAAGCAGGCGTCCCAATACTTTTGACAATATAGTGTCATCTGCTGAGGGTGATTTTTTTTTTTAAAGAAAGCAGATCTATTTTTGATTAGTTGTAGCTCATTTGCGGCTCAGATCATCCGAACTGACCGTTATCTATACCATAAGTCATTACCTTTCTGACTAATTAACAATACAGATGGCGGAAATCAAGGAGGAGAAGAGAAAACAAAACAAGGAGATAAAAAAATAAATAAATAAATAAAGACAGGAAATGAGTGTGCTACATAAACCAAAGAGCGGCAAACCTACGCGAAAAAACTCAACGTACCAATTTTTACAGAGACAACAAACCCCATCCTTTCAACACTCTGAAGACCTCTGATTGTAATCATCAGTGTTTTCATATTACCTCAAGACGCCAAAAAAAAAAAAAAAAAAACATAAATAATAATGATATTTCATGTGGAAAAAATAAAATAAAATGATGCAATTTGATGTGTTGTGGCACGAAAATGTTTTTCATTGCATTTTTTCAGCCTGATGTCATCGGCCTTATCCAAGCACCGGGCGCCGCCCATGCAGCAGGTATTTCTTGTACACAAATAGAGCAAACATACACACAATTAAAAAAACTGGATTGGTAAATATTTAAATTAATTAAGGCTGGCATCGCTCTTTCTTCTTTATTTCAACACCGTGTCTTCCCATTGGCTGCCAGTCCTCGCCTTTGTCAGGTGTGCCTCTAGTTCGGAGCGTGGGTGTGTGTATTTGTGTTCACAGACGGTAGCTTTATGTCCCCCCCCCCTTTTCACATTTTGTATAGTAGGAGCTATCCTAAAAGCAGTATAACAGTAAAACCTTGGTTTGAGAGCGTTTTGCAAGACAAGCAAAATGTTTTAATAAATGTTGCCTTGATATACAAGCGATGTCTTGATATACAAGTAGCGTCATGTCACAACGGAGTATAAAAAAAAAAAAAGAAGAGAGGAGACTCTAATGCCCTAATGCCCTGTACACACGATCGGATGGACTTTTTTCATCGGAAAAAACGATCGTGTGTGGGCCCCATCTGACTTTTTTCCATCGGTGTAAAAAAAAAAAAAATAATAGAACATGTTTTAAATTTTTCAGATGGAAAAAAAAAAAACGCGTGGAACTTCCGACGGAGAAAAAACCCACGCATGCTCAGAATCAAGTCGACGCATGCTCAGAAGCATTGAACTTAATTTTTCTCGGCTCGTCTGAGTGTTTTACGTCACGGCGTTTTGGACGGTCGGAATTTGGTCTGACAGTGTGTATGCAAGACAGCTTGAATGGAATTCCGACGGAAAATTCCATCGGATTTTATCCCATCGGAAATTCCGATCGTATGTACAGGGCATAAGTGTAGCAATATGTTTTTTTCCCTAAGTGTAGAAATATGGTTACATTTAATGAAGGTACAACATTTTTAGCAACATATTGCTACACTTAGAGGCGCCTCTCTTCTCTTTTATACCCTGTAAAAAAAAAAAGCTGCTGGCTTTTAATTTTTTTTTTTACGACGAAGCTCCACTTTAAAGTGGTTGTAAACCCTGGAACCTTTTTTTTTTTTTTTTTTTTTAACCAACCTGCAAGACAAAGCCATAATGAGCTAGTATGACTAGCATACTAGCTCATTATGCATCACTTACCTTAGATCGGGGCCCCCGAAGCCATCCTCGTCTCCCTCTCCAGCCACAGCCGTCGCTGCGGCGATAGCCGGAAGGTTACTTCCGGGTATCGGCGCTCCAGCCAATCACAGCGCCGCTCCGGCGCTGTGATTGGCCAGGGCGGCGAAGACGTCTCCCCGCGCATGTGCACAGGAGCCGTAAAATCCGGCTATGCCGGATTTTTGAATGGGATTAACCCTGTGAATGCGCCGTAGACACCGATGCATGGAATTTTTGCAAATCTCTCCTAAACCGTGTAGGTTTAGGAGATATTTCTTGCACCTACAGGTAAGCCTTAATCTAGGCTTACCTGTAGGTGCAAGTTGCAGAAGTGGGTTTACAACCACTTTAAGCATAGGATTCCTCTCCAAACGACTTTCAAACTTGCATGTGTCAGCAGCTTTTACAAACAAGCATGTATCCAAGCTCCTCCACCATCCTGGCCCCTCCCCTACATGTGACGACACAGGGCTAATCGCGTGTCTTCCTCAGGGGGATATTTATTTTATGTTCATAGTTACATTTTTTTACCAATATTGATTTTCATTGTTTATGGCACTATCTTTGCATTTGTAAGGTTCAGTATCACACAGCCCTGCATTTTTTTGTTTTTTTGTATCTGTGTAGTGCCTTACTATAAAGATAGATCCCAGTAAAGTTGCTGGTATATATCAGTAGCTGAATGTGCTTGCACAATCAGAGCACTTAATATTTCTGTCAACAGATTTCAACATAGACCATCACACACATAACTCAGGAGCAGGACACCCACAACAGCAGTGAGTGAAAGGCTCCATGTACACTGAAGCTGATAAACTGCAGTTTATTGGCGTTTTTAGAAAAAGCTCATTAACTGCACTCTATGTTAGCCTATGTGTTCATGTACACATAGCGTTTTTTAGCGTTAATGAGCAGTGCAGTTAATGGGCTTTTTTCTGAACGCCAGGCAATTTCCCCCCCCCCCCCCCCCCCCTTCCTGCCCAGGCCAATTTTCAGCTTTCAGCACTGTTGCTGTTTAAATGACAATTGCGCGGTTGTGCTACACTGTACCCAAACAGAATTTTTATCATTTTGTTCCCACAAATAGATATCTCTTTTGGTGGTATTTGATCACCTCTGCGGTCCTTATTTTTTGCTATTTTTTTTTAAAAAAGACCGAAAATTTTGAAAAAAAATAAGTTTTTCTTTTGTTTCTGTTATAAAATTTTGGAAATAAGTACGTTTTGTACTTCACTGAAGGGCACTGATAATGCGGCACCGATGAGGTGGCACTGATGATGGGCACAGATAGGCGGCACTGATGGGCATTGATAGGCGGCACTGGTGGGAACTGATATGCGACACTGAAAGTTTGCACTGATGGGTACTTATGGGTGTCACTGATAGGCAGCACTGATGGGCACTGATAGGCGGCACTGCTAGGCACTGATATGTGTCACCGATAGGCATCACTGATGGAACTGGCAGGCATTGGGGGGATTGGCAGCTGCCTGGGTACTGATTGGCAGCTGCCTGGGCACTGATTGGCATTTCCCTGGTGGTCTAGGGTGGCCATCCCTGGTGGTCCTGGCGGCATCCTGGTGGACCTGGGTGGGCATCCGAGGGGGGGCTGCGCTGATTAAACAATAAGCAAAGACCCCCTGTCAGGAGAGTAGACGATCGGCTCTCCTCTACTCGCGTCTGTCAGACGCGAGTGAGGAAAAGCCGATCAACGGCTCTTCGTGTTTACATCATGATCAGCCGTGATTGGACAGTTTATCTTGGTCTCATCAGACCACGGAACATGGTTTCAGTAAACCATGCCCTTAGTCTGCTTGTCTTCAGCAAACTGTTTGCCAGCTTTCTTGTGCATCATCTTTAGAAGGATGACAGCCATGCACACATTTTGATGCAGCGTGCGGCATATGGTCTGAGCACTGACAAGCTGACCCCCCCCCCCCCCCACCCCTTCAACCTCTGCAGCAATGCTGGCAGCACTCATACGTCTATTTCCAAAAAGACAACCTCTGGATATGACGCTGAGCACGTGCACTCAACTTCTTTGGTCGACCACGGCGAGGCCTGTTCTGAGGGGAACCTGTCCTGTTATACCGCTGTATGGTCTTGGCCACCAGGCGGCAGCTCAGTTTCAGGGTCTTGGCAATCTTCTTATAGCCTAGGTCAGTGATGGCGAACCTTGGCACCCCAGATGTTTTGGAACTACATTTCCCATGATGCTCACCTACACTGCAGAGAGCATGAGCATTGTGGGAAATGTAGTTCCAAAACATCTGGGGTGCCAAGGTTCGCCATCACTGGCCTAGGCCATCTTTATGTAGAGCAACAATTCTTTTTTTCAGATCCTCAGAGAGTTCTTTGCAATGAGGTGTAGACTTGTGCACAACGGAAAAATTTGTTTAGTTTCGGTTCGTTTCTTTTCGGTCCTGTTGATTCGTAATCGTTCGTAATTTTGCTAGACGGGATTTTTCGTGTTCGGACTAATTTGTATTTTCGCAAGCGACATTTTTCGTTGAATCGGATTGATTCGTATTGATGTAAGCCTTATTTTTAGTTGATTTATAATTCGTACTTTCGGTAGAGTACATTGTTTTTCGTTGATTCTGGACACAACGCTTACTTTCGTAACTTTTTTTGGGTTTGTTGATTCGTAATTTTCCGTGTCTCTCTCACAACGACGCTGCCTATTATGCCTAATGTGCTTCGAATGGATTTGTACTTTTCTAAATACATAGCGGTTATTTGTAACGATTCGAAATCTCGTATTTTACTTTCGTTTTTTACATGCGGCTATAGCCTCCGCCCCCTGTACACCATTTTGAGAGGGAGTTCAGCGCGGTGAGGGAGAAGCAGAGAGCAGAGCAGAGTGTTATTGTGCTTCGTATGGATTCGTACCTTCGTAACTTTTTTCATAATGAATTATGCCGAAGACATTCGGGCATTCGCTATTTTGCAATATAATTTATTTCGGATTCGGTTTTATTCGTATATGCTTTGTTCGGAAATACGAATGCTTCCGAATGTCCGAAAGTTGCTAAATTCAGACGAATTTCGATTTGTTACGAAACGAATTACACAAGCCTAATGAGGTGCCAGGTTGAACTTCCAGTGACCAGTATGAGAGAGTGAGAGCGATAACACCAAATGTAACACACCTGCTCCCCATTCACACCTGAGACCTTGTAACACTAACGAGTCACGTGACACCGGGGAGGGAAAATGCTTAATTGGGCCCAATTTGGAAATTTTCACTTAGGGGTGTACTCACTTTTGTTGCCAGCGGTTTAGACATTAATGGCTGTGTGTTGAGTTATTTTGATGGGACAGCAAATTTACACCGTTATACAAGCTGTACACTCACTACTTTACATTGTAGCAAAGTGTCATTTCTTCAGTGTTGTCACATGAAAAGAAAAATATTTACAAAAATGCGAGGGGTGTACGCACTTTTGTGAGATACTGTATATATATATATATATATATATATATATATATACACAATTTTTTTTTTTTAAATGTACAATACTATTAAAATTTCCCTGCGGTGTATGATCCCAGGTGTACTTCATACAGCGAGGCGGGGGGCTCCCTCCATTCTGGACCGATGACAGAGGAGCCACCCAGCTCACAGACGGAAGCTGCTGCAGGTAATCCGGCCTGTTTGTGTACTGCCCTTCCAGCTACCTATCTATTTTATTTAATAGTTGGATGAGTTTCTGAGCTGCTTTGCCAAAAACAATCATCTCCAGGGAACGAAGGAACATAAAATACAGAGGGTGTGTCACCATGGAGAGGCCCCGTAGCCATGGATACAGCCACCTTTTTGCATTCGCCCAGGTGAAAAGAGAAGCTTTCAGGGCAGCTGGTAAATTCAACAGTAAATAAGCTGCAATTCAGTTATTAATTAAACACACACAGCCTAGTACCGACTCTCACAGAACACACAAACATTTCTTCAAGTCACACCAAACTAATGATTAACCGCTTTCTTCCCAATACGTGCTCCGTGCGTCTCGTATGGTGAAAGGGGAAAACTCTGCACTGACCTTCAGAAAAATATTCATAAAGATGGTATTTCAGGGAAGGAAACAAGTCAGTAATGAGAATTTTATTTAAAAAAAAAAAAAAAAATGTTCTTATTTTAACCAGGATCCCAGTACGAAAGATAAAACTTTAACTAAGACGTCGGATAAAATAAAAAAACAACAGCAAAAAACTAAAAAATAAATGCTGTTTTTTTCTTTTTTAATAATAAATATATATATATATATTGTGGTATTAAAATGATACAGTAAAAATTATTTTTAAAAAGTTTTAAAATTAATTTGACTCCTATAATTTGTACATAAAGTAATGCCACATATCATCTTAATACTGCTTATTATATTTTTATGCCACAAAAGTTTGATAAATTCTATTCCTGGGTTCTATTCTAAAATTCACAGGTCTTTCTTCTGATTTAAGCCCTGTACACACGATCGGATTTCCTATGGATTCTAATCCGATGTTTTTTTCCATCGGAAATCCGATGAAACTGTCTTCCATCAGTCTTGCCCACACACCATCCGTCAAAAAACAGACCGTTTTAAACGCGGTGACGTAAAACACTCCCATGAGCCGAGAAAAATTAAGTTCAATGCTTCTGAGCATGCGTCGACTTGATTCTGAGCATGCGTGGTATTTTAATCCGATGAATTTCCACACAGACGATCGGATTTTGCTATCGTTTTTTTTTTCCCATCGGATAAATTTAAAACATGTTCTATTTTTTCACACCGATGGA
Organism: Rana muscosa; assembly: GCA_029206835.1. Lineage (NCBI taxonomy): Eukaryota > Metazoa > Chordata > Amphibia > Anura > Ranidae > Rana > Rana muscosa. Next base: position 298,050,093 of record CM055124.1, read on the forward strand.
AAAAAGACCGATGGGGCCCATACAGGATCGGTTCGATGGACTGTTTTCATCGGTAAAACCGATCGTGTGTACACGGCTTCAAAGCCTAAATCCAGCTTTGCTACCACTTTAAAATAATTTGTTTGGGCCCGGCTGGCCCAAATTAACTAACTATTTCCTTTACTAATTGCTGCTTCCTCTGTCAGCGCTGTATAAACTATATGTAGCATCAGCTAAATACAGTATACAGCAATGGCCATGTGGCCATATTAGGCCAATGACATCCTAAATAGTGTGATGATAAACCCTCAGGGGCGGGACAATGACAGCCTGGGCTAACAGGAAGTGGAACGAATGAAGCTGGTATTCAACTCGGAAGAGCAGCGCCATCTAGTGGAACAAAGGTCTTTCCGTGGATGTGAATACCCTACTGAGTAAAGCAAGAGCTGCTTTTTTAATTAATTCTTTTTTTTTTTTTATTTATTACATTTTATTACTGGGATAAAAAAATAAATCAATATAGTTCTGCTTTAAGTTCTCAATCATTTCTTTGTATTATAAATAATCCATCTAACAAGTGAAAACAGTGTGTTGATCTGTGGCTACATACCCTGGCCAGGACGGGGAATATGGGGGGAGCTCCGCACTGGAGAGCCAGAGCAAACATGTGATTCAACTTATTAGCAACTACATAAAGCTGTGTTTTGGGTAGGACTAGCAATTAAAAATCCCAGAAAATGTTAAATGTTGTCTACAACTAAATCTGAAATATAGAATTTTGTTATAATGGAACGGCTCTATCTGTACTATAATATAATATAAACAACCTATCCTTTTTAAAAGGGAAAATGCTTCAGATACGCAACTATATGGCACTATAGGGTACAAAATGTTTATGTCCACCAACTTCCTTCAGAAGTGTATTTCCCTGTATGTTTTGTATCTATGTAGACAAGCCTTTCTTAACCATTTTAGCCTAAAGGAACCCTTGAAATAATCTTCAGGCCTTGGGGAACCCCCTGTTAAAATTCTTAGGGGTTAGTGGGAAAAATACCCCCTTACATTGGTGGCTGGTGGGAAGAATGTCACCCTTACATTGGTGGCTGGAGGAAAGAATGTCCCCCTTACATTGGTGGCTGGTGGGAAGAATGTCCCCCTTACATTGGTGGCTGGAGGAAAGAACGTCCCCCTTACATTGGTGGCTGGTGGGAAGAACGTCCCCCTTACATTGGTGGCTGGAGGAAAGAACGTCCCCCTTACATTGGTGGCTGGTGGGAAGAACGTCCCCCTTACATTGGTGGCTGGAGGAAAGAATGTCCCCCTTACATTGGTGGCTGGTGGGAAGAATGTCCCCCTTACATTGGTGGCTGGAGGAAAGAATGTCCCCCTTACATTGGTGGCTGGAGGAAAGAATGTCCCCCTTACATTGGTGGCTGGAGGAAAGAATGTCCCCCTTACATTGGTGGCTGGAGGAAAGAATGTCCCCCTTACATTGGTGGCTGGAGGAAAGAATGTTCCCCCTTACATTGGTGGCTGGAGGAAAGAATGTCCCCCTTACATTGGTGGCTGGAGGAAAGAATGTCCCCCTTACATTGGTGGCTGGTGGGAAGAATGTCCCCCTTACATTGGTGGCTGGAGGAAAGAATGTTCCCCCTTACATTGGTGGCTGGAGGAAAGAATGTCCCCCTTACATTGGTGGCTGGTGGAAAGAATGTCCCCCTTACATTGGTGGCTGGAGGAAAGAATGTCCCCCTTACATTGGTGGCTGGAGGAAAGAATGTTCCCCCTTACATTGGTGGCTGGTGGGAAGAACGTCCCCCTTACATTGGTGGCTGGTGGGAAGAACGTCCCCCTTACATTGGTGGCTGGTGGGAAGAATGTCCCCCTTACATTGGTGGCTGGAGGAAAGAACGTCCCCCTTACATTGGTGGCTGGTGGGAAGAATGTCCCCCTTACATTGGTGGCTGGTGGGAAGAATGCCCCCCTTACATTGGTGGCTGGTGGGAAGAACATCCCCCTTACATTGGTGGCTGGTGGGAAGAATGTCCCCCTTACATTGGTGGCTGGTGGGAAGAATGTCCCCCTTACATTGGTGGCTGGTGGGAAGAATGTCCCCCTTACATTGGTGGCTGGTGGGAAGAATGTCCCCCTTACATTGGTGGTGGGTGGGAAGAATGTCCCCCTTACATTGGTGGCGGGTGGGAAGAATGTTCCCCTTACATTGGTGGCGGGTGGGAAGAATGTCTCCCTTACAGTGATGGTCAAAATGCCACCAATATAGACCGCTAAAAAAATCATTGGTGTCATGCAACTGGTTTTGCCAAATGGAGTTGGCCTCAGAACCATACAGGCTTCATCAAATAGAAGGTCAATGAGCCTCAGCTCATGGAACCCCAAGCAACTCCTGGAAGAACCCTGGTTAGGAATAGATGATGTAGATGATTCTTTGGCTGGCAACTCTTAGACCCCTTTCACACTGAGGCAGTTTTCAGGCGTTTTAGTGCAAGAAATAGCGCCTGTCAAGTGCCTGAAAACTGCCTCCCATGCCGCCCGAATGTGAAAGCCCGAGTGCTTTCACAGTGGGGCGGTGCACTTGCGGGATGTTAGAAAAGGTCCTGCAAGCAGCATCTTTGGGGCAGTTTGGGAGCGGTGTATTGCAATGAATGGGCAGCGCTTCCGAAGCACCACAACATGGGCGTTTTTAGCCTCTTCTTCGGCCGCTAGCGGGGGGTTAAAAGCGTGCCGCTAGCGGTTGAAAAACGCTGCTTGAACAGCGCTAAAGCACAGACGGCAACAGTGTGAAAGGGGTCTAAGGCTCAGTTCACACTGCTGCGACTTGGGATCCGACTTGTGAGTCCCCAAGTCGCATGACATGTGAAATCCCATGTTAGTCAATGAGACCGGTCTTAATTAGTGCTGCTGAGGTCACTCCGGCTTTAGAAAAGGTTCTTGTACTACTTCAAGGCAACTTCTATCCAACTTGTGCCCATAGAGTTTAATGGAAGTCGCTTCCAAGTCAGATCCTCATCTATATTGATGTGATTTGGATCTGACGTTACAGGAAGATTACCGTATATACTCGAGTATAAGCCGAGTTTTTCAGCACATTTGTTTGTGCTGAAAATGCCCCCTCGGCTTATACTCGAGTCACATTTTTGCGCCTGATCTCCTGGAGTTGGGGACCTGGTACCGGCCGGCCGTAGGTCCCCTGGACTCCAAACTTTGCACACATGTAGCCCCACTCTTCCTCTACAAGTGTGCAAAGATTGTTGTCCGGGGGACCTACGGCCGGGGAGCACCGATTTATCAAATCCGGGCACTCCTTCCATAGACTCCCATGTTAAACGGTCATTTCTCCGGTGACTTTGGGGAAACTTGGCACACATGTAGCCCCATTTCTTCTCTATAAGTGTGCAAAGTTTTTTGTCTGGGGGACCTATTGCCGGGGAGCACTGATTTTTCAAAGCCGGGCACCCCTTCCATAGACTCCCATGTTAAACGTCAGTCTAGTCATGGACACAGTGAGACATGGGGACAGTGAGGCAAAGTGAGGCACAGTGAGGCATGCAGATGGACACCCTAGGCCAGGGATATGCAATTAGCGGACCTCCAGCTGTTGCCAAACTACAAGTCCCATGAGGCATAGCGAGACTCTGACAGCAGTAAGCATGACACCCAGAGGCAGAGGCATGATGGGACTTGTAGTTTGGCAACAGCTGGAGGTCCGCTAATTGCATGTCCCTGCCCTAGGCTTATACTCGAGTCAATACGTTTTACCATTTTTTTGTGGTAAAATTAGGTGCCTCGGCTTATACTCGAGTATATACGGTACTTAGGCAGTGCATGGCATCTTCCTGTGTGCTGTTATCTCTGCATAACTGCATACCTCCCAACATGCACAGATTCTGCGGGTTTTTCCTGCATTGACACTTCTTTCCCGCAGTCCCGCGAGAGTGTACATTTTCCCGTACAGCTGGAATAGGAGGAAGAGGAGCCAGTGGATGAAGCACGGGAGGGAGGTAAGACGCACGCAATCCCCCCCCCCCGCACGATCGGCGGCCTCCCGCGATCCCCTCGCGATCTGTGGCCACCCCCCCTGCTCTACAACAGTGATCACCGCTAAAAAGACACACATGTCCCGCGGCAGCACCTCCCCCCGCTCAACAACTGTTTTTGAGATCACCTGGCAAAGTCGCACTTTCAGGTCGCAGTAGTGTGACCCGAGCCTTGTAGTTTATCAGAAAACTTTATTATGTCACCAACTTGCACACATTGAACCTTAGGCCCCTTTCACACTGAGGTGCTTTGCAGGCGCTATTGCGCTCTAAATAGCGCCTGCAATGCGCCCCAAAAAAGCCTCTCAATACTATCCAATGTGAAAGCCCGAGGGCTTTCACACTGGAGCGTTGCGCTTGCAGGAGGCTCAAAAAACTCCTGCAAGCCGCATCTTTGAGGCGCAATAGGAGCGCTAAAAATAGCGCTCCTGTAGCGCCCCTGCCCATTGAAATCAATGGGGTAGCGCCTCTAATACGCCTGCAAAACGCCTCAAAGAGGCGTTATTGCGGGCGTTTTTAACCCTTTTTCGGCCGCTAGCGGGGGTGAAAATACCCCCGCTAGCGCCCGCAAATCGCGGCAAAAAAAACGGTATAGCGGCGCTAAAAATAGCGCCGCTATACCGCCAGCGCATCCAGCGCCTCAGTGTGAAAGTAGCCTTATAAAGACTTATAACGACTCCCCCCCCCAAATCTATTATTGTAAAAATGATACATGGTTGCAGGGCTGAGTAACATTAGCAGGTGGTGCATTATGTATTTTGTTAGGGGGCATGCACTGCCAGGTACATAAGTTGTGCCAGTTACTATATATTATTATTTTTTTCTTGGACTTTGAATGACAAACAGACGTGACTAGCATTAGTCGGGGCTTGAGAGCATTCTTTGAAATCTTTTATAAGAAAACAGTGAATTCCTCTCAACCAGCAATTGACTTTATGACCCGACTGACAAAGCAAAACACATAAAATGGTGTCCCGGCAATGACAGAGCACGTCGCCCATTCTCTCTTTAGTTCCAGGCATTATTACAGCCTATTCAGTTCTCTTATGATTCAACACAATATTAAAGTAGGGAAGGGCAGTTTTTGAAGTCATCTGTACATCAAACTAAGGCAGGCACGTTTATTTATTTTTTTATATAATAATCCCTTACATCTTTTGTCTTGTCTCTATATCCGTGCATTCAATAGATTGGCACAATCGGCTCTTGTGCCCATTAGAAGGATCACAATTGTGAATACCAAAAAAAAAAAGGACAACCGCTGCACCTTTCCATTAGGTCTTGTACATCTTTCTTATTACAGGAATGGATTTTGCATTCAATTTCTCCACCTCCATGAGAATACGTTTGGGATGATTTTTTAAAGCATGTGGAATACGAATTACCTGTAGTGACCCAAACAGTTACATTTAGCAAACAAATAATGGAATGAGTAAGATCAGTCTATCTCATTCAGGATTCCATGGAACCTTATGCCGCGTACACACGACTGTTCTTCCTGTCATGCAAAAAAAACGAAATTTTTTCGACGCGATTCGTCGTGATTCCTCTCAAGCTTGCCTTGCATACACACGTTCAGGAAAAAAAAACGCTTGAGCAAAGCGCGGTGACGTAAAACACGTACGACGGCACTATAAAGGGGAAGTGGGGAAGTTCCATTCGAATGGCGCCACCCTTTGGACTGCTTTTTACTGATCTTCGTGTTAGTAGAAGTTTGGTGAGAGACGATTCGCGCTTTTCAGCCTCGTGCTTTTCAGTCCGTTACAGCGTGACAAATGTGCTATCTCCATTACAAACGCTAGTTTTAACAGAACGAGCGCTCCCGTCTCATACTTGATTCTGAGTATGCACGTTTTTTTTCCCCCTTGGAAAAGCATACACGAGCGGTTTTCGCGACGAGAAAAAAAATAGAGCAGGTTCTAATTTTTTTGAGGGCAGTTTTCTCGTCGAGAAAACTGCTATGGAGCGTACACACGACCGGTTTTCACGACCAATCTAAAAAATGGCATAAGGGTTTCTCTAGAGAAGACTTTCTCAACCTTTTCAACACAGAAGAACCCTTGAAATAACTTTCAGGTCTCAGGGAACCCCTGCTTAAATGACTGTATCTACAACTCATGATACATAAGTGTGATGGTCAGTGTAAAGAATGCTCCTTGCACTTGCAGTCCTTGGAAAAAAGAACACCCTTGTTGGTGGTAACTTATCTGAGAGGCTGAAATTGCCAATTGTTCAAAGAACCCCTAGTAACCTCTGGAGGAACACTAGTTGGGAAACCCTGTGTCAGGTCATCTAAGGTCAGGTGACAAATGCACACCGTTGGGGTCAGGAGTGCACCGCTATGGTAGTGGACCCTATGGCTGACTGCTGCGGATGGAACTCTGGGTGGTTAAGGAAGGCAGGTCCACTGGAGCACTAACAGGGATCCCACATGGAGCTAGAGCCTAAGATTCCCCAGGGCAACGGAGTCTAAGATCCAGCAGGTGTTCACCAGAGCCTCTAGTGGTGAGGATGGACTGGGCTGCAACTGGATCCTGGTCGCGGCCCCCAGCTCACACTCACAGTAGGCTATAGAGCAGGGGCCTCCAAACTTTCTAAACAAAGGGCCAGTTTACTGTCCTCCAGACTTTACAGGGACCAGACTGTGGCCATTGGGAGTAGAAATTATCCTGGCGTCAGTGGGAGTAAACAATGCATCTTTGGTATTAGGGGAAGGAATAGTGCCCTATTGCTAGTGTCAGTGGGAGAAATAGTGCCCCATCATTGGTTTCAGTGGGAGGAATAATGCCCTATCGTTGGTGTCAGTGGGAGAATTAGTTCCCCATCATTGGTGTCAGTGGGAATAATATTGCCCCATTTTTGGTGTCAGTGGGAGGAATAGTGTCTTGTGTCAGTGGAAGGAAAAGTTCCCCAAGGGCCGGATAAAGGCAAGCAAAGGGCCGCATCCAGCCCACGGGCCACAGTTTGGAGACCCCTGCTATAGAGGATAGAGGGGAAGCAGCAGCTCAGGATACAAGAGATAGTGAGGGGAAAGCCAAGGTCAGGGCGACTAAAGGACACGACCAAAGGTCAAGGTCACAAGCAGACAGGGATAGTCGAGAACAAGCCAAGATCGGTAACTGGAATCAGACGTAGAAGACACAGCAAGTCACACACGAAAGCTAACACACAAAGTTGATCAGCACGGCTGGCTTGCAGTGCACAGGTTAGTATAGTGTTCCCCGATAGGGCCTGGGGTGGAGCCATGCTAGAGGAGAGATAACTTAAGCAGCCAGGTGAGAATGTCTGGCCTCTAAAGCAGGACACATGGAGGAGAGGTGAGCTGAGAGACAAACATTACTGCATAACCATGACACCCTGCTCTAGAGTTTGCTAGGAGTTCCTTGAGCTGTGACTGATTGACCTCCCATTTGACAAATTTTGTAGGACTTAGGAACGGACTTTATAGGTACCAGAAAAGGAATACAAATTTAATAGAAAAAATATAAATTTTAATATACACAATTATAAAATTAGACAGTATAACATTTAAAAACAAGATATTAGACTCTAAGTTAAAGAGCCACACATAGGTATGGGCGAGTCCCTGTTAGTGCTTGGACAAAACTGGTCAAGGTTTCGCTTTCACTTCCTCAGGACCTATTTGTCCGTTTAGCAGAAAAACGATCCATAGAGAGAACCACTCAATTGAGTGGCCCTTTCTAAGCATCATTTTTCTGCTAGGCGGAAACTTTATGCGTGAGTTGTATATCTGTGCCCATTATCCGTATGTGAAATTTGATTATTTCCCCTTTCTTACACAGAATCCCTTAGCTTGATGCTGACAAATAAGTCCTGAGGAAGCGAAAGCGAAACGTTGACCAGCTTTGTCCAAGCACTAACAGGGACTCGCACATACCTACGTGTGTCTCTTTAACTGAGAGTCTAATATCTTGTTTTTAAATGTTATACTGTCTAATTTTATAATTGTATACTGTGAGGGGGTTAGCTCGGCAGCGGGTGTGTGTGACCCCCGGGATGGGCTCCCCAGACAAAAACAGGCCCAGCAAACGGAGGTTGTGGTTTTCAAAATCAAAAAGGTGCGGTTTATTTTCTATTTACAGTGACAAAACACAGCAAAGCAAAAGAAACATAAATAACGTAAATCCTGGTCAACTTGACCTCTGACTAAACATACAGGTTTCCTAACTAACAACTGGGATCAGCCTAGTGCTGTCCTAGTCCCTAAGTCCCTGGTTTTAAATGTCCAAGCAAATAGCCACACAGGCTTTGCCTCACGGCACAGGGGTTCACTCTCCCTAGACAGTCCACACAGGTCTGGTTCTAGGCATGAGCTAACATCTAATGAAGCTGGGAGTTCTTATAGAGGCCTAAATGAGCTGACAAGCTTCAGCTGGCCTCATCAACTCCCTGTCTGTACGACGCCCCACACTCTCCCTAGAGGTATGAGTCATCCATGAGCCCACTAGCCCCAGCTGGGCTTATACAACTCTCCACCTAGTTGTATAAGTCGGCGTAAAGCCTGAATCTGGGCGAAATATATCTACCCCCCTGGATGCAACCAGGTGACTTTACCTTCCTGCTGTCACATACCCCCCCCCTCTTGTTTTAACCTCGGGGTTGGAACACCAGCAATCAGGCATTCATGTACTCGAGACAAAGCATCCACATTCCCCATTTGAACGCCAGGGCGATGCTTTACTGTGAAGTTGAATTCCTGGAGGGCCAGGAACCACCTATTCACTCTTCTATTTGTTTCCTTGTTTTGAGCCATCCACTTTAACGGAGCGTGATCCGTAACCATGTCAAAGTGCCTACCTAGCAGGTAGTACCGAAGGGAATCTAGAGCCCACTTCACCGCTAAACACTCCTTTTCAACGGTGGCGTAATTTACCTCATGGGACTTCAACTTCCTGCTGAGGTAAATGACTGGGTGCTCTTCCCCGTTCCAGACCTGGGACAATACTGCTCCTAACCCCACATCTGACGCATCACTTTGTACGACAAAGTCTTTAGAGAAGTCGGGTGAGTACAACACTGGCTGGCTACATAAGGCTTGTTTCAAGAATTGGAATGCTGCCTCAGCCTCGGGGGTCCATTTAATCATGACCGACCCTTTCCCCTTCGTCAGGTTGGTTAGGGGCACAGCCTTAGAAGCAAAGTGGGGAATGAATCGCCGATAATACCCAGCGATTCCCAGAAAGGCTCGTACCTGCTTCTTGCTGTTGGGACGTGGCCAACTCTGGATGGCCTCGACTTTGTTGAGTTGGGGTTTTATTACTCCCCTCCCAATGGTGTACCCAAGATATTTGGCCTCCTCCTGCCCAATGGTACACTTCTTGGGGTTAGCCGTAAACCCCGCTTCCCGAACAGAGTCCAGGACTGCTTGCACTTTTGGCAGATGTGAGGCCCAATCTGTGCTATGGACAATTACGTCATCCAGGTAAGCCGCAGCATACTTCCGATGGGGCCTCAGCATCTGGTCCATTTTCCGCTGGAATGTGGCCGGCGCATTCTGTAACCCGAACGGCATTCTTTTATATTGGAACGCCCCGTCTGGGGTTACAAATGCGGTTTTCTCTTTGGCCGACTTGGCCAGGGGGATTTGCCAATACCCTTTTGTGAGGTCAAGAGTAGTCATGTATCGGGCTGTTCCCAGCCGGTCGATCAACTCATCTATACGTGGCATGGGGTAGGTGTCAAATTTTGTAACTTTGTTCAACTGACGAAAATCGTTACAAAATCGCCAGCTCCCATCCGGTTTAGGCACCAACACAATGGGACTAGACCAATCACTTTGGGACTCCTCTATCACCCCTAAGTTCAGCATTTTCTGTACTTCCTCCCGTATTGCCTCCCGTCGGGCCTCTGGGATCCGATAGGGTTTTAACTTCACCCTTTCACCGGGCGGGGTAATGATGTCATGCTCTACCCCAGATGTTTGTCCCGGCAGCTCAGAGAATACCTCCTTGTTGCGAAGCACAAACTCCTTAACCTCCTGTTGTTGGGGTTGTGACAAGTTGGCTGCTATTCCAACCTCAGGAATCACGCAACCAGTTTGAGCTGGTGACCAAGTGTCTGCGACTAGGGACTCTCTATCCCTCCAGGCTTTCAACAGATTAACGTGATAGATCTGTTCGGGCTTTCGCCTTCCTGGTTGTCTGACCTTGTAATTCACTTCGCTCACTTTTTCCATTATCTCATAGGGGCCTTGCCATTTGGCAAGGAATTTACTTTCAACCGTAGGGACAAGTACCAGTATCCTATCCCCCGGGGAAAAGGTACGGGTCTTGGCTCCACGGTTGTACACTCTCTGCTGTGCTGACTGCGCTTGGGCCAAATGTTCCTTCACGATGGGCATTACCTGTGCAATTCGGTCTTGCATCAGGGCGACATGCTCAATCACACTCCTGTGGGGAGAACTCTCACTTTCCCAAGTTTCCTTGGCAATATCCAACAGCCCTCTTGGGTGTCTCCCATACAGTAACTCAAAGGGGGAGAATCCCGTAGAGGATTGGGGCACCTCCCTAATAGCAAACATCAGATAAGGAAGTAGACAGTCCCAATCCTTTCCATCTCTATCCACCACTTTCTTCAACATTTGTTTTAGGGTTTTGTTGAATCTTTCAACCAGCCCATCGGTTTGGGGGTGATACACAGATGTACGTAATTGCGTCACTTTGAACAATTTACACAGCTCCTTCATAACCCGGGACATAAAGGGTGTACCTTGGTCCGTAAGCAGTTCTTTACAAATACCCACCCGGCTAAACACAAGAGATAGCTCTTTGGCTATGGTTTTGGCCGAGGTATTTCGGAGAGGGATCGCTTCTGGATAACGGGTGGCATAGTCCATTATAACTAATATGTACTGGTGCCCCCTAGCGGACTTGATTATAGGCCCTACCAAATCCATGGCGATCCTCTCAAACGGGACCTCAATGATGGGTAGAGGGACCAGCGGGCTACGGAAATGTGGCATCGGGGCCGACCTCTGACACACAGGGCAGGAGGAACAATAATTTTCTATGTCCTTCATCACCCCCGGCCAATAGAATCTCTGTAATACCCTCTCTCGGGTTTTCTCTGTCCCCAGATGACCTCCAAGAATGTGCCCATGGGCCAACTCCAACACCAACTTCCTGTAAGGTTTGGGCACCACAAGCTGCTCAACGGTTTCTTCTGCCCTTTTTGCCACCCGATACAGTAGGTCCTTCTCTACGCTGAAGTATGGGTAAGTGCAGGTATTATCTGGGTTCACTAACTCGCCATCTATTTCCACTACGTTTTCCCGTGCCTTTATTAGGGCGGGGTCTTTTAACTGTTCTGTGGCAAAATTTTCCCTGTGAACCTCCAGATCAGAAAACTCCACAGACGGTAGGTTTTCGTCTGAGGAGGTGGGCTCCTCTCCAGTTTCTTGAGTCTCCCCTGCCAATACTGATAAGGGAAATTCCGGAGAGTCCTCACCACTCTCAGGGGAGTTCTGGCTATCACATTCCTGGTACATAGGGGCACCAGTGGGGGGCTCAGGATCATCCCACAGTTCCCAGAACTTCGGAAAATCCCTTCCCACAATGGCGTCATGCGGTAACTGAGATACTAAGCCCACTGGATGAGAGAGGGTACCTTTGGGGGTCTCGAAACTGTAGTCACTGGATACTCTCGGGTGTCCCCATGCACACAAATAACAGCTACCTTGCTATTCCCAAAGACCTCTGTTTTAACTAACTCAGCCTTTATCAGGGTCACAAGGCTACCTGAATCCAGCAATACCACAACATTTCTACCATTAACACACATTTTGCATAAATGTTTCTCAGTTCCTCGAATGGCAGTGCATGCGACTGTCGCACACAGCGACTGACGTCTGCCCGTCAGAAAGTCACACTGCATGGGTTCCTCCACAACCGGGCAATTGGCTGCAATATGTCCCGCTTGCCGGCAGCGGTAGCAAACGATCCTTCTTGCCGCCTCTTGAGCCGCTGATTTCCCAGGCTGTTCTCGCCAAACTTGGGGTAGAGCTCCCACCCTCTCACTCTCTCCACCCTCACCCCTTGGAATCCTCTTATCCGCCCCTGGGGATGGTTTGGTCTTAGGGTGGAAAGTCCGAGTGTCTCTGGAAGAGGCCGTCAGGTTCTCTGTAGCCAAGTATTTCTCCACACGATCCACAAGACCATCGGCCGTCTCTGGGTCTCCATGGCTTACCCACTTTTGGATGGCAGTAGGAAGAGCTCTCAAAAACCGATCCATTACAACACGTTCCACAATCTTTGGTGCGGACAAAGTCTCTGGCTGTAGCCACTTTCTGCTCAGGTGAATGAGATCATACATTTGAGACCTGGGGGGTTTTCCAAGCTGGAAAGTCCAGTTATGCACACGCTGAGCCCGGACAGCCAGGGTGACACCCAGCCTTGCCAAAATTTCAGCTTTTAGCATCACATAGTCTTTTGCTTGGTTAGGCTCTAGGTCATAGTAAGCTTTCTGCGATTCACCAGTTAACAGAGGAGCCACCAGTCCAGCCCACTGCTCTTCAGGCCACTTTTCTCTTTCAGCGGTCCTTTCAAATGTGGTCAAAAATACCTCTGGATCATCCTCTCCAGTCATTTTTGTCAATAAACGACTCACCCCAAAGGACGCGGTATTAGTGGGACGGCTTTCCTCACTGGTCTGCGGACGTTGCTGCATTACTGCTTCCATTTGTTGTAGTCTCTGCTCTTGCTTCTGTAACAGGTCTATGAAGCGGGCCTCAGATTGCTGCTGGGCTTGTTGCTGAGCTTCCAGACTCTGTTGGTGAGCTTGCTGCTGGGCTGCAAGGCTCTGTTGATGAGCTCGCTGCTGGGCTGCAAGGCTCCTTTGCAAACCTGCATTTGTCTGCTGTTGATTGGCATTTGCTAGAGCCAGCTGTTTCAGTATCTCCTCCATGCTGGCTTAAAAAAAAACTGCCACTGGTTCTCCACCAACTGTGAGGGGGTTAGCTCGGCAGCGGGTGTGTGTGACCCCCGGGATGGGCTCCCCAGACAAAAACAGGCCCAGCAAACGGAGGTTGTGGTTTTCAAAATCAAAAAGGTGCGGTTTATTTTCTATTTACAGTGACAAAACACAGCAAAGCAAAAGAAACATAAATAACGTAAATCCTGGTCAACTTGACCTCTGACTAAACATACAGGTTTCCTAACTAACAACTGGGATCAGCCTAGTGCTGTCCTAGTCCCTAAGTCCCTGGTTTTAAATGTCCAAGCAAATAGCCACACAGGCTTTGTCTCACCGCACAGGGGTTCACTCTCCCTAGACAGTCCACACAGGTCTGGTTCCAGGCATGAGCTAACATCTAATGAAGCTGGGAGTTCTTATAGAGGCCTAAATGAGCTGACAAGCTTCAGCTGGTCTCATCAACTCCCTGTCTGTACGACGCCCCACACTCTCCCTAGAGGTATGAGTCATCCATGAGCCCACTAGCCCCAGCTGGGCTTATACAACTCTCCACCTAGTTGTATAAGTCGGCGTAAAGCCTGAATCTGGGCGAAATATATCTACCCCCCTGGATGCAACCAGGTGACTTTACCTTCCTGCTGTCACAATACATTAAAATTTATATTTTTTCTATTAAATTTGTATTCCTTTTCTGGTACCTATAAAGTCCGCTCCTAAGTCCTACTAAATCCAAAGTCCTACTAAATTTGTTAATAGTCCATATGGATGTGGTTCCCCCTTGGCCCTTTTTTCTCATATGACCTCCCATTTGATGGTGCCTTCATAGTTCCTGGACCAAGTCCAGAAACGATGACACCAATGATCTTCAAGGGCGGCCTTCTGACCACCACTGTAAAGGTTTTATTCTTCCTATTGACTACCAGTGTAAGGGGCATTTCTCCAGTTGACTTCTCTAAGGCCTGAAATTTTTTTTAGGGGTAAAAGAAGTTTCAGAAAGGCTGGGTTAGATCATGTCAAATAAACTGCCTTTCAAACAAATATATATTTCTCCTGCAAACAAAACAAAGGGCAACAAATATTTTTGATTTGTTGGAATTTTAGTCCTATTTCTTGAGGCTACTTTCACACTGAAGCGCTGGATGTGCTGGCGGTATAGCGGCACTATTTTTAGCGCCACTATACCGTTGTTTTTGCCGCGATTTGCTGGTGCTAGCGGGGTGATTTTAACCCCCGCTAGCAGCCGAAAAAGGGTTAAAAACGCCCGCTAAAACGCCTCTTTGCAGCGTTTTGGAGGTGCTACCCCATTGATTTCAATGGGCAGGGGCGCTATAGGAGCGGTATTTTTACCGCTCCTATCGCGCCTCAAAGATGCAGCTTGCAGGAGTTTTTTTCCCTCCTGCCAGCACACCGCTCCAGTGTAAAAAGCCCTCGGGGCTTTCACACTGGATACAAAAGGCACGGCTTTTTCAGGGCGCATTGCAGGCGTGATTTTTAGCGCAATAGCGTCTGCAAAGCGCCTCAGTGTGAAAGGGGCCTAAAAAAGTATTAAAATTGCCATAACCTCTATTAATTTTTTTTTTGTCTGGGTTGGGGGAGAATTCACCTTGCTTCCCATCCAAGTAAAAAGTGTTCACCAGGAGAGTGAGGGGAAATTTCCTTAATGAGAAAACACTACATCACCTTCAACCTCCTTTTAGTGCAGCAAGGCAATGACTATGGTGAGTGACCAGGACAAAAATACCTAAATGAAGCTCATCATTAACATATCCAGATCATATGATAAATGTATAAGACAGTCCAATACAAACATTTTATACATACATATATATATATATATATATATATATATATATATATATATATATACACACACACACATACACACACACATACATACAAACACACACACCCTCATCTCAGCATTACTTACTTGACCCCCTCCAAAGTAAAAGCACCAGCAGTACTGGGAAGGCTAGTGTGTCAGCCATTTCTAGAATCGACCTCTCAGTCTCATTAAAATATTTCCATTTTTTTTTTTAATTTAATGTTCTCCATAATTCATCTGTCCCAAAAGGTAATCAATACATCCCATAATGAAACCCTGAGCCATATTTTATTATTGGCTGCAGGGAACGGGACCAATAAGCAGCAGGGAGCATAAACTGGCCACTTGTGACAAGAGCACACAGGAAGATCTCATATCCTGCACACACAAGTCACCCGTGTGTACTCATGCAGGACGCGCCGTCCAACAACACCGAGTTTATATTTGCTTTTGCACCACCACCACTATGCAGCCAACTGGCACACCACTGGCAAACTAGGATTCAACAGTGTCACTTTTACAAAATAAAATAATAAAGCTTGTAACAAAATAGGGTTGATTGGCTGTTCACTTTGCAAAGGAATTTTCATTTTTCAAAGGAATTTACCCTTAGCTTAGTGAATGAGATGAACCTCTGCTGGCTTTTATCATCCAATCATGTGCATGCAAAAAAACTGTTTTGAAATTTTTCTTTCCCCCTTATATTATATGTATTATATGTATGTATTATTTGAAAAGTTAAATTTCTTCACATTCTTGAAACTAAAGGGAGATTATATATATATATATAAATAAATATACATACATACATACACACACACACACACACACACACACACACATACACACACAATGATATAATTGGCAATTTTTTTAAATGGCAAAACTTGTTCCCAAGAGAGTGTTTGTCGTTGAGGTTTCCCAGTTGTGTTTTTAGCACTAATACTGTACATATTACTTTATGGTACCAATTAATATTTCCCTTCTTAAAAGACGAGTTTCAGCCTTTTTTTATGTTTATTAAAAGTCAGCAAAAAGTGTATCTGCTGGCTTTTAATAAACAGACACTTACCTGTCCCACTGTCCAGTGACGCGGCCGAACGGAGCTTCGCTCCTCTTCCCCCCCACTCTCCACCGGCGCCTCCATTCACGGCCGGGCACTCACTGCGCATGCGCGAGCGGCGCTGCACAATCTGAGTGGACAAGCAAATTGCCTGGGACCTGTCACGTGTCCCAGGTGATCGCCTACAGGGAGGGGCCGCCAAAAGGCGATATGACGAGTCGCCTAAGCAGTCCCTGGGCGGAAGGAGGAAGTGGGACAGGAAGTGCCACTCCTACTGAAGACGCCACTCCCCCCCCAAAAAAATGACATGCCCAATGTGGCATGTAAGGGGGCGAGGAGTGGTTTAAGCAAAAGTTCCACTTTTGGGTGGAACTCCGCTTTACGGTTTCTGCACACATAAAATTACAGTCGCTCCTTCTTGCAATTTTCTTACAAATAGGGAAATGATTTAATGTCTATTAGCTGCCAGTTTACCCGAAAGGCTGGAGAAAATAGTGACTGGGCAGGTTAGAAAATGGTCTCTGATTGCTATTGTTTTCCCTGATAAGCCAACGCTGGGAGATGTCTACATCACTTCATAACTGACATTTTTTCTGTCTAAAGCCTCGTACACACGGCCGGTTTTCCCGCCAAGAAAACTGCTGGGAGAACTTTTTGCCGAGAAAACCGGCCGTGTGTATGGTTTCTCGGCAGGAAAACTGCCGGGAATCTCGACGAGAAAAATAGAGAACCTGCTCTCTATTTTTCTCGTCGGGATTCTCGGCAGAGTGTTTCCTGCCGAGAAACCCGGTCGTCTGTATGCTTACCTGTCCAGGGAAACCCGCGCATGCTCGATGAGACTTTGACGTATGCGCGGTAGCATACAAGGGTAGTGTAGGGTGTAGCAAGATGGCGGCGATGGCATTGAATGTGACAAGCGCAGGCTCGTCGTAGTCGATTAAGTCACCACGTTCTTGCCATTCAAAAGAACGGCGGTTCTTTTGAATGGCGCGTGTGTACACAGGGCTTGGCAAGACAAGCTTGCCAGGAATCCCGTCGAGAACACCGACGTTTTTTTTTCAACGGGATTCCCGCCCGTGTGTACGAGGCTTGATTGCTATTGCTTTCCGTAATACGCCAGTGCTGGGAGATGTCTACAACGGTTCATTACTGCCATTTTTTCTGTCTCTGATTGCTATTGCTTCCATGATAAGCCAATGCTGGAAGATGTCTACAAGGCTTCATAACTGCCATTTTTCTTTCTCTGATTGCTATTGCCTTCCATGATAAGCCAATGCTGTGAGAGGTCTACAAGGCTTCATAACTGCTATTTTTCTGTCTCTGATTGCTATTGCCCTTCATGAGAAGCCAATGTTGGAAGATGTCTACAAGGCTTCATAACTGCCATTTTTCTGTCTCTGGTTGCTATTGCCTTTCATGATAAGCCAATGCTGGAAGATGTCTACAAGGCTTCATAACTGCCATTTTTCTGTCTCTGCTATTGCCCTTCATGATAAGCCAATGCTGGAAGATGTCTACAAGGCTTCATAACTGCCATTTTTCTGTCTCTGCTATTGCCCTTCATGATAAGCCAATGCTGGAAGATGTCTACAAGGCTTCATAACTGCCATTTTTCTGTCTCTGATTGCTATTGCCTTCTGGGGCTTAGAGGCCGGCTTGTCTGGAGAAATTAGGTCTCTGAGAGTGCCATATGCAGCTTGACCCAATGTTGTGAGGAAAACTGCAACTTTCTTTTCTGCAGCCACACTATTTGCTTCCATATACTGCCCCAGCCTCTACACCCAGGAGCTTCATGATTCAGCAGCAGGATCAAATGGTTGAATAAACCCTATGAAGGCCATATGTGCTAAAATCCACAATCCTCGTTGCCACTGTTATGTCCCTTAGACGCGGGGTCTCTCAGGGTGCTGCTAGCAATGCTGCCAGTATCTGCTCAGCAAGTTACACACAGGCCAGATGAACTTCTTAACCATGGAGGGGGTTTATTACTTACTCAGAACATGATGACTTTGTTACATGGAGTCCTAATACAACAGGCTTCTGTCATTACCAGATGTAATCCCTTCTGCGTATCATGCTGCTGCTTCCCAGTCCCACACACACACTAACTTACTTCCTGGTACAGCCCTTCCCCCAGCATGCATCAGGAGAAAAGGGTGAAGGGTCACACTGATCCAATACAAACATCACACCTTCCATGATAAGCCAATGCTGGAAGATGTCTACAAGGCTTCCTAACTGCCATTTTTCTGTCTCTGATTGCTATTGCCTTCCATGATAAGCCAATGCTGTGAGATGTCTACAAGGCTTCATAACTGACATTTTCCTGTCTCTGATTGCTATTGCCTTCAATGATAAGCCAATGCTGTGAGGTGTCTACAAGGCTTCATAACTGACATTTTTCTGTCTCTGCTATTGCCCTTCATGATAAGCCAATGCTGGAAGATGTCTACAAGGCTTCATAACTTGCCTTTTTTCTGTCTCTGATTGCTATTGCCTTCCATGATAAGCCAATGCTCCGAGATGTCTACAAGGCTTCATAACTGCCATTTTCCTGTCTCCAATTGCTATTGCCTTCCATGATAAGCCAGTGCTAGAAGATGTCTACAAGGCTTCATAACTCAATTTTTCTGTCTCGGATTGCTATTGCTTTCCGTAATACGCCAGCGATGGGAGGTGTCCACAACAGTCCGTGACCACCATTTTTCCTGTCTCCAACTGCTTTTGCTTTCCATGATAAGCCAACACTGGAGGTGTCGGCAAACACACCACGACTGCCATTTTTTAATTTTTTTTTGCCAGCCTTGTCAATAGAAAAGTGTCTCTTCACCATCTCATGATAGGGGCCATCATAAACAGTATCCTCATTTCTCTACTTAACTATACATTGCCTCCCTGAATGTTCTTATAAATCAATTTCTTACAAACTCAAACTGCAAATATCTTAACTTTGCTACCCAGATACGCAAATGATTTGGAACGTATTCTTTACAATAAAGATGTACTGTGTATTCCAAAAGAAAAAAGGGTCCTATGGAACAGAATTGATTAACAAACATAGGCAATGACAGGGAAGTGATAAATTAAGGTCTGACGCCTATATGGATCCTTGCCTTCTTTTTTTACGAGATGTTTTATATTTTAATAGCCTTGCAGATTTAGCTCTTTAACCCAAATGCACTGCAAGCAAAGCTGTGCTCTCAGTGGACTGACCTCCCTCACTAAGAAGGTCTCCTGTGTGACTGCTTTGTATTATTACACCACGCCACAAGCACTTATACTGACTGGAGGACATTGAAAAAGACACATTTCAGCTGGGGTAATAAAAGGGTCAATCCATCCAAACCCAATATTCCAGTTTTTGGGAAAATGATGAAAAGTAAAAAAAAAAAAAAAAAAACACCTAACCTCATGTCACTTTTTTTTGTAAATAGTAAAGCTAGTCATACACACATTAAGATTTTTGAACACCCGCTAATGAAAGATCGTTAGACAGAACACTCAATATGCCCCTCATTGACAAATTTTCATTTGAATTCCCTAATAATGTATCAAATTTTGATATAAAATTTTTGATCTTTTACAACAGTACAGTACAAAAAAGTTTTCCCAATTGAGCACAACATTTGAGTTGAGTTGAGTTGAGAGATATCTTAATATAGCGCGGTCTTACCCCGAAGGATCCCGACGCGCATTTGGACTTATGCCGCGTACACACGGTCGGAATTTCCGACAAGAAAAGTCCGATGTGAGCTTTTGGACGGAAATTCCAACCATGTGTAGGCTCCATCGGACTTTTGCTGTCGGAATTTCCGCCAACAAAAGATTGAGAGCAGGTTCTCTTTTTTTCCTCGTCTGTAGCATTTCCGACGCGCAAAATTCCTACGCATGCTCGGAAACAGTTCGACGCATGCTCGGAAGCATTGAACTTCATTTTCTCGGCTCGTCGTTGTGTTGTACGTCACCGCGTTCATGTCGATCGGAAGTTTAGAGAACTTTAGAGAACTTTTAGAGAACTTTTGTGTGACCGTGTGTATGCCAAGCCAAGCTAGAGCGGAATTCTGTCGCAAAAAACATCCAAAAGGTTTTTCCGACGGAAATTCCGATCGTGTGTACGCGGCATTAGAAACAACAAAAATGATCCCTCCTAAGCCTTTGAGTTTTTTTGTACATGCGGTTAGAAACAAATTTCTATTTTACCTCATTAGCCTTTAGAAATCAAACAAATGTTTCAAAAATGAATGTCTTCGAACCCAAATTCTACCAAATCAAATGTCTGATTCCTCTATATCAGGGATATGTAATTAGCGGACCTCCAGCTGTTGCAAAACTACAAGTCCCATCATGCCTCTGCCTCTGGGTGTCATGCTTGTGGCTGTCAGAGTCTTGCTATGCCTCATGGGACTTGTAGTTCTGCAACAGCTGGAGGTCCGCCAATTGCATATCCCTGCTCTATATAATGTCAAGCATGGGGGCCTCCAGCTTCACTTGAACAATAAAACTGATCCTTACTTTAAAACTGCTGGGAGAGCTTTTTGCCGAGAAAACTGATCGTGTGTATGATTTCTCGTCGGGAAAACTGCCGGGAATCTCGACGAGAAAAATAGAGAACCTGCTCTCTATTTTCTCGTCGGGATTCTCGTCGGCCTGTTTCCTGACGAAAAACCGTGAGTATGCTTACCTGTCCAAGGTAAGCCCGCGCATGCTCGATGAGACTTGACGCATGCGCGGTAGCTTACAAGGTTAGTGTAGGGTGTAGCAAGATGGCGGCAACGGCATCGACTGTGACCAGCGCATGCTCGTCGTAGTCAATGACGTTACCGCGTTCTTGCCATTCAAAAGAATGGCGGTTCTTTTGAATGGCCGTGTGTACACTCAGCAAGCAAGGAAAGCTTGCCAGGAATCTCGTCAGGAAAACCGACGTTTTTTTTCCTGACGGGATTCCCAGCCGTGTGTACGAGGCTTAAGGGATTGCATTAAGTACAGAGTATTCAGAGTGAATGACAGGTTCACTTTACTGCATGTATTTTGACACTTTTAAAATACTCTACTAACGTAAACGTAGGTCTGTCATCTGCTCAGGATGCGGGATATTTGGGGTGTATATAATGTGTTCTGTCTGTGCACCCGGCAACACACATGTAGCAGCATGATTTGGCCCTAAAACCTCATTTGCATTGTTTTCAGTGTGCGCTGTACTTTGTGTTCTGTCACTGTTTGCTCACCTGTCCTAAAATAACGCATTTCCTTTCTTCCATTCTCTATTATTATTTTTTTAGAGAGAGACTCTGCCTGCATTTTATTGTTTATTACCAAACATCTTTGTTAGAATTTGGCTCCGGCATTTCCATAAATGACATAGGAAAATGCTACAATTCCACTAAAAAAGGGAGAACGTGACTCTGAGCTCTATGGTTGAATTACACGCATATAGTATACTAAACCCGGGACACGTCAGAGGGGGGGCATCCCGAAGAATAGAGCTACAAAAAAAAGGACACGTAATGAATTCTAGCTTTTTCAGAATACACCAGGTGCAGACTAAATGGGAAGAGTAGGGCTGTGTTCTATTTATGTGAGGACATCAGTGGTGTTCAGTTCCCTGCGGCTCAGTAGGTGGCGCTGTCACTTTGGGCCGGGGTTGAACCACCACTGCAGTGCCGTACCCTTTGTGACCTCTTGCAGCAGCTGTACTGCGGGGCAGGGAACCCGCGGTGCTTGCTGGGAGAGGGTATAAAGGGGGCGGGCATCTTCACCACGAGGTCCGAGTCCCAGGCACCTTTAGCCTGAGGGTTGCTGTCCGTGATCGGTGTCCAGGCGCCCTTGGCCTGTACACGTGGAGTTCGTGTTCCATCCCAGACACCTTCAGCCTGGGGTGAGGTACTCAACTGGAGGCCTGGGGCCCAGTACCTTCCACTGGGTCCCGCGAGGGAGGGAGCGTCCTAAGGTGTCCCGGGTGTCGGGCGCCTAAATCCATGGCGTAAGGGACCAGAGAGGGGATCCTCCCGAAGAGCTGGTACAGCATATTGCCAGTGCCGGGTGGACCTCTGGAGACCGTCCGGATGGATGTCTTTCCCGAACAAGGGCCAATTCATCAGGGAAGGCGATTCATGTTTTATGACCGGTGGCAGCGGTCCATCTAATCAACTCAGGTCGGTGGCAGAGACCTGCTCTTAGGCCTGTGGCAGGGGCCTCAACAGTTCACCCGGTCGGTGGCAGTGACCAATCTCACGGTCGGTGGCAGAGACTGTGCGCCAAGCCTATTTGCACTAGAAGGAATAGGAGAGTTCACTGTGCCTGGACCTACTCGTATCCACACCCTGTCTGTTTATTCAAAAGTTCAACTGATGCTGTTCACTTGTCAAGAAGAATAAAGAAGTGTTGGACTTTTTATGGTGTGGGGCTCTATTACTGACAGTCAAACTTCCACAGGAGAAGCAGAGGCTCCATCCAGAACACAGACCCAAAGGTAAAATAAGTGTTGGCTTTCACCTCTGCACATTAGAGGACATAGGCCGTAGTGAACCTCATCCTCCTCCCGCATACCCCTAGACAAGCCAGCCGTTTTATTAACAAGGGGACAGGGGGTGAGGCCGCTACATATGATTGAGTTATAAAAAACATTCCATCACTATCCTTCTCTACTAAAACTGGACTGATCATCGAACCCAGCCTTTGTCAAACTTTTCAACATGGAGGAACCCTCTAATAATTACTATATCTACAGTGATCACTGGGCGTTCAGTGAGAAGGGTGACAATCACTGGGAAGAATGTTCCTTACATTGGTGATCAGTGGGAAGAATGCTCCTTACATTGGTGATCAGTGGGAAGAATGTCCCTTACATTGGTGATCAGTGGGAAGAATGCTCCTTACATTGGTGATCAGTGGGAAGAATGTTCCTTACATTGGTGATCAGTGGGAAGAATGTTCCTTACATTGGTGATCAGTGAGAAGAATGTTCCTTACATTGGTGATCAGTGGGAAGAATGTTCCTTACATTGGTGATCAGTGGGAAGAATGTTCCTTACATTGGTGATCAGTGGGAAGAATGTTCCTTACATTGGTGATCAGTGGGAAGAATGCTCCTTACATTGGTGATCAGTGGGAAGAATGTCCCTTACATTGGTGATCAGTGGGAAGAATGTTCCTTACATTGGTGATCAGTGGGAAGAATGTTCCTTACATTGGTGGTCAGTAGGAAGAATGTTCCTTACATTGGTGATCAGTGGGAAGAATGTTCCTTACATTGGTGATCAGTGAGAAGAATGTTCCTTACATTGGTGATCAGTGGGAAGAATGCTCCTTACATTGGTGATCAGTGGGAAGAATGTTCCTTACATTGGTGATCAGTGGGAAGAATGTTCCTTACATTGGTGATCAGTGGGAAGAATGTCCCTTACATTGGTGATCAGTGGGAAGAATGTTCCTTACATTGGTGATCAGTGAGAAGAATGTTCCTTACATTGGTGATCAGTGAGAAGAGTGTCCCTTACATTGGTGATCAGTGGGAAGAATGTCCCTTACATTGGTGATCAGTGGGAAGAATGTCCCTTACATTGGTGATCAGTGGGAAGAATGTTCCTTACATTGGTGATCAGTGAGAAGAGTGTCCCTTACATTGGTGATCAGTGGGAAGAATGTTCCTTGCAGTATTAATCTAAGGAATGGATGGCACAATCCTCTGACAGGTAAGATAACTCCCTTCTGTATGTGATCTGTGTATTTAGTGGTGTGCATAGTTCTGTTTTATGGTGGACTTGCAGTGAAGCCAAGGATGAAAACCAGGGAACTGACAACTTTCAAGTCCGCAATGGTGGCAGCTTTGTTTCTATCGTGAAAGGTTCACTTTAGGTAAGCCACAGGGGCGTGCTCCAAAAACTTGGGACAGCTTCAATACACCGCGGATGTGTGTTCTTCAATATTTATTTGTAGGGTGGGTCATATAGCTCAGAACTGCATGTCTGCTTCGGAGATCATTTACTGAAAGGATCATCCACCTAAAAACTGAACTTTCTCCATCAGCTCATCCCATACAGTTATTGCCTTTTGTACCACTTACCCCTCCCTTTAGATCAGTGGTCTCCAAACTGCGGCCCGGGGGCCAGATGTGGCCCTTTGCTTGCTTTTATTCGGCCCTTAAGGCACTATTTCATCCACCGATACCAATAATGGGGCATCATTCCCCCCACTGACAACAATGAAGGGGCATAAATCACTCCGCTGACACCAATGAACTTGCACAATTCCTCCCAATGACACCGATGTAGCAAAATTTTTCCCAATGACACCAATGATAGGGTACAATTTCTCCCAATGACACCAGCAATGGGAATCAATTCCATCCAATGACACCAATGATGGGGCACAGTCTCCCAATGATGGGACACAATTTCTTCCAATGACATCAATGATGGGGCACAGTCTCCCAATGATGGGACACAATTCCTTCCAATGACATCAATGATGGGGCACAGTGTCCCAATGATGGGACACAATTCCTTCCAATGACATCAATGATGGGGCACAGTTTCTCCCAATGATAGGGCACAGTTTCTCCCAATTACACCAACGAAGGGGTGCAATTCCTCCCACTAACACCGACACCAAAGATGGGGCATTTTTTCCCACAGACGTCAGGACCTTTTCTACTTCTAATGGCCACAGTTCGGCCCTCCTAAAGCCTGAAGGACGGTAAACTGGCCCTTTGTCTAGAAAGTTTGGAGACCCCTGCTTTAGATTGTAAGCTCTCATGAGCAGGTCCCGCCTAATGCCTCGTACACACGACCGGATTTCCCGGCAGGAAAAAAAAAAAAACCACGCTTTTCCCCGACGGGATTCCTCTCAAGCCTGCCTTGCATACACACGGTCACACATAAGACCGCTGAACTTTTGAATGCCAAGAACGCGGTGACGTCAAAGACTACGACGAGCCGTCAAAATTACGTTCTATGCTTCCGCGCATGCGTCAAATTGTTTACGACCCAGCGCGTTTTATTCCCAACTCGGGAAAGCATACAGACGACCGGTTTTCTCGGCAGGATTTTTTCCTGACGGGGAAAAAAAAGAGAGCTGGTTCTCTTTTTTTTTCCCGCAGTTTTCCTGTCGGGAAAACTGTGATGGAGCATACACATGGCCGGCTTTCCTCGCCAAAAGCTGTCATGGCAGTTTTCCCGTCAGGAAAACCGGTCGTATGTACGAGGCATTACCCTCTTGTATTGAATTGCATTGTAACTGTACTGTCTACCTTTATATTATACAGTAGGATCTGCTTGGACACAAAAAGAAAAGTCCAAAAAGTTAGGTAACCCAAACAATTCATTTAGGTTTTACTTTACTGACCCTATAAAGTACAAGATGGGTTCATATTGGTTGACCTAGGTATGGTATTTTGCCATTTTACCGAATAAGCTTACGCTGAATCAGTATGGAATGTTCTATTATCCACGAGCCATTTCTGTCAAAGAGATATTAAAATATGTAGGTCAACTGTGATGACTCTCTGTCAAAACCTTTCTATCTGCATCGTCCTCAATTCCAATCTATAATCTACCATGAATTACAAGAGCTGTCGGCAAGCCATGTCACTCATACACCGAATTGCTGCCCATTGGTATACAGATACATCATGGTGCCTCCCAGTTCAACATAAAGTAAAACCATCGATAGAACATGAGACACAAAGGGCTTGATGTACCAAAATGTTCTTCAAAAGGAGCTGGAGTTATTTCCACACAACCAACTAATCAAATTTAGACTTTCAGGGCAGGATGAAATTGGTTGGAAATTGGTGGCTAGAAGGGGGTTATCTCCACCTCTTATAAAGATTGTTAACACATTGACCCTATATTATCCTAAAAAACTGAACTTGCACTCTAAAATAGTCTTTTATCCAACAAAACGTAAACTTTAAAATTTAGGTGGTACAAATTATTGGTTAAAATTTAAGCCCAATTCCAAGTACCGTATATACTCGAGTATAAGCCGAGTTTTTCAGCCCATTTTTTAGGCTGAAAAACTCCCCCTCGGCTTATATTTGAGTGAGCCGTACCTTTCATTACTAAAACAGCGCGTGTCTCCCGCTGTGTAATGCATTCTGTTCGCCCGTCCATTGTAACAAAGCCCCGCCTCCTCCTCGTCTGTGATAGGCGGAACACTGATACAGTTTCCCAGCATCGTATCAGTGTTCCTCTATCACGGACGGACGAGGAGGAGGCAGGGTTTTGTTTCAATTGAGGGCCGAACAGACTGCATTACACAGCGGGAGACACGCTGTTTTAGTAATGAAAAGGTACGGCTGCAAATTGGCACAGTGAGACTGCAACTGGGCACAGTGAGACTGCAACTGGGCACAGTGAGACTGCCACTGGGCACAGTGAGACTGCCACTGGGCACAGTGAGACTGCAACTGGGCACAGTGAGACTGCAGATGGGCACAATGAGACTGCAGATGGGCACAATGAGACTGCAGATGGGCATTGTTTACCCAGTAACTGCTGCATTTTCCCACCCTAGGCTTATACTCGAGTCAAAATGTTTTCCCAATTTTGTGTTGTAAAATTAGGTGCCTCGGCTTATACTCAAGTATATATGGCATTTTTATTTTTTAAACAGGGGGCCTACCTGATGGAAAAAAAAAAATCAGCTCTACCGGCAGTATTAATTTTCTCCTAAAGACTCACTGCTCCATACTCTAATGCTAGTCCTTTTACGGGTTGAATGACCCACTTTCTTTGGGCCCAGGGTGTCATGGACATGCCCACCAAGGGCACACCATCATGTCACTCTGGCTCATAGAACGGTGCTGGTGTCATCATGTCAATGGCATTCTCTGCATTATTGAAGACCATCCACTGCCAAAGAAGAAGCAAAAATGAAGGTGCATCACCTGACCGACATGAAAAATTCTTCCCCACGTGTTTGCATCTTCAAAAACAACTTAAGTTAGCTAATAAAAATGTATTACCTAAAGTGACTCTGTCGCATTGGCCATTCAAGACAAAGAGACAAGTTATATTGAAAAGCACAAATTCCCCCAACATTGACATCTACCCTGCCCTCTCCCTGCCCCTCCAGTCATCTTCCAAACCCTGTGTCTGATGGTGTCGGAGCTTATTCAGGGTTACGCCCTTTCCCTCCTCCACTAGTGACCGACCATTGGTGGTTTATGCTCAAGCGCCCCATGTCCCGAAGCCCCAGGTATTTACATAGGGCTACAAAGGGAGAGGATTGGTTGAAAGTGTCCCAAGGGGTATGGGTCCTAAATAAGCAAAGTACCAGATTCTCTTTATGATCCAAACTTTTCCTTTATGACCAATGGTTAACACAGCACAATACTCTTCTACATTATCCAACCTAACAACTCATATGCATGTTCATGACAATTACATTTTTCGGCATCAAGCTCTGCTATGAGTGAAAACATCATACTTAACAAATTACAAACAATTAAAATAGTAGTTGACGTGCTGGTCTACCCAACTTGTGGACTCCAAAAATGGTGGTTGACGTGCTGTTCTACCCAACTTGTGGACTCCAAAAATGGTGGTTGACCGTGCTGGTCTGTACAACATGTGAACTCCAAAAATGGTGGTTGACCGTGCTGGTCTGCACAACATGTGAACTCCAAAAATGGTGGTTGACCATGCTGGTCTACCCAACTTGTGGACTCCAAAAATGGTGGTTGACCGTGCTGGTCTGCACAACATGTGAACTCCAAAAATGGTGGTTGACCGTGCTGGTCTGTACAACATGTGAACTCCAAAAATGGTGGTTGACCATGCTGGTCTACCCAACTTGTGGACTCCAAAAATGGTGGTTGACCATGCTGGTCAGTCAGCACAACATGTGAACTCCAAAAATGGTGGTTGGCCATGCTGGTCTACACAACACGTGAACTCCAATAAAATAAAATAAAACGTTATCCAAGAGGCGCTGGGACTTTGATACAAGTTTATACAAAATAGTGAGAGGGCAAAAACTTTTAAAGAGCCCACTGACTCAGGTTAGGATGCTCACGACAAGGAGTATACCCAGTACCCAGTTGGTACCCCATCAGAAAGGGGAAGTATCTTCGATCCCCAAAACACATTGGTTGTCTTTTAGCACAATACCAATAAATGAAATTTTCACTCAAGATTTACACAAATTTCACCCAATATTCATGCCGGATTCACACTTGTGCGGTGCGGATTCCAGCTCTCTTATCTCTGCAAAGAGATAAGAGAGCTGTTCAGCGTTGTGTGCGGTGTAGCTGCGGACTTGCCGAGCTGGGAGAGGGGAGGGGGAGGGGGGAAAGTGTAGTGAGCAGGGAAAGATTTCCTGTTCAGAACGGAAGACATCTGCGAATCAGATGCGTGCCCATAGAAGATAATGGGCCAGAATTCGCACCTGAGTCGCACCGCAATGGCTAGATAACGCACACGTTTTTTCGGCACTGCGCATTGCGAATCTACCGCAGATATGTGAACCAGCCTCATAAAAATGTATGTATTTTCTAATGACATGCGAATTGGATGCATTTTAAGCCACATCCAATTCGCATAGGTGTGAACCCGGCCTCAGAGTTGAATCCAATTAGAAAAACATGTGATTCCTGGTTGAAAGTTTGCGTAAAACAATTTATAAGTAGACCACTTAGTACACTTGTCAAACACAAGGCCCGTGGGCTGAATCCAGCCCGTCAGGCCATTCCATATGGCACTAGCACCTCTCCTGCAGCTGCAGCACTCCCCTCGTATTTGTCCCCACCTTGTCTCAGGAGTCAGCAGCAGCTAGGAGAAAAAAAACTCCTCCTCCATATCCTGCGCTTGCAACCACAGAGAGGTTTGTCCCCCCCTCCTCTCCCAACAGTTGGCAACAGAGAGGAGGAGAACAGAAGAGAACTCCTCCTACAGATCCTGCTCATCTTTGTGTACAAGCAGCTCCCCCTCATCCCCACCTCCCCTGGTCTCAGCCTTCGGCAGGCTCTGGCAGCGGATTTCAGCCCTTCTCTGGTCCTCCTCCAGACCCTGCACTTTCTGCTTCCCTTCTCCACACCCAGCTTCTTCCTGGCAGCAGCACAAGGTAAGGGGGGGTTGCACTGTAAAGTAAGGGCGGCTGGGGGATACTTGAGTTCTGATATAAGGGGGGTGGGGTGCCCTGTACATCTAGTCTTACGGATACAACCGGCCCTTGGAGTGCAACCATAATTCTGAACCGGCCTGCGATTAAATTGAGTTTGACAACCATGCCTTAGTAACTACATGGCTGATGTATTAAAAATGTACTAATTGAAAAATATATTGTTGCCTGCAGCAACCAACAAATCTTTCCCTTGTCATTTTTGCAGTCCAAGCCAGACAATGAATAAAAGATTTTCATTTTAGTTCTGGACAACTATAATTTTTTCTTCTTTTAGTGCACTTTTCATACAACAGACCCACGGAGCTTTGAAGCTGTATCTTCTGTAAACCAAACGTTTGCTCAAATATTAAGACTTAAGCCTCGTACACACGGCCGAGAATCCCGTCGTAAAAAAAAAAACACGTTGTTTTTCTCGACGAGATTCTTGTCAAGCTTGGCGAGATTCTTGTCAAGCTTTCCTTGCATACACACTGTCAATTCCAAATCTCGTCGTTGAAAGGGGGGTCACGTACCACACGTACGACGGCAGTATAAAGGGGAAGTTCGATTCCAATGGCGCCACCCCTTGGGCTGCTTTTGCTGATCTCGCGTTACCGCGTGTTAGTAAAAGTTTGGGGAGAGACGATTCGCGCTTTTCAGTCTTCGTGCTTTCAGTTTGTTTTAGCGTGACGAATGTGCTATCTCCATTACGAATGCCAGTTTTACCAGAAGGAGCGCTCCCGTCTTATACTTGACTCTGAGCATGCCCGGTTTTTTAAGACTTGGAAAAGCATACACACGACCGGTTTTCTCGTCGGGAAACAGGCCGACGAGAATCCCGGCGAGAAACATGAGAATCCTGACGAGAAAATAGAAAGCAGGTTCTCTATTTTTTTCGTCGAGATTCCCGGCAGTTTTCTCGACGAGAAACCATACACACGAACGGTTTTCTCGGCAAGAAAGCTCTCCCAACAGTTTTCTTGTAGTTTCTTGCAGAGAAAACCGGTCACGTGTACGAGGCTTAAAGCCTCGTACACACGACCAAGAATCTCGTTGTAAAAAAAAAAAAAAAACGTTGTTTTTCTTGACGAGATTCTTGTCAAGCTTGTAGAGATTCTTGTCAAGCTTGACGACATTCTTGTCAAGCTTTCCTTGCATACACACGGTCAATTCCAAAATCTCGTTGTTGTAAAGCGCGGTGACATACAACACGTACGACGGCAGTATAAAGGGGAAGTTCGATTCCAATGGCGCCACCCCTTGGGCTGCTTTTGCTGATCTTGCGTTACCGCGTGTTAGTAAAAGTTTGGGGAGAGACTGTAAGGGGAAGGCCCGGGGAACCCAGAATCCCTTAGAAAGTATGAGATACCCTTGCATCAGCTTCCCCAATGCCTCTTATGTGTAAACCACCCTGTGTCCCCATTAGGGGCACAGGGTGAAGGAAAACCCCACTCTGATCTGTGCTAATCAGATTCAATGCTGTATATATATTGTATACATATTGGGTATATACTGTGTGTGGGCTGTTTATGTAATACTTGCTGTGATGGTGTGTGATTTCATGCTATTGTCCATTGTGGCTTGTGGGAGTTAAGCCTGTAATTATAGGTTGTGGAACTATCAGACAGACAGGTTAATTGAAGAGATGCTGAGGTGTTACCTGTCTGCTTATGTAATGCTAATGATCCTTTCATTGTGTGAAGTATTTTGATAATGTGGATTGGGAGACAGAAAGGGCACGTGTCTGAGCCATTCACTGTAGTTAATTGGCTCATGTAAATTGGGTCTGGTTAGAGGTGTATGATGAGAGGAGGGTCAGAAGCTTCTCTCTGTTGATATAAAAGTTGTAATGTTTTGCAATAATAAAGTCAGTTCATTTTGGAAAGATACAGAGCGTGTTGTCTCGTTCTTTTGAAAGGATTAATTCCTATGGGAAGTCGTCGTCTGACTGTGGAGGATCGGCAGCGAATGAGTGTCCAGGAGAGGGAATATCTTTAAACGGCGTTAAACCCCTTTCCTATTAGGGGTGCCGTTACAGAGACAATTTGCACTTTTCAGTCTTCATGCTTTCAGTTCGTTTTAGCGTGACGAATGTGCCATCTCCATTACGAACGCTAGTTTTACCAGAAGAAGCGCTCCCGTCTTATACTTGATTCTGAGCATGCGCAATTTTTTTAAGACTCGGAAAAGCATACACACTACCGGTTTTCTCGTCGGGAAACAGGCCGACGAGAAACCCGACGAGAAACACGAGAATCCTGACGTGAAAATAGAGAGCAGGTTCTCTATTTTTCTCGTTGAGATTCTGGCCAGTTTTCTCGACGAGAAACCATACACATGAACAGTTTTCTCGGCAAGAAAGCTCTCCCAACTGTTTTCTTGTCGTTTCTTGACGAGAAAACCGGTCGTGTGTACGAGGCTTAATGGGCAACTATGGTGTGCCGCTACTAGCTTTTGTTGATCAGAAAGTATTTTGTAAAAATTCATCATACTACAAGGAGCAATCCTGATAGAGACATAATCTACAATTATAGGAGTCCAGGAGCCGTCGGTGTCTCCTGCAAAGAAGCGTTAACCTAAATGCCAAGCAAATGGAAATGCTTATAAGACCATCCACTCATATTTCTCATTATTTTTGTTGTCTACAAGGCATCTTTGCCTCTGAATGATGTAATCGTCAGATCCTTTGGGATTCAGAGACAGCAAACACATTCTTGCAATGTAATGATAAGCTGTTCACAAGGTAATATGGGAATATGGAGCTTTCTCTCTCGCCCTCTCTCTTTGAAGGAGACAATCACGAGCCAGAAAGTTACAGAAATACAAGGAAAAGCGCAAGGAAAGGTCCTACAATAAGACATAAATCTTGTATCCTTACTGTGATCCTCAAAACACGGGAAAAAAGATCCTCGCCCAGCTCCTTATTAAAAAGACAATATTTCGAATCTTGGAGCTTTTGTAGACAAACGTCATGGAACATTTAAAATAAATAAATAAATAAATAACCCTAATGCCGCATACACACGGTCGGAATTTCCGACAACAAATGTTCGATGGGAGCTTGTTGTCGGATATTCCGACCGTGTGTAGGCTCCATCGGACATTTTCTGTCGGAATTTCCAAAAACAAAAATTTGAGAGCTGGTTCTGAAATTTTCTGACAACAAAACTTGTTGTGGAAATTCCGAGCGCGTGTACGCGATTCCGACGCACAAAATTCCACGCATGCGAGGAATCAAGCAGAAGAGCCGCACTGGCTATTGAACTTAATTTTTCTCGGCTCGTCGTACGTCTCCGCGTTCTTGACGTTCACAATTTCCGTCAACGTTTGTGTGACCGTGTGTATGCAAGACAAGTTTGAGCTAAAACATCCGTCGGAAAAAAAATCCACGGTTTTGTTGTCGGAATGTCCGATCGTCTGTACGCGGCATAAGAAAAACAACAGTTTGCATTTTGTACTTTTTGTATTCCAGAAATTAGCCATGAGGCATGGGACCTGACCAGGAGGACACCAATTTACTGTAGGTCTGTCATGTATGGGTTAAAGTAGACGTCTGGCCCCTATTTCAGTTTCAATAAGGTTTATACAATTGCTGCCCATTGGTATACGGATACATCATGGTGCCTCCCAGTTCAACACAAAGTAAAACCATTGATGGAGCATAGGACACAAAGGGCTTGATGTACCAACATGTTCTTCAAAAGGAGCTGGAGTTATTTCCACACAACCAACTAATCAAATTTAAGCCTCGTACACACGACCGGTTTTCTCGGCAAGAAAACTGCTGGGAGAGCTTTTTGCCGAGAAAACCGGCCGTGTGTATGGTTTCTCGTCAGGAAAACTGCCTGGGATCTCGACGTGAAAAATAGAGAACCTGCTCTCTATTTTTCTCGTCGGGATTCTCGGCAGAGTTTTCCTGCCGAGAAAAACGGTCGTCTGTATGCTTACCTGTTCCACGGTAAACCCGCGCATGCTCGAAAAGACTTTGACGCATGCGCGGTAGCATACAAGGGCAATGTAGGGTGTAGCAAGATGGTGGCGATGGCATCGAATGTGATGAGCGCAGTCTCGTCGTAGTCGATGACGTCACCGCGTTCTTGCCATTCAAAAGAATGGCAGTTCTTTTGAATGGCCGTGTGTACACTCGGTGTGCAAGGCAAGCTTGCCGGGAATCCCATCGGGAAAACCAATGTTTTTTTCCCCCGACGGGATTCCCACCCGTGTATCCGAGGCTTTAGACTTTTAGGGTAGGATGAAACTGGTTGGAAGTTTGTGGCTGGAAGGGGTTATCTCCACTTCTTATTTAAGAACACAATGACCCTAAATGATCCTAAAGAACTGAACGTGTACTCTATAAAATAGTCTTCTATGCAACAAAATGTAAACTTTAGGTGGTACAAATTATTGGTTAAATTAAAGCCCAATTCCATTTTTTTTTTTTTACAGGGGCCCATCTGATGGAAAAACGAAAATCATCTCTACTGGCAATATTAACTTTCTCTTAAAGACTCACTGATCCATACTCTAATGCTAGTCATTTTCTAGGTTGAATGACCCACTTCCTTTGGGCCCAGGGGGTCATGGATAGGTCCACCACCGGCACACCATCATGTAGCTCTGGCTCATCGAACGGTGCTGGTGTCATCAGGTCAGTGGCATTCTCTATATCAGGGGTGCCCAACCTTTTAAAGTGCGAGGGCCACTTAAGCGAGCCACAATGAGCAGAGCGGGTGGATGGCATGTCCGTCTCTGCTCTGCTATACTCTTATTTTTTTTTTTTGCGGATCGGATTGGAGGTAGGACACAAGTTGGTTTATGTCTGCCACTACTTAGAGGTGAATGGAGAGTCCAATTGGTCAAACTGTCGGACTGACCGTGTGAAAGGGGCCCAAGGCCCCTTTCACACTGATGTGCTGCGGAGAGACACTTTAACTAAAAGCTACATTACCATTCTTACTGGGAAGGAGAAATAAAAAGTAAGGCTACCCACAGACTTTTTAGGGTGGCTAGAGAAGCAGACTTAAGCCAACCACACTCAAGCCCCATACACACGACCGGGTTTTCCGACGGGAAAATGCGATGA
This sequence comes from Rana muscosa, assembly GCA_029206835.1. Taxonomy (NCBI): domain Eukaryota; kingdom Metazoa; phylum Chordata; class Amphibia; order Anura; family Ranidae; genus Rana; species Rana muscosa. Next base: position 298,084,133 of record CM055124.1, read on the forward strand.
GAGCTTTTGGCCGGGAATCCCGGCCGTGTGTATGCTTCCCTTGCAGTTTTTCTGACGGGAAAACTGCCAAACCCGCCAGACAAAAAAAAAGAGAACCAGCTCTCTTTTTTCCCGCCGGCATTCCCGACGGACTTTTATCCGTTAGAAAACCCGGCCGTGTTTAGCAGAAACCGGCCATTTCTGGCAGTTTTCCTGTGGGGAAAAACTCAGATGGAGCATAAAACACGGTCGGGATTCCCAAGGAAAAGCTCTCACTTGAGTTTTCCCGACGGAAAAACCGAGCGTCTGTACGGGGGAAAAGTAGGGTAGAGAGCAGGTTCTCGGCTTTCCCCTCGGGATTTCCGATGGACCTTTTCCCGTCGGGAATCCCGGTCGTGTGTACTAGGCATCAGGGAAGCTTCTGAGATTTGAAGATTGCACCATAGACATGCAAGGACCACTGCCAACCTAACAAGTTCATGCCAATAAAGAGCAGGAGAGGTTGTGGCAGTAGAGGGATGCAAGCAGATTCTACCGTCACTACTTACTTCAGTATGAAACTGGACTACTAATTCACTTGTCTATCCTCACTCAGGGGTATTCTTAACTGCGAAAACATAAAAAAAAAACTAAAAAAAAAAACTAAACAAGCCTAAGGGACCCGTGTCATGAGACAACCTATAAAATACTTTTAACAAATATTCCTGGAGCAGAGTGAAATTCCCTCCGGCATGGCCGGCGGAGTAATTTATCCCGTTCAAGGTCTAGAAAAGCACAGACATAAATGAAATGTCCAACATCTTCAAATTTGCATTGTAAAACCATCCTTCAGCTTCCTTGAAATAAATTTTACTATTTTATTAGTGCAAACAACATGGTAATAAAACTCCAATACAGATCTTTGTAGCAGAGGGATGAGCGAAAATTAACAAAGACCAAACAGAGCTGGCTATTACATTCAATTACCTTTTTGCTTAAGATTTACATTCTCATCTCATAATCTCCATACATTTCTTAGCCATTTGCTTCATTCACTGGAGACCCAAAGCACACTTACTAAAACCCTCCACTGAATATAAAACTTACTCCAGTTGTAAAGCGAAGGCACGCTCTGGGAAGCTGAATTATCTTGCAGGAAAAATTAGGCAACTGTCCAAAACCACACTAAAAAAGGAACCCGAGTAGGACAGAAGCATTGAGTCGGTCATTGATGACTTGTTTTATAAGATGCAGGCTCCGGGGCTAGCATCTCTAGACTTTGAAACTGAGCAGGGCCCTGGAACAAGCATGTGTATATCAAGGGTCAAGACTCCTGACGCACACCCTTGTTCAGGGTCAGTAATTAAGTATGGAAGCAAGGATAAGTTGAGATCCCTGGACCATGGATGGTCCTTGCTGTGGTGCTGCAAACACTTTGGGGGGGGGGGCGTTTGACCCCCCCCTTATCTACGCCCCTGATCATGGTGCAATGATCAAAGGCTATACAAAATGTGTTAAAAATCATTTACCTTTCTAGATTATGGACAATAATCATCAACAGGTTAGAGAACAGCACCAAATTATTCCAAAGTAGTCAATCTGGTATTTGATACATTCAGTAAATTTAAAGCTCAATTGAACCTTTAGTTCAGGGATATGCAATTTGCGGACCTCCAGCTGTTGCAGAACTACAAGTCCCATGAGGCATAGCAAGACTCTGACAGCCACAAGCATGACACCCAGAGGCAGAGGCATGATGGGACTTGTAGTTTTGCAACAGCGGGAGGTCCGCTAATTGCATATCCCTGCTTTAGTTTAAATCAGCTGAAGACATCCCGATGTCTTATAGTTTGTTTTCTTTCTAAAGCAGCCCCTACCAAGAATGTCCTCTGCCAGCAGCTGCATAGGAGGACCCTTGCTCTCTGTGGAGAGGTCCAACACATCCCTAATGAGCCAGACTTTTAGCTGTGCAATCAGCTGGATTCATGCTTCCCGATGGTTAGGGAGCACCAGCTCTGAATCAGCAGGAGGCATACTGGACCTCTGCAGAGAGACTGCTACTTTACAGAGAGCAAGTGTCTTAGGCCCCTTTCACACGGGACGGATCCGTGAAGATCCGTCCCGTGAACCTCCGCTTGCTCAGCGGGGATCAGCTGAGCCGGCGGATGACAGGGCGGTCCCCGCACACTGTGCAGGGACCACCCTGTCAGATCTCCCCTCTCCCCTATGGGGGGGATCGGATGAACACGGACCATCTGTCCATGTTCATCTGATCCGCTTTGCAGACGGATTGAAAAATAGGATTTTCCTCCGTCTGCAGAATCGGAGGATTGCGGACCCGGATGAGATCAGGTGTCAGCGGATGTTCATCCACCGACACCCGCGATCTCATAGGGACCAATGTATGTCCCTTTTTCATCCATAAACGGACGGATGAAAAAGCGGACATACGGTCCGCTGGTGTGAAAGGGGCCTTACTCTACAGAATCCTGGCAGGGAACAGGCTTCTTTTTTTTTTTCAGGTTGTGGCTGCTTTTCAAGTGAAATGAACTGTAATTCCGCGTACACACGGTCGGAATTTCCGACAACAAATGTTCGATGTGAGCTTGTTGTCGGAAATTCCGACAGTGTGTAGGCTCCATCGGACATTTGCTGTCGGAATTTCCGACAACAAAAATTTGAGAGCTGGTTCTCAAATTTTCCGACAGCAAAACTTGTTGTCGGAAATTCCGACCATGCGTACACAATTCCGACGCACAAAATTCCACGCATGCTCGGAATAAAGCAGAAGAGCCACACTGGCTATTGAACGTCATTTTTCTCGGCTCGTCGTAGTGTTGTACGTCACCGCGTTCTTGACGTTCGGAATTTCTGACAACATTTGTGTTACCGTGTGTATGCAAGACAAGTTTGAGCCAACATTCCGTCGGAAATAAATCCACAGTTTTGTTGTCGGAATGTCCGATCGTGTGTACGCGGCAATAGACTTTACACAAGTTTTGATTATCATGCACCTGGAATGTATTTAATTGACTTAAAGTGGTTCTAAAAGTAAAAGTTGTTTTACCCTAATGAATTATCTACATTAGGGTAAAAACAACCTTTTAATAGTGTCTTCCTCCCCAGCCCCCCTAAATAATCACCTGAACCCGATCTGAGTGCAACGCTGTACATGTCTGCAACGGCTCTTCTCCCCTCTCCTTGCTCTCACAGGCTTGGCTGTGCGCAGCGGGAGCCATTGGCTCCTGCTGCTGTCAATCAAAACTTGTGGAGACGGGGCTGAGCCAGGCTGTTTTTTTGAATAGACGCAAACAGCCCAGCTGGGGACTGATCATGCACGATTGCCCCCGCAGGGAGCAGCTTCCTATGGGGAGACTTGTGGGGGGAGGAGCCAGAAGCACAGGCGGGGGACCCAAGGAGGATCCAAGCTGCTCTGTGCAAAACCATTGCACAGAGCAGGGAAGTACGACATCTTTGTTGTTTTAAAAAAAATAAACCAAAACTTGACAAGCTCAGAATCAGAGGTCAGATCTGTAATGTAGTCTTCCCATCAATTTTCTGGAAGCCTTATTCATTAGGTAAGACAGTAAAGAAATGTAGGCTAGTCTTCAGTGCCGAGTAGTAAATACTAGTGTAGCGGGGGTCCCAAATTTAGGGGGCTGTTACATTAAATTTAGGGGTGATTCGAGTGGTAGTTGACTCGGATCTTTCAATTTGTTGGACTCTACCTTGCTGCTGTTTTCACCTGGCGTGCAGTTCCCCTTAGAGGTATGGGTGGCGCTGTCACTTGTACTCGGGGTTGAACCACAGGTGATGGAGTGGCGATTGGGTCCTCTCTCGGCAGCCGTGCAGTGGGTGTAGTCTACCCGCTGTGCATGCCGGGAGAGGGTACACAAGGGGCAGACGCCATTGGTCGGGGGATTATCCGGGGACCTGTACCCGGGGACGCATTATCCGGGGACCTGTACCCAGGGGAACCTACGAGTCTGAAGTCCAAGTTCGAGTGCATGGCCCTCCAGGCCATGGGGCCACGTGCGCCTTAGTCCTGGGACTGCAACTTCAGCCCTGGGCCCAGCACCTTTAGCTGGAGCCCACTTCGGGAAGAAAGAATCCCAGGGTGCCGCCTTGCGAGGGGACCCGCATCTGGAAGAGGAGGCTGGGGGAGGACCGTTCCGAGGGACTGGCGAGAGGTCACAGTGAAGGAAGGGGCCCAGTAAATCTGTGGAGGGATGTCATCCATCTGAAAAAGGGACCCAACAACGTAACCATCAGGAGGTTCAGGACACTATAGATTCTGTGGCAGAGGATCTCCCGATCGCATCTATTAAAGGGAATCTGATTGACTGTTCGAGCTACACGCCGGCTGCTAGTTAACACCTTTTCTCTCTTCTCAACTTTGTGCATAAAGCAAATAAACTCTACGTTGGAGTTGCTCCTGGTGTGGACCTTGGAGTTACTTGGGGATATAGAGACTTGTCCTTTACATTCTAGGGGACGAGAACCAACTTTGAGGAGAACCTCGCTGCAAGACCCGTAGTTTACAAGTGTGCTTAACCTCTGCAAACCAGGGGGTACGGGCATGGTGGACATGGTGCGTCTTTTCCTCCTGTGAGTGAGCCAAAGACGGGAGTAAAAGGGCCGTGTGCTACACTAGTACAGACGTGAACATGTAATCCGCACACAACAAATACTCCACCTTACAGCCTATCGGTACTCTGCCAGGCAGCTGATTTCCAGGAAGACAATTGGTGGAAATGTATAGCTTTTAGTCATCACAAGATAATACCGATTAAACACTTCTTTATAAAGAGCGTGTCATTGGAACCCCAGCACAATGGCAAATTGACACTTGTGGTCTTGGAAAAAAAATTGACATTGCCAGTAAGGCCGGCCATACATGGTTCGAATCTTCACCAATTCAGCAGGAACCAGCCAAGATTCCAACCGGTAATGAGCAGGCTAAATGTACCAAGTTGATTGATCAATCAACTGGGGTACAATCAGTCTGCTGGATTCCCTTGCGATAATCGCTTGTGACAGCTATAGTTGCTAGCGATAATCATGGTCTTCTCCCTGCGGGGAGAAGACAAAGGCTTGGCAGGAGGGATTCCCCCATCAACACTGTCTGTGTTGATGGGGGAATTGGTTGCAGGAAAGAAATTCGCTATGTGAATGACCGGCCTTATGCCGTGTACACACGACCGTTTTTCTCGTTTCTTTTTTTTGACGAGAAAAACGATTGTCTGTGGGCAATTTGTCGCTTTTCTCGACGAGAAAAACGGCATTAAAAACGACGAGAAAAATTAGAACATGTTCTAATTTTTCTCGTCGTTTTTTCCGACATTTTTTCCGCGGCAGTTTTCCCATAGGGAAACACTGCCGCGGAGCCCAAAGACGGTCGTTTTTCTCGACAAGAGAAAAAATGACGTGAAAAACGACCGTGTGTGGGGAACAAGCCGTTCCCTCATTTTTAATGTCATTATTCACGGCGTTTTTTTTACCGCCGTGAATAATGATCGTGTGTACGCGGCATTAGGGTCTCAAGACGAAATTTTAGGCAGCCGATTTTCTATACAGTAAATCTTTAAAGTGGACCTGTATTGCATTTTCAACTTTTATTAAAAGGGAAAAGTCCTGCCTACCTGCAAATACTGCGAGATGCCCTATAACTGCCCATGAGCTGGCCTTTCGTTCAAATGTTCAGATGAGAAATTATAAAAATCTCTCGACCAACCATTTAATGGTGCCTTCATGGACTCTAATAATTTCAAATTACTTTTCATTTAAGCACCAAGTTAATGTCTCAATTTTCGTGGAATAAATGTTCTACTTCCGGATTAGAGCATGTGCGTAACACTGGTTATGATTTTCTCAGCTGAGAGCACATTCAACGATGAGAAACTCATTTGTTAAAATTAGATAAAAAAAAAAAAAAAAAATTATTTCATCCTTGTCCTCAAGCTGGACCATGTAACTATGTAAAAATTGCCATACCTAAACTTCACCTTTAATACTGCTTTATTTAGAGAAATTGGCACTCAAGGCTCCCTCCAGTACTGGTCTAAATCCTAGAGCAGTGGTCTCCAAACTGCAGACGGGGGCCAAATGCGGCCCTTTTCTTGCTTTTATCCGGCCCTTATGGCACTATTTCATCCACTGATACCAATAATGGGGCATAATTCCCCTCACTGACAACAATGAAGGGGCATAAATCACTCCACTGACACCAATGAATGGGCACAATTCCTCCCAATGACACCAACGATGGGGCAAAAATGTTCCCAATGACACCAACGATGGGGTACAATTTCTCCCAATGACACCAGCAATGGGAAACAATTTCATCCAATGACACCAATGATGAGGCCCAATTCCTTCCAATGGCACCAATGATGGGGTACTATTTCTCCCAATGACACCAGCAATGGGAAACAATTTCATCCAATGACACCAATGATGGGGCACAATTCCTTCCAATGACATCAATGATGGGGTACAGTTTCTCCCAATGATAGGGCACAATTTCTCCCAATTACACCAACGAAGGGGTGCAATTCCTCCCACTAACACTGACACCAAAGATGGGGCATTTTTTCCCACAGACGTCAGGACCTTTTCTACTTCTAATGGCCACAGTTCGGCCCTCCTAAAGCCTGAAGGACAGTAAACTGGTCCTTTGTTTAGAAAGTTTGGAGACCCCTGTCTTAGAGCAATGGTCATGTCTCTGCAGATGGAGCTTAGGTAAACGACATTCCAGTGAAGTTGGCCAACTGGTGTATTTGACTGAACTCTCATCTTGAGGCCAGGTTCACACTGCTCTGAAATGGAAGTCAGATGGCTTTCGATCCAACTTTGCCCTACGACTTCATGTTCAATGAACAGGATGAGACTTTGATCCGACCATACCAGGTCCTTTGAGCCTGGTATGAATCTTGAGGGGAACCCCACGCCAAAAAAAAAAAAAATGGCGTGGTGTCCCCCTCTTGGACCATACCAGGCCATGTTTAAAAAAAAAATATTTGGCGCAGGGTTCCCTTTCAAGATCCTCAGAGCACAAGTCGTATGCTACAGATCAGTTAAGATGAGGTCCTGACTTGGATGCGACTTACATTCAAAGCAATGGGCTGAAATCGTGCCCAAGTCAGACCAAAGTAGTACAGGAACCCTTTTCAAAGTAGGACCGACAAAAGTCGGACCAGTTAAGACGGCTCTCATAGGGAACCATTCATTTTGACATGTCATAGGACTTAGTCGGAGCGTATATCAGACCAGTGTGAACCGGCCACGACCCTTAGTAGTAGAGGTCCTGAGACCAATGATCAAGCTTGACCAATGTATGTATGTATGTATGTATGTATGTATGTATGTATGTATGTATGTATGTGTAGCGGACTCACCCCTCTCGCTTTCTTTATCGGTTATGCGGCTGTTGTCTAGGGGTACCTGGGAGAGAGAGATGAGATACACCATGGTCCATGTCCTGCATAGCTAAGAGGTGAAAGCCAGCAAATTGGGTCTTTTGTGTAGGTGTCCTAGAGTCAAGTCCAGTCCTTCGTCCCTGACTCCTTTGCTTTAGTAACCCGAGTTCCACACAGTGAATAGGTCCAACTCAGTTTTATTCTTCTTGCCAAGTAATAAAACAATCTCTTTTCTTTGGACAATGAGGACAGATCGAGGCACAATCCTTTCCCTTCTGCTGCTGCCCACTGTGCTGTCACCAGTGGTGAATAGTCACTGCCACTGACTAGGTAATATAGAACGTGAATTACCTTCGCTCACTTTGCCCCTGTCAGGGGAAGAAATCCGTCCAAGGGAGAAGTGGAGGCCTCTCCATCACCAGCGATGCTGCGCCGGGCTCTTCAGAGAAGTTACTGCGCACCAGTCCTCACGAACTAAGACACGGGCATCCAAGGAGTTAGGGCCCCCTCGGATTCCTCCACCCTCGCGGAACTCAGTTGAAGGTACTGAGCCCCAGGCATCCGCCATAGTACCTCACCCCAGGCTAAAGGTGCCTGAGATGGACTCCATCTCCGCTCCAGCTAGGCCAAGGGCACCTAGGCCTGGAGCACCGGAACGCCAGCACCCAAGCTGAAGGTGCCTGGGTGCGGCCGCGTCCTCCAACTCTCCCCAAGGTCAGGGCGTCCGCCCCTTTTATGACCTCTCCCTTCGCGCCACAGCGGGTTCCCCGCCCCGCTGTACCAGCTCCACGGGAGGACAAAAAGGCACAGTCTTGCGGTGCGAGCCCAGCCCCGGTCCAAGGCAACAACGCCACCTTTAGGCCGGCGAGAACTTTACACCACCAGAGTCCTCCAAGACTCACAAAGGGAACCTTGAATTTCCTAACAATCAAGGCACCTGGGTTACACTAGCACCCAGATGCTTCCCTAAATTCAAGTACCCGCTACATACAGTATGTAAAAATTGCCATAACTAAACCTCAGCTTTAACAACTACAATGCACTCTATAATATACAGTGTATTGATAGGTTATTAAACATCTCTAAACAACTTGTCTATTAAAGGCGGATATACCCTGAAAAACCAACACAACCTTCCCTGCCTATTCTCCGACTGGCAAGGTCACAGCTGCAGTCACTTTCATTTGGGTAAATAAAAGACCATTAACATGGCACAGCAACAGAAAAAGAACGGACATCCAAATTGTTCAAGTATTTACATAAGATTTTCTTTTTTTCTTTTACATTTATTGAGAAGTTAGAAAAGTTTCCCCATGAAAGGTTTTCTCTTTGTTTTACCTTATATTTGAACAAAAGAGAGTTTGTCTTACTTTTGATATTTCTTGGGTTCTGTCCGAGTTCCACCTTGTTTTTTTTTTGTCTTATACTGTACTCCACCCTGGATAAATAAGGTGATCTGACTGGCAACAGCTGGGAAAGCAAAATACAGCAATCTTGTAATTTGCGACTTTTTTTTCTCACTGGGCAGGAGTTTTAGGCAAAGGACAAAGAGTATTGTTAGGTTAGTACAAGTCACAGTCTGACTCACTAGGACGAATCATAAAGTGAGGATTGTGCACACAGAGTGTATGAGAACTTCTGGAGTCTCATCTACAGTACATGGTGGCTTAGTGGTTAGCACTTCTGGGGTCCCCTTTTCGTATCCCGGTCAGGAAACTATGCATGGAGTTTGCATGTTCTCCTTCTGTTTGCATGGGTTTTTAGGTATTCCCACATTCCAAAGACAAGCTGGTAGGCTATTTCCAATTGTCCAACCTTAAAAATACCGGCCAACATTCGCGTGCACGTCGGTCTGTCGGACGAGCATGCTGGAAAACCAGCAGCCGACTGACTCCCGATCAGCTCTCTCAGCCAATGGCAGAGAGTGCTGATCACAGTGTTCTGGTGGGGGGGGGGGGCATCCCCCTGTCAGAACACAACAGCTCAATGGGGGAGATCGTTAGACTATCCTTGCATTGGTTAGTACACCGGCTCCTGACCAAAGCAATCAGGTTTTTTTCGTGCAACCCACGGGGTTGCACAAAGAGAAACTGTAGCGTGTACACAGCTTTAGAGTGTATGTGGGATAGGGACCTTAGATGTGAATGTACAATATGTAAAGTGTTGCGTCTAACTGCCCTGACCACCTAAATGTATTAACTAACATTATTGCTAATGTGCAGACAAGTACTTGTGCCCATCTCCTAATTATTTTTTTTTGGCCTGGGTGGGACCCTGGATTCTAAACCTATGCTTTATATGGGAGGTAATGGGCGGATGTTCGGCTGGCTGCGATAACTGGTAGGAACATGCACTGTTCATATACACAAGTGTTATCTATTCTATCCTATATGGTTTTGTCTATTTCACTATATACAGTTGCAAAAAAAAAAAGTATGTGAACCCTTTTGGAATGATATGGATTTCTGCACAAATTGGTCATAAAATGTGATCTGATCTTCATCTAAGTCACAACAATAGACAATCACAGTCTGCTTAAACTAATAACACACAAAGAATTAAATGTTACCATGTTTTTTATTGAACACACCATGTAAACATTCACAGTGCAGGTGGAAAAAAGTATGTGAACCCCTAGACTAATGAGATCTCCAAGAGCTAATTGGAGTGAGGTGTCAGCCAACTGGAGTCCAATCAATGAGATGGGAGGTGTTGGTTACAGCTGCCCTGCCCTATAAAAAAAACACACACTAGTTCTGGCTTTGCTTTTCACAAGAAGCATTGCCTGATGTGAATGATGCCTCGCACAAAAGAGCTCTCAGAAGACCTATGATTAAGAATTGTTGACTTGCATAAAGCTGAAAAGCGTTATAAAAGTATCTCCAAAAGCCTTGCTGTTCATCAGTCCACGGTAAGACAAATTGTCTATAAATGGAGAAAGGTCAGCACTGCTGCTACTCTCCCTAGGAGTGGGCGTCCTGTATAGATGACTGCAAGAGCACAGCGCAGACTGCTCAATGAGGTGAAGAAGAATCCTAGAGTGTCAGCTAAAGACTTACAAAAGTCTCTGGCATATGCTAACATCCCTGTTGGCGAATCTACGATACGTAAAACACTAAACAAGAATGGATTTCATGGGATGATACTACAGAGGAAGCCACTGCTGTCCAAAAAAAAACATTGCTGCACATTTACAGTTTGCACAAGAGCACCTTGATGTTCCACAGCAGTACTGGCAAAATATTATTTTTGACAGATGAAACCAAAGTTGAGTTGTTTGGAAGAAACACACAACACTATGTGTGGAGAAAAAGAGGCACAGCTCACCAACATCAAAACCTCATCCTAACTGTGAACTATGGTGGTGGGGGCATCATGGTTTGGGGCTGCTTTGCTGCGTCAGGGCCTGGATGGATTGCTATCATTGAATGAAAAATGAATTCCCAAGTTTATCAAGACATTTTGCAGGAGAACTTAAGGCCATCTGTCCACCAGCTGAAGCTCAACAGAAGATGGGTGTTGGAACAGGACAACGACCCAAAGCATAGAAGTAAATCAACAACAGAATGGCTTAACCCCCTTGGCGGTATTCCCGAGTCAGGCTCGGGGTGAGTTTTTAATGCTAAGAGCGGTAACCCCGAGCCAGACTCGGGCTGCATCGCAGTATCCAGGGGAAGTTACTTACCTTGTTCCCTGGATCCTGCGATGTCCTCCCCACTGTGTCTGCGAACCGTGTCTCCTCGCTCGATCCCCACATTCCCGAGTGCCGAGCTCCATTCCCTGCGACGCTGCGGCGCACGGGGGCGGAGTTTGGCGCCAAATAATTTAAAAAGTGAAACACACAGTACACATACAGTACTGTAATCAGTAAGATTACAGTATACTGTATCAAATTATTACACATCCCCTTTGTCCCTAGTGGTCAGTCCAGTGCCCTGCATGCACTTTTATATTATAAAAACTGTTCTTTCTGCCTGGAAACTGGAGATTGTCCATAGCAACCAAAAAGTGTCCCTTTACGTCAAAAGTGGTTTTAGACCAGCTAAAGAACAGCGATAATCAATTAGAATCACACGCAGAATTGAGCGATAGCGATTTGTGGGGAAATTCGTCATCAAACACTAAATCTAATGACAGCGACAATTCTGCAACTGAGCAAATTTCAGTGTTTTTGATTTGATTACATTATTGAATAATTTTTATTAGAATTACATTACTATTTGTTATAATTATTTATAGTTATTTATTTGATTATAATTTATGATTTTGTGTTTCAAACTTTATCATACCTGGGATGTCTACTAGACTCTGGTTTGGTCAGGTTTAAGTGAGTAATTACTAAGAATTGCAGACCTACAATACACAACACCAAATTTCCATGCAAAATAATTGTACCGCTTTTGGTATATAATTCCAGACAGAATCATACCGCCAGGGAGGCAAAACAGAAGAAAATACGCCTTCTGGAGGGGCGCAGTCAGAGTCCTGACCTCAACCCGATTGAGATGCTGTGGCATGACCTCAAGAAAGCGATTCACACCAGACATCCCAAGAATATTGCTGAACTGAAACAGTTTTGTAAAGAGGAATAGCCAAGAATTACTCCTGACCGCTGTGCACGTCTGATCTGCAACTACAGGAAACGTTTGGTTGAAGTTATTGCTGCCAAAGGAGGTTCAACCAGTTATTAAATCCAAGGGTTCAAATACTTTTTCCACCTGCACTGTGAATGTTTACATGGTGTGTTCAATAAAAACATGGTAACATTTAATCATTTGTGTGTTCTTAGTTTAAGCAGAAGACTGTGATTGTCTATTGTTGTGACTTAGATGAAGATCAGATCACATTTTATGACCAATTTGTGCAGAAATCCATATCATTCCAAAAGGGTTCACATACTTTTTTTTGCAACTGTATTGCGGTACTAACATTATGTTATTGCAGGCAATCTGCTTTCTTCTTGTCTGGGTCCTGAAGAAGCCAAATGTTTGGCGAAACATTGACCCCCACAGACAGCAGTTCATCACGCACATCATCTGTTGTGATTGCATTCATCTGTATAATGTTTGTATTGATCACTTGTGAACTACATAGAATTCATAGATAGTACCACCATACTCCCCAGTAGTGCTGCAACGGATCGGTGGTGATCCGTGATCCGAACGGGTCACCGTGTTCGGATCGGATCACCGCGCGATCCGTGGAGCAATCCACGGCCTCGGCCTTAGGAAAGGCCGCGGCTTCGGCCTAGCTCCGGAGCCGCGGCCATCTTGGTACACCCGGCAGCGGCTGCCTTGTGCGCGCTGAGCGCCGCTGGCGTCATCACCCCTCACCCTTGCTGCTGGGATCTGAACTGGCCGGTGGGAGATGCCTATTACAGAGATTGTGGGTAAGTGGGGGAGATGCCTGACTCAGGGGGAGGGGGTGACTGTGGATATTAGAGTGGGGGGGTGACTGTGGATATTAGAGTGGGGGGGTGACTGTGGATATTACAGTGGGGGGGTGACGTGGATATTAACAGTGGGGGGGGGGTGACGTGGATATTACAGTAAGTGGGGGTGACGTGGATATTACAGTAAGTGGGGGAGATGACGTGGATATTACAGTGAGTGGGGGAGATGACGTGGATATTACAGTAAGTGGGGGGTGACGTGGATATTACAGTAAGTGGGGGAGATGACGTGGATATTACAGTGAGTGGGGGAGATGACGTGGATATTACAGTGAGTGGGGGAGATGACGTGGATATTACAGTGAGTGGGGGAGATGACGTGGATATTAGAGTGGGGGGGTGACTGTGGATATTAGAGTGGGGGGGGGTGACTGTGGATATTAACAGTGGGGGGGGTGACGTGGATATTACAGTAAGTGGGGGTGACGTGGATATTACAGTAAGTGGGGGAGATGACGTGGATATTACAGTGAGTGGGGGAGATGACGTGGATATTACAGTGAGTGGGGGAGATGACGTGGATATTACAGTAAGTGGGGGTGACGTGGATATTACAGTAAGTGGGGGAGATGACGTGGATATTACAGTGAGTGGGGGAGATGACGTGGATATTACAGTGAGTGGGGGAGATGACGTGGATATTACAGTGAGTGGGGGAGATGACGTGGATATTACAGTGAGTGGGGGAGATGACGTGGATATTAGAGTGGGGGGGTGACTGTGGATATTAGAGTGGGGGGGGGGTGACTGTGGATATTACAGTGGGGGGGTGACGTGGATATTAACAGTGGGGGGGGTGACGTGGATATTACAGTGAGTGGGGGAGATGACGTGGATATTACAGTGAGTGGGGGAGATGACGTGGATATTACAGTAAGTGGGGGTGACGTGGATATTACAGTAAGTGGGGGAGATGACGTGGATATTACAGTGAGTGGGGGAGATGACGTGGATATTACAGTGAGTGGGGGAGATGACGTGGATATTACAGTGAGTGGGGGAGATGACGTGGATATTACAGTGAGTGGGGGAGATGACGTGGATATTACAGTAAGTGGGGGAGATGACGTGGATATTACAGTGAGTGGGGGAGATGACGTGGATATTACAGTGGGGATATGACGTGGATATTACAGTGGGGAGATGACGGATATTAGTAATTTTTTATTTATTTTTTGCCGATCCGAAAATGATCCGATCCGTGGCTCTGATCCGAGGATCGCTCCGATCCGTGAGTTTTTTGATCCGTTGCACCCCTACTCCCCAGAGGTCTGGGGTTGGTACTTCCATTTTAAACTTTGTATAATAAAGATTATGTTTTTTGCTCACCCTTGTTTCCACCATATTGCCATCATAGTCTGTGATTGTAGGTTACCGGAGTTTAGTCTCCGGCTTATGGCCAAGTGACACCAAGACTCGGCGGGCGTGATGACGTCATGAGATAAGCCCCTCCCTGGGAGGGAACAACAGTGGACTTTATTTCTATAGTGATGTTTTGTCTGTATGCGCACTTATTATTTGTGTATAATATGAAAAATGTACTATGCCTGGGGGGGGGGGGGGGGGGGATTTGTTATCCCAACAGCGACAACATCCTTTAAGATGCACTCATTGTTCAGTTATTCTCAAACCCACGGGTGCCGAAGTGGTCTGAACACAATAGCCGGGGGGGGAGGAGATTTCTCCATCCACATGATTTGGTGTGGATGAGGGAATTGGTTGATTTTAAAAGGTGTATGGTTAGCTTTAATTTTGGATATAAAGGGAAGTCAAGACCCAATTAGGAACAAAGGCTTCAGACCTTGACTTTTCCAGGGCACAAAGGAATGGGCAGTTCTCAGTTCATATTTTAAAGCAGTACCTGGTTTAAGCTGGTGCGGTAGGTGTTGGTGGTAAAACCTCTAGGCAACTCTGACAGTCAGGGTTCAGCACTCAAACTTTGAGTTGGTCAACCCATGAGCTTCTATCCTGCTGAACAGCACTCTTAACAGCCGCTCCATCACATAGGTTATTGAGATCTCCTATAAGTCAAGGAGGTGATTTTGAAGCAGGACAGACCTAATCCAGCCTAAAGCCTCATTACACACGATCGGACTTCCATCGGACTTTTTCGTGGATTTTTGTCCGAAGGGGCGTTGGCCGTGAACTTGGTATGCATACACACGGCACAACATTTTCAGCCAATAAACACGAACGTAGTGACGTAATTGACGTACTACGTGGTTTTTCAGCTCTTTAGCAACTTCTGCTATTGTTGTCTGATCTTTAGCATTGCTTCTGAGCATGCTTCTTTGTACTTTGAAATTTAGTCCGATGGACTTGTGTAGGGCTGCAACTAACGATTATTTTCATAATCGATTAGTTGGCCGATTATTGTTTCGATTAATAACCGTAAAAAAAAAAAGTTAATTTTGCTGCATTTTTACATTTTTGGCCAATTTGTTGTTGGGCAGACTAAAAAACACAAATTGCCGCAAAAACACATTGCATGCTTTTCTGCAGGTTCTCCATTGAAGTATATTGAACCATAAAAAACAAAATAGCACAGTTTTGCGTTAAAAAAAACTCTTTGCCCTTTCCAAATACGCAGCAGCTGAAAAAATCCTGGATGTGAACGTGTCCCATAGGAAACCATGTAAATGAACTTTAGTGTGTTTCTGCAAAAAGCACCAAAAAAACACAGAGGTGTGACCCGGGCCTGAGATGTTTAGTAACATAATGGGGGTTAAAAAAACTAAAATTAGTACAAAAAGAGCAAATAATCGCTACTGTGAGGGGTTAATTTTTTACTGTGGGACAGTGAAAGTAATATTTACAGTAGTGATTTGCTCTTTTTGTACTGTAAAGGGCTCATTGTTTTTTTTTTTTTAACCCCATTATGTTACTGGCAGATTAATTGATTATGAAAATAGTAATCGATTAATTTCATAATCGATTAGTTGTCGATTAATCGATTAGTTGTTTCCGCCCTAGCTAATAGCCTAAAGTAGTGCTCATGGACACCTAGGAGAAGACTTCTAGCCTCTTGGAGCCCCAAAAAATGCTAATAACAGCTTTTAGGAGCTTAAAAAAAAAAACACTAGTGTGCCTCAAACTGTTATGGGATGTTTTACAAGGTGATCCGTTTGAGATAATTCACACCGAACATTTGTCCGATGAAAAAGCGAAAACAATTGTCCGATGGAGCGTACACACGGTCGGATTGTCCAATCAAACACGTCCGTCGGATATTTATTGTCAAAAAGTCAGATCGTGTGTATGGGCCTAATCTGTATGAGACTAATCTGACCGTTAGTACGCTCCTTTTGACAATGGTTGCCCAACTTTCTGCCAACAAATGTTGGATGGCAGGCTAGTAAATTTTCGTTTTTTTTTGTCAGATTTTCTGATGGTCACTACACAAGTCTGTCACACAAAAGTTGAAAGTACAAACACGCATGCTCAGAATCAATGCTCACCAAACACGAGATTAGCAGAAGGGGCCCAAAGGGTGGCGCTCAAGAGCTGAAATTCCTCGTAGTACGTCACTACGTTCGTGTTTGTTGCACGAAAATTGTGTACCGTTAGTATGCAAGACAAAATCCAGGCACACGCCCTGAAGACAAAAATCAGACGCTCGGTTGGCTAACAATCGGATCGTGTGTACGAGGCTTAACTCTGCACCCCCCCCCCCAACAGAGACAGATCATTGCAATAGTGATCTATTGGTTGCTTATAGAAAAAGGGAGACCTATTCCATGTGCCCCCATCAAGCAAAAACTAAAACTTAAATAACATTTTTGAATAAAAAACACCACCCCATTTGATAGCCTAGAGTGGGACTATCTCTGGCACGTGTTAAGAGAAATTTGGGTTTGGTCCCATCTTCATTAAATGGGTTAAAACACTTTATAATTCCCCAAGTGCAAAAATAAAAATTAACAACGAATACTTAAAGATGTTCAGGCTAGAGATGGGGACAAGGCATGGATGTCCCCCGTCTCCCCTTCTCTTTGCCTTGGCAATAGAGCCATTAGCAATTGCGATCAGAACTACACAGGAGATACAGGGATTCCAGAGGAAAGTGGGGGGAGGAAAAAACCGCACTGTATGCGGATGACGTCTTGCTTTTCTTGGGGGATTCCACAACGTCACTAAAAACAGCAGTGCAGACAGTGGAGGCATTTGGGCGATTTTCGGGCCTAGTAATTGTAACGGCACCCCAAGCATGAAAGGGGTTAACGCCGTTTAGGATATTCCCTCTCTGGACACACATCCACTGCCGATCCTCCACAGTCAGACGACCGCTTCCCGTAGGATTAATCCTTCCAAACATACGAGACAAACACTCTGTGTTGAAGATCCAAAAACAGGGAATGACTTTATTACAAGCACATGGTAACACATTTCTCTTCAAAAACCCTTCCCTCCCATCCTTGGGGAACAGGGCAGGTTAAACTGTCCAATGACAATGGTCATACAGGTCAGGTGTGTTCAAAATTCTCTTTCAGTAAACAGTCTTAGCAAGAGGGGTGATTCCCCCCCCTCCTCACAGGAAGACACTTAAACATCCCATAATAGGCAGCCAGACGGTCTACCAAGCTCCAATCCACATCATCACAGTAGCAGACTTAATTACCACAAGCCACAATAGACAATAGAATGCAATCACACCCCATCACGGCTAATATTACACAACAGCCCACACACAATATACACCCAATATATACCATGTATATACAGCCTTGAATATGACTATCCCAAATCATGGTGGGGTTCTCATTCCCCCTGTGCCCCAAGTGACCCCTGTCACAGTAATAAACTGTGAGAATTCCGCACTTTTGCCGGTGGACCCAGTAGGCAATGCCGTTTGTGAAGGAATCTCCCCAATTAAATTGTGGAGAAAATGGACTACCTGGGGATAGTGGTAACACGAGACCCAGAACAATACATTAACAACAATTTAAGGCCGCTTTTAGTTAAGTTTAAACAAAAAGCCGATAGCTGGGGACGACTCCCCCTATCGGTGGCCAGACGAAGCAACCTTATCAAGATGAAATGGATGCCACAACTACTTTATGTGCTCCATAACTCTCCAGTATGGATTGGGAAAGTATGGTTTAAAAAAAATAGAGACCCATTACAGGGAATTAATCTGGAAGAAGGGCAAAGCGAGGATCAGCCTCCAAACACTACAACTGCCAACAAATAAGGGAGGGCTGGCCGTTCCACACCCTCATAGTTATTTTTTGGCAGCCCAGCTACAGCACCTGGGGGGGGGGTGTATAAAACGGAGGGAGGGGGAAGCGCCAGCGGGAAAATGATGTTAATGGGGGCCACGCATAACACCATAATTAGAAAATCTTGAGGCCGATTCCTTCCCTGTTAAGAACCCAACACTGAAGATGGTTATAAGAACATGGCGGGCAGGAAATCAAGCCTTGGGGTATAAGGGGCTAACGGAATATTCCCCTCTCTGGAAGAATAAACATCTACCAGAAATCCAAGCTATGGGAAAGTTAAAGGAATGGGAAAAGCGGGACATAACTAGATTGGCGCAACTATACGAAGGCAACATACTGAAATCCTTTTTAGAATTAAGCAGAGAGTATGCCATTCCAAATTCCCTGTTCTACACGTAATTGCAAATAAGACATGCACTTCAAGCCCAATTCAAAATACACCCGGTGAGATGGCAAAAAAATCCCCCACCTTCAATGGCTAATTACCGTATATACTCGAGTATTAGCCGAGTTTTTCAGCACATTTTTTTGTGCTGAAAATGCCCCCCTCGGCGTATACTCGAGTCACCTTTTTGCGCCTGATCTCCAGGATTTTTGGGGACCCGGTACCGGCCGGCCGTAGGTCTCCTGGACCCCAAGCTTGGCACACATGTAGCCCCACTCCTCCTCTACAAGTGTGCAAAGTTTGTTGTCCGGAAGACCTACGGTCGGGGAGCACCGATTTTTCAAAGCCGGGCACCTCTTCCATAGACTCCCATTTTAAACGGTCATTTCTCCTGTGACTTTGGGGATCTGGTACCAGCCAGTTGTAGGTCCCCTGAACCCGAAACTTGGCACACATATAGCCCCATTTCTCCTCTATGAATGTGCAAAGATTGTTGTCTGGGGGACCTACGGCCGGGGAGCACCGATTTTTCAAAGCCGGGCACCCCTTCCATAGACTCCCATGTTAAACGTCAGTCTAGTCATGGACACAGTGAGGCATGGGCACAGTGAGGCATGGGCACAGCGAGGCATGCGCATGGACACAGTGAGGCACAGTGAGGCATGCAGATGGACACCCTAGGCTTATACTCGAGTCAATACGTTTTCCCAGTTTTTTGTGGTAAAATTAGGTGCCTCGGCTTATATTCGGGTCGGCTTATACTCGAGTATATACGGTAAGTCAGGAATATCTAAAAGGTCCTATCTCAGATTTATACACGCAGATTAGCGGTGGCTCTATACCTGTGGAGAATGTGGGAAAAAATAAAGGAAAATGGGAGGGGGACATTGGCCCTATAATAACTGAACAATGGGAACGGACACTGGAGCTGGGGACAATGGTGTCACTTTCCCCGTCGCAGAGAGTATCACATCTATTCTTAGTGCATAGAGTTTATTACACCCCAAAGAGATTACATATGTTTGGGGAGGAGATTAGACGACAAGTGGCCTAGATGTCAACATACAGGGGACCTCATACACATGATGTGGAAATGCCCAAAATTACATAGATACTGGGTTAAGGTACTAGACATCATAAATACAACCTTTGGGATAACTCTGGAACTGGAGCCCAGGGCGTGCCCATTGGGTTGTATAGAGGAGTGACATGCGCAAAAAGGCATTACGGAAGTGGTGCTGAGGTGCCCGTTTCAGGATAGAAAAGTGATAGCACAAAACTGGCAATCACAGAAAGCACCGACATCAGCAGAATGGGTTAATGTAATAAACGCAACAGTGTGGAAGAAAAAAATCAGTCTTGACTAGACGCGGTAACTTTAAAACAAAATTTAAAACACTGTGGGAGCCCTGGTTGAGAAGAATGGGGTGTCCGCCCTAGAGCAAGGAGAAGAGATTAGATCAGCATTTAGTAATTAGTCTGATAAGACAGGAGGAGCAAAGTGAGAAAGAGAGCCAGGGGCAGTAGATAAAGAACACTAACCCGCTCGAAGAGTTAAAAAAATAAATTAAAAAATAATTACAATTTTTTTAAATAAATAAATAAAAATTCATGTAATAGTGGTTGAACTCATGCGTTAAGAATAAGTAAGGGTGGGAAGGGAAGGGGTAAAGTGGGAATGACGAATGTTACATAAATATGTGGTATGTATAATAAATGTATGTATTTTAAGTAGATGTTTTGCATTGGAAAAAATAATAAAGAATATAAAGTTAAATATATATATATATATATATATATATATATATATTTATTTTTGAATAAAAATACACCACCCCATTAATCCCCAAGTTCCAGTTAAAGGGTTGCACATGAATGATGAACTCTGCACTTAAACAAATGGCATCACTTAGGATCTTTGTGATCACAAACCTGCGAAAATGGCGCGGTCATACTAATTGCACAAACCTGACTTATCTCACTTACACAAACAGATTACTTTTCTTGTGTGCTGCCTGATGTAACATTAGAATGGAAAGAAGATCTCCTAGAGAGAAAGGGGAACTAAAATGCCGGGCTTTACCACTCCGTAATGGTATGTAAATATCACACCTATGTGGTATCCGTGTAGTCAGAAGACTCTGCCAATTCGTTTTTTTTTGGGGGTAAATATCAGGGGGCAGCTCTAAATGTTTAAAAATGGGGTTTGGTAAAATTACAAGAACAAGTTTTTATCCTTTACAATTTTCCTAATGAAAACCTATGAGTTAAAAAGATATATTTGAAAATCTGTACAAAATAATGGACCCTAACAAACTAAATAAAGGACTATAACAGTACCCAATTTTTGTAAAAAGTATCAAAAAAAGTATTTATTGTATGATAAAAATTTCACACGTATACAGTGGGTACGGAAAGTTTTCAGACCCCCTTAAATTTTACTCTTTGTTATTTTGCAGCCATTTGCTAAAATCATTTAAGTTCATTTTTTTTCCTCATTAATGTGCACACAGCATCCCATATTGACAGAAAAACACAGAATTGTTGACATTTTGCAGATTTATTAAAAAAGAAAAACTGAAATCTCACATGGTCCTAAGTATTAGTATTTGCCTCCTTTTGATGAGTCTTTTTGGGAAAGAGGCAACAAGTTTTTCACACCTGGATTTGGGGATCCTCTGCCATTCCTCCTTGCCGATCCTCTCCAGTTCTGTCGGGTTGGATGGTAAACGTTGGTGGACGGCCATTTTTAGGTCTCTCCAGAGAGGCTCAATTGGGTTTAAGTCAGGGCTCTGGCTGGGCCATTCAAGAACAGTCACGGAGATGTTGTGAAGCCCCTCCTTCGTTATTTTAGCTGTGTGCTTAGGGTCATTGTCTTGTTGGAAGGTAAACCTTCGGCCCAGTCTGAGGTCCTGAGCACTCTGGAGAAGGTTTTCGTCCAGGATATCCCTGTACTTGGCCGCATTCATCTTTCCCTCGATTGCAACCAGTCGTCCTTTCCCTGCAGCTGAAAAACATCCCCACAGCATGATGCTGCCACCACCATGCTTCACTGTTGGGACTGTATTGGACAGGTGATGAGCAGTGCCTGGTTTTGTCCACACATACCGCTTAGAATTAAGGCCAAAAAGTTCTATCTTGGTCTCATCAGACCAGAGAATCTTATTTCTCACCATCTTGGAGTCCTTCAGGAGTTTTTTAGCAAACTCCATGCGGCGTTCATGTGTCTTGCACTGAGGAGAGGCTTCCGTCGGGCCACTCTGCCATAAAGCCCCGACTGGTGGAGGGCTGCAGTTATGGTTGACTTCCTACAACTTTCTCCCATCTCCCGACTGCATCTCTGGAGTTCAGCCACAGTGATCTTTGGGTTCTTCTTTACCTCTCTCACCAAGGCTCTTCTCCCCCGATAGCTCAGTTTGGCCGGACAGCCAGCTCTAGGAAGGGTTCTGGTCGTCCCAAACGTCTTCCATTTAAGGATTATGGAGGCCACTGTGTTCTTAGGAACCTTAAGTGCAGCAGAAGTTTTTTTGTAACCTTGGCCAGATCTGTGCCTTGCCACAATTCTGTCTCTGAGCTCTTCAGGCAGTTCCTTTGACCTCATGATTCTCATTTGCTCTGACATGCACTGTGAGCTGTAAGGTCTTATATAGACAGGTGTGTGGCTTTCCTAATCAAGTCCAATCAGTAGAATCAAACACAGCTGGACTCAAATGAAGGTGTAGAACCATCTCAAGGATGATCAGAAGAAATGGACAGCACCTGAGTTATATATATGAGTGTCACAGCAAAGGGTCTGAATACTTAGGACCATGTGATATTTCACTTTTTCTTTTTTAATAAATCTGCAAAAATGTCAACAATTCTGTGTTTTTCTGTCAATATGGGGTGCTGTGTGTACATTAATGAGGGAAAAAAATGAACTTAAATGATTTTAGCAAATGGCTGCAATATAACAGAGTGAAAAATTTAAGAGGGTCTGAATACTTTCCGTACCCACTGTACATACTGACTACTAACTGTGAGGTATGTGATAACAGCTGGTCATTTATTGTTCAAATGAGGAGCTGCAACTGACATATGTACCATTCCATTTTCAGTGTTCTTGCTGAAACTTTTCCTGAAGAAGCGAGTTACCTCCTGCGAAACGCAAACTGCGTTGAAATAACAGCAACTCACTGTGCTCTACTATAGGGGAGCCTCCAAGAATCTATATTCAAGAGGTACTCAATGGTTTTGGTTATGTTTTATGTGTTTTGTATGTTTTTCGATATGTTTACGAGTGCAATTTTTATCACATAATAAACACTTTGATACTTTTTACAAAAATTGGATACCGTTATAGTCCTCATATTTCGTTTGTGATGCTTAGTACACACGAGCGGGTTTTCCGTCGGGAAAAGATCCGTCGGAAAAATCCGGGGGGGAAAACTAAGAACCTGCTCGGTAACTTTTCCCCCGTACACACAAGAGGTTTTCCTCTCAGATGAGAGCATTGGTCGGGAATCCCGACCGTGTGTATGCTCCATCGCAGTTTTTCCCCATATGAAAACTGCCAAAAACTGCCGGGAAAAAGAGCAGGTTCTCTTTTTTTTTTGTCTGGTGGTTTTTGCCAGTTTTCCCGTCGAAAAAACTGCGAAGTAGCATACACACGGCCGGGATTCCTGACCAAAAGCTCTCCTCGCAGTTTTCCCATCGAAAAAACCCGCTCGTGTGTACGAGGCAACAGGGTCCATCATTTTGTATTGATTAGGATGAGGTACCAGACCTACATGGTCTACCAAATGAGGGACTCTTATTGAGGCCTTCCTCCCAATTACCTATTTTTTCCTATTTGAAAATCTGCTGTCCAGAAATCAATATACAGTACTATGTTAGGACAGACTTTAAAACGAACCATAGAATGCAAAAGCCAATATCATCGGAGGAAAAGGCTCTGGGACTGAAATGGTTCCTAATAATACAATATGGCTCCATTGTGAAGAGTGACCAGTTCCAGGGTAGTTGTTGCCTCAATGCACACCTTGAACCCATAGTCCAAATACATATTTTCTTCACCTTTATTAGTTTGCTTGAAGGTTGTCAGAGTTGTGACAACCTAAATTAAGTCCAATCAATTAGGAGAGCCTATAAATGAACCAAAAATGATCCCAACCCTTAGCAAAGCGTCTCTTTTCTGTGCCTTCCCTACACCATATTGATCTGCTGAGGGGGTATTAGGCATACTGTAATGGGGGAGCTTTACTAAGGCTGTGTTCACACTTATACGAATTGGATGCAGATTTAGCCACATGCAATTCGCATGACAGGAGAGTGTGCCTGGCTCGCAATAGAGCCCATTCACACACCTCCTGGGCGGCCACGGTCCACATTTGGAAAAGGTCCTGTGCGTCTTTGTTTTCTGATTCAGGCGCAAATTCAGGCAAAAATTCAGACCTGATTTGCACCTGAATGGGTGAACATGGACGCACCAGACCCAGTGGGTGAGCAGCGGCCGCAGCATTAGTGAAGCCAGCCTAAAGCTGGAGCACTCAAAATCTGGTGCAGCTGTGCATGGTAGCCAATCAGCTTCTAACTTCAGCTTGTTCTATTAAGCTTTGACAATAAAACCTGGAAGCTGATTGGTTTCTTTACAGAAGCTGCACCAGATTTTGCACTCTCCAGTTTTAGTAAATAAACCCCAATGCACATAATATCATATCATATATCCTATTTATATCCTTTTTGTGAGATATATAGGTACATGTTGATTCAGTACTGTTTAATAAGTTCTTAAGCCTCGTACACACGACCGGTTTTCTTGCCGAGAAAACCGTTCGTGTGTATGGTTTCTCGTCGAGAAAACTGTCGTGAATTTCAACGAGAAAAAAAGAAAACCTTCTTACTTTTTTTCTCGTCGGGAGTCTCGTCAGACTGTTTTTGGACGAGAAAACCGTTCATGTGTACGCTTTTCCGAGTCTTCAAAAACCACGCATGATCAGAATCAAGCATGAGACGTGAGCGCACCTTCTTGTAAAACTAGCGTTCGTAATGGAGATAGCACATTCGTCACGCTGTAACGAACTGAAAGCACGAAGACTGAAAAGCGTGAATCGGCTAATACCAAACTTTTACTAACACGCGGTAACACGAGATTAGCAAAAGCAGCCCAAGGGGTGGCGCCGTGAGAATGGAACTTCCCCTTTATACTGCCATCGTACGCGTTGTACGTCACCGCGCTTTAGACCGACGAGATTTTGGATTGACAGTGTGTATGCAAGGAAAGCTTGACAAGAAACCCGTTGAGAAAAACAACGTTTTTTTTTGCGATGAGATTCTCGGCCGTGTGTACTAGGCTTTAGACAGAACCAAGAAAGCGACATACTGTACTGGGTAATAGTTGAATTATTAGGTACCTTATTGGATTTTTTTATATAAAAAGAGATTATCGTTTGGACAATTTGACACACAGGAGTTGATTTACTAAAGGCAAATAGGCTGTTCACTTATCTAGAGAATTTTTCCTTTGCTCAGAAAAAGTAGTCAAAACTCACTTTGTAAAGTGTACCCAATCATGTGCAAGGAAAAAAAAACCTGTATTTTTGCTTGCACATGACTGGATGCCATATTCACTAAGGGAAAACTCCAATGCAAAGTGACCAGTAAATCAAACTCCTCAAAAGGTTCCAATCCCTACTCCATATAAGCCATTTGCTGCACTGATGAGGTCTAAAAAGCCTCAAACAGCTGCATGCAGTTTGCAATAATTGGCTCCATAATATTAGGCTATATTTGTACTATAGTGTAAACCAGTGTTTCTCAACTCCAGTCCTCAAGGCGCCCCAACAGGTCATGTTTTCAGGCTCTCCATTGTTTTGCACAGGTTATTTGATCAGTTTAACTGCTTTAGTAATTCCCACAGCTGTTTCATCGGAGGAAAATCCTGAAAACATGACCTGTTGGAGCGCCTTGAGGACTGGAGTTGAGAAACACTGGTGTACCACCAACGGCTCTGGAGGTGCATCTGGCTGCTGGGGCTCTTGGCTTGTGATGGCAATCTGCTCCCGAGCTCCTGACACTTGACTAGAGAGTTTCTGTCTGCCTTGCCCTGCCGTTTGGATTTAGGAGTTCCTGACCCTTTGCCTGGAATAGAACTACTCGGAATGCCATCTGCCTTTTGACCTCCGGCTGTTTTTTGCTTACGATTCTCTGCCACCTGCCCAGATCTCAGACTGTTTCTGGATAACATGCTGGTTGCCTGCCCTGACCTTAGATTGTCTCGGGAATAATGCCAACTGTCTACCGCCTGGCCTGACCTATAACAGCTTCTGAAAAATGCTGCACCTGCTGCCTGCCCTGACTTTGGATGGTCTCTGGAAAACGCTTACCGTCTACTGCCTGCCCTGACCACCATCAGTCTATTGACTTTTATACACATACTCTCCTGCCATGCTTCGTTTCACGCCTGATCCTGCTGAAGATCAGGTACTCTTCTGGTACCTACGCTCAATCCCTTGTGCCAACAGGCAAGGAATTATAGCATTGTGTATAAAGACCTGGGGGCAACCAAGTACTTTCTATAGTCCCAGGCCTGGCCCCAGACTGTATATAGAAAATGCTGTGCCTGCTGCCTGCCCTGACCTTGGATTGTCTCAGAATAATGCTAATCACCTACCGCCTGGCCTGACCTATGACAGCTTCTGAAAAATGCTGCGCCTGCCACCTTCCCTGACCATGGATGGTCTGTGGATAATGCTTACCGACTACTGCCTGCCCTGACCACCATAAGTCTATGGACTTTCATACACATACTCTCCTGCCATGCTATGCCTCATGCTTGATCCTCCTAAAGATCAGGTACTGTCCTGGCACCTACGCTCAATCCCTTGTGCCAATAGGCAAGAAATCAATGTACAGAAAAACATGAACTCCAAAAAAGAGGGATTTGTAATAAAAAAGTACAAAGTTTTATTGGTAAATGTTAAAAGGCAAAGGGTAATGATGCTGAATTAAAACTATGCAATAGATGTGGTTACTATAAATACATAATGATTACACATGAATAACCACAGTTCTCTGTCAATGGTACCACCAAGATCAGAGTAATAGCCAACGCGTTTCAAGAGATTACGTAGTTCATCTTCTTCAAGGGTTGGGGTGGTTACAATTACACAATAATATGTTGATATATATTCATATCCTGACTAGCCGCATCATTTAAAAACAAGGTAAATTGCCGCCATGAGACACCAGAAGTCTGTGGGGGTGGGGAGTGGTGGACCCAACTCAAAACTCCCCACAAGGGGCACAAGACCCAACGCCAAGATCATACGCCACACCGTTTGCCAGGGGACCAAGGAAATCTGGGCCTTTAAGGTATGGTAGGCTGATTAACTAAACTCCAAAGCACCAAAAGAACTGGGCAATCATTTTGTCAATAGACTTGAATCAATAACATCAGAAAGACAGATCAAATTGGATGAGTCAGTATGGACTCTGGTGTACCATATATACTCGAGTATAAGCCGAGTTTTTCAGTACATTTTTTTGTGCTGAAAATGCCCCCCTCGGCTTATACTCGAGTCATCTTTTTGCGCCTGATCTCCCGGATTTTGGGGACCCGGTACCGGCCGGCCGCAAGTCCCCTGGACCCCAAACATGGCACACATATAACCCCACTCTTCCTCTACAAGTGTGCAAAGTTTGTTGTCCGGGGGACCTACGGCCGGGGAGCACCGATTTTTTAAAGCCGGGCACCCCTTCCATAGACTCCCATGTTAAACGGTAGTTTCCCCCGGTAACTTTGGGGACCCGGTACCGGCCGTAACCTGAAACCTGGCATACATGTTGCCACATTTCCCCTCTATAAGTGTACAAAGTCTGCTGTCTGGGGGACCAACGTCCGGGGAGCACCGATTTTTCAAAGCCGGGCACCCCTTCCATAGACTCCCATGTTAAACGTCAGTCTAGTCATGGGTACAGTGAGGCATGGGCACAGTGAGGCATGCACATGGACACAGTGAGGCATGGGCACAGTGAGGCATGCACATGGACACAGTGAGGCAAAGTGAGGCACCGTGAAGCATGCAGATGGACACCCTAGGCTTATACTCGAGTCAATAAGTTTTCCCAGTTTTTTGTGGTAAAATTAGGTGCTTCGGCTTATATTCGGGTCGGCTTATACTCGAGAATATACGGTATATGTCCAAAAAAGTCTCCAAGTGGATGGGGATAGCCTTATCCACAATGGTGTATCGATAGGTCTCGATGTTCTGGAGGGCAGATTTGCCAAGAAATTAAAGCATTGTGTATCAAGACCTGGGGGTGACCAAGTACTTGCCATCTATAGTCTCAGGCCTTGGCATTTGGGGGGGGGGGTGGGGGGTTTTACAAGTGGGTGTTCTTGAAACACTTTCATTTGTCTCGGTTTCTGACAGGGTTACATTAAAAGAGAAGTACCGTATATACTCGAGTATAAGCCGACCTGAATATAAGCCGAGGCACCTAATTTTACCACAAAAAACTGGGAAAAAACGTATTGACTCGAGTATAAGCCTAGGGTGTCCATCTGCATGCCTCACTGTGCCTCACTGTGTCCATGACTAGACTGACGTTTAACATGGGAGTCTATGGAAGGGGTGCCCGGCTTTGAAAAAAATCGGCCGTAGGTCCCCTGGACAACAAACTTTGCACACTTGTAGAGGAAGAGTGGGGCTACATGTGTGCCAAGTTTGGGGTCCAGGGGACCTACAGCCGGCCGGTACCGGGTCCCCAAAGTCCGTGAGATCAGGCGCAAAAAGGTGACGCGAGTATAAGCCGAGGGGGGCATTTTCAGCACAAAAAAAATGTGCTGAAAAACTCGGCTTATACTCGAGTATATACAGTATTTTTTTTTATTTTTTTATTCATACTTACCCAGGTGGATGTTGCATCTGTCCCCCGCCAGCTCTAACACTGAGAACCCAGCGATCAAACACAGACGATCGCTCGGTCCTCAGCGCTCCGTGAGCAGCTCTCTGCTCTGCCCCCCCCCCCCCCCCGCCCATGCTCACTGGAGCGCTCGGCTGTGGAGGGGGCGGGAGCGTCCGGCTCAGCCTCTCAGCGACTGGCCGGGTTGCCGGTCCAGACATGTGGGCGAATCCAGAATCCATTGTCACGATCTTGCCCCGACCCTGGACCAGCTCTGTGACGTCAGCAGACAGCAGACTTCAGCCCTCCGTCAGCTGAAAAACGGGTCACAGGAGAGTAAAATGAACTGCACTTCTGTCATCCACAGAAGAAGTACAGCCAAAGAAGCTTTGGCTGTACTTCTACTTTAAGTAGCGTAGTATTTTACACCAGAACTCCACATTTTATCTAAACTTTACATCAACATAAATACACATTTCATGAAATGATTTTAAATTGTAATTGCATGGCAAGACTTATGTCCTGATTTTCTGCGCGAAGCAAGCATGCTGTGAAGGCAAAGCTTTTTCCCCCATATATGCAAGAAAAATATTTTGAAATATTCACAATTTCAATCAATCACCGCGAGAAAGACGAGAGGGAGAGAGAGGGGGTGGATATGAAAAACACACTGAAACTAGAGGGAATATTAAAGTTAATAAAAAAGTAATTTACACTGTTCAAATGCAATTTCAGTGCCAGTTTTAAATCATGCGTAATGGCATCTCTGCGATCATGTTCTGCGTGCGAGTGTTGGCAGGCGTATGTCCTCTGTACCTTCCCGTTCTGTTGGTGGCTATCCTACAGCGGCATCACTGCTAAGACACTTTCCTTTCTCTTCTATGAACACGACGGGCAACCATGGAACCTCCGTGTCATTTCTGATGACCTGCTCAGGCGCTTGGGAACTGAGATAAACCCCGTCTGCCTCCAAACCGGTCAGATAAATATAACCTCAATGTAAAAATTAAAGTACTTTGGGGGAAAAAAAAAACCTAAACCCCCCCCCCAAAAAAAAAAAAAAAAAAAAAAAAAACAGTATTCATAGAGGTGTGATAATGTTAAAAAAAAAAAAATTGGCTAAAAAAGTGAAGGAGTGGACTTGAGCCGCAATTTCGAGTTCAGAAACCTTGGGCTCCATTTTTGTCCATATAATTCCTTTAGCCGCCCTTGCCAATTCTTTTATAAAAAGGTATTTTTTTTCCCCCTTTAACTTCTGGAAGATTTACCCCCTTGACGACCAGGCCATTTTTTTGGCGATACAGCACTGCGTTACTTTAACTGACAATTGCGCGGTCATGAACACGCAACGGGCGGCTCTCCCCCTCGGCCCTGGGCGACCTCCCCGCCGGCAAGCCGAGACGGTTACTGCGCGGGCCCCGCTGCCCCTACCCGGGGGGGCTCGGAAGGTTTGGAAGCCTTGAGCCCGGCCCCCACCCAAATAAAATTGATGCCCTTTATTTCCTACAATAGAGATTTCTTTTGGTGGCATTTGATCACCTCTGCGGTTTTAATTTTTTGCGCTATAAAACAAAAGAAAAATGACAATTTCCCCCAAAAAAAATATTATATATATTTTTTACTTTCTGCTATAAAACATATCCGATAAAAAAAAAAAAATTCTTCATCAATTTGGGCAAATATGTATTCTGCTACATATTGTTGGCAAGACCCCTTTTACACTGGGGCCGCGGCCGCGTTAGCGCTAAAGCGCCGCTCGTTTCAGCGGGGCTTTAATGCTGTATAGTGGTGCTAGCGGGGCGATTTGAACCCCAAAGGAGGAGTTCAAAGCATCCGTGTTGCGGCACTTCCGAACCGCTTTTCAGGGGCTTTCATTGCATTGGGCAGGGCGCTACGGGAGCGCCAAATACAGCGCTCCCAAACCGCCCCAAAGATACTGCTTGCAGGACTTTTCCTAAACTTCTACAAGTGCACCCTCCCAGTGTGAAAAGTCACACTGAAATGAATAGGAGGCGGTTTTCAGGTGCTTTACGGGCGCTATTTCTAGCGCTAAAAGTGTGAAAGGGGTCTAAGTGTATAATGATTGGTTTGTGCAAAAGTTATAGCGTCTACAAACTATGGGATATTTTTATATATTTTTTTATTTTTACTAGTAATGGCAGCGATCATTGACTTATAGCGGGACTGTGATATTGTGGCGGACAAATC
Source organism: Rana muscosa (assembly GCA_029206835.1). Lineage (NCBI taxonomy): Eukaryota > Metazoa > Chordata > Amphibia > Anura > Ranidae > Rana > Rana muscosa. The sequence goes on from CM055124.1 coordinate 298,114,661, forward strand.
AGACACTAACTGACACTTTTGACACTTTTTGGGGACCAGTGACACTAATACAGCGAGGGAAACAAAAGGGTGAAGAAATGGACAGCCGCATTTAAAATAAAAAAAAAAACCTTTTTGGTTGCTTTTTATTGTAAAAGTAAAGTAGATGAACAAATGCACCACAGGTCACAGCAAGGCAGGGATCATTTGACGCGTTTCACACTACAGATATTAGTGCTTACTCATAGCTAGTGTTAAAAATATGCACTGTCACTGTACTAATGACACTGTCTGGGACGGGGTTGACATCAGGGGCGATCAAGGGGTTAAATGTGTGCCTAGCCTGTGCTTTCTGACTGCGGGGGATGTGCTTTGACTAGGGGAAGGCAAAGATCTGTGTTCCTGCAAACAGGAACACAGGATCAATACCTTCCCCTCTGACAATACCCTTCCCCTCAGGCCGTTTTGCCTCTGTATTGTGTAATTTGCAGGTGACGGCGGACATTGAATCTGCGGTACCCGGCGGACGTGCGCGCCCCCGACCCGGAAGTGTCAGATCACGTACTAGGTAAAAAAAAGGTAGGCAAGGTAAAAAACCTCCCGTGTGCAGCTGCAAACTGCAGTGCGATTTTGCCACGAATGCCGTGCGATAAATAACGCTGCAATCACGACAAAAATCGCAACGTGCAATGCTGTCGCCCAAAAATAGCTCCTGCTCCTTTTTGAGTGACAAGCTTCGTATGGGAGAAAAAAAAAAAAAACGCACCACAATTGTGGGTGCCATTAACAAATGATGGCTTTGCAAACGTATCCCGCGTTTTGCTGCGATTCTGGAATTGTGGCGATTCCGTCCACGATTCAAACCGCCTAGGTGTGAATGGAGCCTAACATAGGGTGTCTTATGCGATGAAATGCAATAAGTAAACTTTGCGATGCGATGAAATGCAATAAGTAAACTGTTTTAGACAACAAAATCAGCAGATAGCTTTATTAAAAATAATATACACAGGAATTACTTAAATATTTTGAATAATAAAAAAAAGAAAGTAAAAAAAGAACATAATGGGGCTGATTTACTAAAGGCACATAGACTGTGCACTTTGCAAGTTCAGCTGCACCAGAGCTTAGCAAATGATGGAGAGCTCAGTTGACTTCTATCCAGGGCCGCCATCAGGGGGGTACAGGCAGTACACCTGTAAGGGGCCCGGAGGTCCCCAGGGGCCAAACCCCCCCCCCCACTTTTTTTCCATTTTTTTGTAAGGGGCCCGGAGGATAGCAACCCCCCCTTTTTATTTATAAACAAAAAAAAAAAAATTTATTTTTTATTTTTTTTACTCTTTTTTTATTTATTTTTTCATTTTTATTTTTTATTTTTTGTAAGGGGCCCAGAGGTCCCCAGAAGCCCGGGATGGCAACCCCCCCTTTTTTTTTTTATAAAAAAATGTTTTAATTCTTTTTTATTTTATTTCTTTTTTTTATTTATGTGTTTTTGTAAGGCCAGAGGTCCCCAATCAACCTCAATAATTTGCGGCGGCAGCACCCCCCCGCTTCTCAATTAATGGCACCCCCCCGCCCGCTTCTCAATTAATGGCACCCCCCCCGCTTCTCAATTTGCAGCCGCAGCACCCCCCCCCCCCCGGTTCTCTGCTCCATGCCCATGCCTGATTGCTATGCAAGGGGCCCAAAATTCATGATGGCGGCCCTGCTTCTATCATGTGCAAGCACAAATGCGTTTTTGATTGGATATTCTTTGCAAAGTGAAGCTTCATCTCATTTACTAAGCTCTGGAGCAACTGCAAAGTGCACAGTCTATTTGCCTTTAGTAAATCAGCCCCGAAGAGCACAATTAACTACAATGCCTCGTTTTGGACCAGTAAGTTTGTGTGTTTATCATGCCAACACCTACTCAATTGTTTGCACTCACTTGGCAGCGTAAGAAGAAATGGTTTTGTTAGGACAGTGAAGCGAATTCACACAAGAACAGATGCTTGCTTGCTGTTTGTACACATCCATACACCAGCTAGAAAAGACGTGACCTCACATGATCTCTCCGAAGCTAACCTTCTCAGTCTCAGCATCGCGGCCTAGCTTCTGTCTGTGTGAGAAAGTCCAAGACCGTGGCTTAGCACCCTGCCCTCTGTGGTTTCTGTACATTAGGAATGGAACGTGGCATGTGTGGATTCATCTTAAAGGAGGAACTGCAGTCTGCTCACATAATTTGTAATAAAAAACATCTTTACCGTTCTGAAGCTTCCCTCCAACCACTTTGCATATTATTTTATATATGCTGCGATTCTGTACTTGCCAAATATGCTGCCGAAATCTCCCTCCGCCGAGTCTGGCTGCAGCCATTTTAACTGTGGGCAGCTGAAGCTGCTGCCTGTTCACTTCCTGGATTTACACAGACACACAGAGGCACGCCTCCAGCTCTGCAGCCATCATTGGCCCCCTTATGACCCACCCCCTCCCTTTCTGGCAAACTCTCACGAGAGAGAGAGAGAAAGAGAGAGAAAGGGAGAAAGGGAAAGAGAGAGAAAGAGGGGGAAAGAGAGAGAGAGAGGGGAAAGAGAGAGAGGGGAAAGAGAGAGAGGGGAAAGAGAGAGAGGGGAAAGAGAGAGAGGGGAAAGAGAGAGAGGGGAAAGAGAGAGAGGGAAAGAGAGAGAGGGGAAAGAGAGAGAGGGGAAAGAGAGAGAGGGGGAGGAAGAGAGAGAGAGAGAGAGGGGGAGGAAGAGAGAGAGAGAGGGGGAGGAAGAGAGAGAGAGGGGGAAAGAAGAGAGAGGGGGAAAGAGAGAGAGGGGGAAAGAGAGAGAGGGGAAAGAGAGAGAGGGGGAAAGAGAGAGAGGGGGAAAGAGAGAGAGGGGGGAGAGAGAGGGGGGGGAGAGAAAGAAAGAGAGAGAGAGAGGGAAAGAGAGAGAGAGAGGGAAAGAGAGAGAGAGGGAAAGAGAGAGAGAGAGAGGGGGAAAGAGAGAGGGAGAGGGAGAGGGAGAGAGAGGGAGAGGGAGAGGGGGAGAGAGAGATAGAGAGAAGGGGAGAGAGAAAGGAGAGAGAGAGAGGAGAGAGAAGGGAAAGAGAGAGAGAGAAGGGAAAGAGAGAGAGAGAAAGGGAAAGAGAGAGAGAGAGAGGGAAGAGAGAGAGAGAGAGAGAGGGAAAGAGAGAGGGGAGAGGAGAGGGGGAGAGAGAGAGAGGGGGAGAGAGAGAGGGGAGAGGGGGGGAGAGAGAGATAGAGAGAAGA
>CM055124.1:299332971-299384928 GCA_029206835.1 Rana muscosa
CAGCCACTACAAACCTTAATCAACCCATTCCATCCATTGCAAAGCCCCGTCATCCCATCCACTACAAACCTTAATCAACCCATTCCATCCATTGCAAAGCCCCGTCATCCCAGCCACTACAAACCTTAATCAACCCATTCCATCCATTGCAAAGCCCCGTCATCCCAGCCACTACAAACCTTAATCAACCCATTCCATCCATTGCAAAGCCCCGTCATCCCAACCACTACAAACCTTAATCAACCCATTCCATCCATTGCAAAGCCCCGTCATCCCAGCCACTACAAACCTTAATCAACCCATTACATCCATTGCAAAGCCCCGTCATCCCAGCCACTACAAACCTTAATCAACCCATTCCATCCACTGCAAAGCCCCGTCATCCCAGCCACTACAAACCTTAATCAACCCATTCCATCCATTGCAAAGCCCCGTCATCCCAGCCACTACAAACCTTAATCAACCCATTCCATCCATTGCAAAGCCCCGTCATCCCAGCCACTACAAACCTTAATCAACCCATTCCATCCATTGCAAAGCCCCGTCATCCCAGTCACTACAAACCTTAATCAACCCATTCCATCCATTGCAAAGCCCCGTCATCCCAGCAACTACAAACCTTAATCAACCCATTCCATCCATTGCAAAGCCCCGTCATCCCAGCCACTACAAACCTTAATCAACCCATTCCATCCATTGCAAAGCCCCGTCATCGCAGCCACTACAAACCTTAATCAACCCATTCCATCCATTGCAAAGCCCCGTCATCCCAGCCACTACAAACCTTAATCAACCCATTCCATCCATTGCAAAGCCCCGTCATCCCAGCCACTACAAACCTTAATAAACCCATTCCATCCATTGCAAAGCCCCGTCATCCCAGCCACTACAAACCTTAATCAACCCATTCCATCCATTGCAAAGCCCCGTCATCCCAGTCACTACAAACCTTAATCAACCCATTCCATCCATTGCAAAGCCCCATCATCCCAGCAACTACAAACCTTAATCAACCCATTCCATCCATTGCAAAGCCCCGTCATCCCAGCCACTACAAACCTTAATCAACCCATTCCATCCATTGCAAAGCCCCGTCATCGCAGCCACTACAAACCTTAATCAACCCATTCCATCCATTGCAAAGCCCCGTCATCCCAGCCACTACAAACCTTAATCAACCCATTCCATCCATTGCAAAGCCCCATCATCCCAGCAACTACAAACCTTAATCAACCCATTCCATCCATTGCAAAGCCCCATCATCCCAGCCACTACAAACCTTAATCAACCCATTCCATCCATTGCAAAGCCCCGTCATCGCAGCCACTACAAACCTTAATCAACCCATTCCATCCATTGCAAAGCCCCGTCATCCCAGCCACTACAAACCTTAATCAACCCATTCCATCCATTGCAAAGCCCCGTCATCCCAGCCACTACAAACCTTAATAAACCCATTCCATCCATTGCAAAGCCCCGTCATCCCATCCACTACAAACCTTAATCAACCCATTCCATCCATTGCAAAGCCCTGTCATCCCAGCCACTACAATAGATGGAATGGGATGATGGAGGCTTAAATCAGCTAGCAGACAGACAAAATAGGTTAGGTTGAGCAGACATCCCCGGTTTCCGGGGACAGTCCCCGGATTGAGGACACTGTCCCCGGACCAAGTCTGTCCCCGGATTGGATTTGAACAGGGGCTGGGGCAATTTCAAAGCCAGTCAGTGCAGAATTAAAAAAAAAAAATTCTGACTTACACACCCCACGTTCCGCTGCTCCTACTAGCTTAGGGGGGTGTATTTTTTTTTCCATTATCTGTGCCCCTTTCTGATGATCATGTGCTGGTCGGAGCGGAGGGAATATTTCTTCAGTTTCGGGCGCATGCCCATTCAGCTCCGCTCGCATGTTCTTCTGCCTTGGCTCAAGTCCCGGCCAGCCGCCTGCCTGCTTATCTCCTTGCCTTCCCTGGCGGAGTGATCTTCCTCCTCTCCCCACCCAGTAGTAGCCGGGGCCCGAGAGTGAGACTTGAGAGGCTCTGAGGCGGGCGGCGGCAGCGACGGGCAGAGAGAGGCAGCTGAGCTCAGCTGACAGTGTCCAGCAGCAGGAACAGGGGGAAAGCTGATGCGATGGTGGGGCTGCCAGTGCCTTCAAGGCTTCAACACAGGTGTGCTTTGGGGGTGTCTGTGAATAGACTACATTGCACTTTGTCTGTCTCTCTGGCATAATGGTCATAAGTTCACAAAATCAGCACCCAGCAGCCATGTTATGTGACACACTGACAGAGCCAGCCAGAGCATAGGTGTGTGCGGCCTATTGCATTAGGGTGTGCACCCCAAAGCTAAAAACACATGCTACTGATCACTCACTGTGTTCGTTCAGAAAGGGAAGGGGCTGTTAAATTACATACCTGTATTTACCGTCCCTATCTCCCACATATTGTAAAACATCCCCCCGTGTGTGCCCGCAGCAGAGGAAGGGACGGGGGGGCGGACCAGGGCAGTAGGGAGAATCTGTGCTGCACAGGGTGATTAGGGTGTGCCTGGGCACACCTGGCACACCCTGTGCGCACGCCTATGAGCCAGTGCCATGATAGAGTGCCTGCTGCCGGTGAGTTATCATAATGCTGATGATCTTAACTTGTTGCTGATCACCCGATAGCAGATTTACTGCTACAGGGCAGTCGCGCTGCGAAGGATCGCGTATATACACGAACATGCATTTCTGGGTCCACCGGTACCCGCTGATCGTTATGTACACAGGCACAACGGTGGTCTACCTATGTAAACAAGGCAGATCGCCATTCTGTCAGTATGGAAGACATTGATCCTGATCCCCCACAGTGAGAAAACTCTTGTTAGGCACACATTTAGCCCTTTGATTGCCCTAGATGTTATCCCCTTCCCAAACAGTGTCATTAGTACAGTGACAGTGCATATTTTTTAGCACTGATCACTGTATTAGTGTCTCTCAAAAGTGCCACTTAGTGTCCGATTTGTCCGCCGCAATATCGCAGTCCCGCTATGAGTCACTGATTGCCGCCATTACTAGTAAAAGAAAAATCTGTCCCCGGATTTCATTTTACAAATCTGGTCACCTTTAAATAGGTGTTAATTAACAATGGAACTGCATCTTAGGGGTATGTAATGGGAGAGACACATTTGTGTAGTCTGTCCAATAACAAAAGTCATTAGCAAAGAATACATGTCCCAGCAGTCTGATAATATTAACATCTGCTCAGTCTCACAGTGTGAAGCAGTCATTGATGGGGCAGCTTGGCCATAAACATTAATCACAGGGCCTCGATTTCCAGAGTCGAAGACATGAATTTGATATCTAAGCCACTCTAAGGGTCCCCCATTCACCCACCCACCAAAGAGTAGTGGGTAAGAGACTTGCTCATGATCCTTTGCAAAAGCCCCTGTCCTGGTTATTTGTCACACACTAATGATGCCTTTAACACCATTTTTTTATTTTATTTTATACACAACCATGGAACACTTTTTGTTTAACCACATAAGTATAACGTTTGCTCACGTTGGTTGAATTGGCACATGGATTGCCATGTGAGCAGTAACGCCACGTCAAGGCTTCAACCCATGTTACTGACCATTCACACACCTTTCACACACCTTTCACACACACACACACTCACACACTCACACACACACACACACACAATTTTTTACATAACTCCAGACTTCATTAACTAGTTTGTTAGGACCTGGGCTTGAACCTGGGATGTCTGGTGGTGACTCTACTTGCTGAGCCACCTGGAATGCTGGACAGCTCCTTGGATAGTTCATTAGACAATTCCTTGAATGATTTTTCTTGTCTTGAATCTTGTTTGCCTTGAACCTTGAACCCTTTGCTCCTCCCAGGAACTTCCTGATTTAAGCCATGTCCCTGCACTTCCTGGTTGCCAGAATATTGTGTCTTCACCAGCCAATATCTTGCTCCTGTCTACTGCTGCCGACCGCATCTTTGCTACCACTCACTACCGACTTTTGGCTCGTCCCCGACTACGCTTCTGCTGAATCCCAACCTGCAACTATCTGTTACCGACTTTTGGCTCGTCCCCGACTACGCTTCTGCTGAATCCCAACCTGCAACTATCTGTTACTGACTTTTGGCTCGTCCCCGACTACGCTTCTGCTTGATCCCTACCTGTGTTATCTGTTTCTGGACCCCGGCTTGCTCACCCCCTGGTGGGGCTAATCTGAGGACCGCGACCTGGCACTGACACGCAGCAAAGTCCATCTCCACCTTTAGGAACCCTGGTGAATACCGGTCTGTGCTTAGACTCCGCACCTCAGGTGAACCCGTGTCATCAGCCAGGGTGACCTGTGTGAATACCTGCTCTGCTGCTATAGCTACTGACCTCTGAGCCTGACTCTAGATCGTGACATAGTTCTGTGATGGAGTTATGTGGCACTCTCTCTCCCCCCATCTCTCTCTCTCCCCCTTCTCCCCCCCCATCTCTCTCTCCCCCCATCTTTCTCTCCCCCCCCCCATCTTTCTCTCCCCCCCCATCTTTCTCCCCCCCATCTTTCTCTCCCCCCATCTTTCTCTCCCCCCATCTTTCTCTCTCCCCCCATCTTTCTCTCTCCCCCCATCTTTCTCTCTCCCCCCATCTTTCTCTCTCCCCCCATCTTTCTCTCTCCCCCCATCTCTCTCTCTCCCCCATCTCTCTCTCTCCCCCTCTCTCTATCCCCCTCTCTCTCTCTCTCTCTCTCTCTCTCTCTCTCTCTCTATATCCCCTCCCTGTTTAGTATGGGCGAGCTCGTAAGCGGTATTTTTTCCCCCTCCTTCTTTGTGCATCTTCCCACTCTTTCTTCTCTTTTTCCCTCAGCTGCTCGTCCCTTTCCTGTGCTTCCTTCGCTCTTTTCTTGTCTCTCTCCTCCCGCTGTTTCTCCTCTTCCATTCTCTTCTGAAGTATTCTCGCATTGCGGGTTAGAATGTTTTCCCTCCTTCTTTGTGCATCTTCCCACTCTTTCTTCTCTTTTTCCCTCAGCTGCTCGTCCCTTTCCTGTGCTTCCTTCGCTCTTTTCTTGTCTCTCTCCTCCCGCTGTTTCTCCTCTTCCATTCTCTTCTGAAGTATTCTCGCATTGCGGGTTAGAATGTTTTCTTTCCTTCTTTGTGCATCTTCCCACTCTTTCTTCTCTTTTTCCCTCAGCTGCTCGTCCCTTTCCTTTGCTTCCTTCGCTCTTTTCTTGTCTCTCTCCTCCCGCTGTTTCTCCTCTTCCATTCTCTTCTGAAGTATTCTCGCATTGCGGGTTAGAATGTTTTCCCTCCTTCTTTGTGCATCTTCCCACTCTTTCTTCTCTTTTTCCCTCAGCTGCTCGTCCCTTTCCTGTGCTTCCTTCGCTCTTTTCTTGTCTCTCTCCTCCCGCTGTTTCTCCTCTTCCATTCTCTTCTGAAGTATTCTCGCATTGCGGGTTAGAATGTTTTCTTTCCTTCTTTGTGCATCTTCCCACTCTTTCTTCTCTTTTTCCCTCAGCTGCTCGTCCCTTTCCTGTGCTTCCTTCACTCTTTTCTTGTGTCTCTCCTCCCGCTGTTTCTTCTCTTCCATTCTCTTCTGATGTAATCTCGCATTGCGGGTTAGAATGTTTTTCCTCATTTCTTGGTCCTGTTTTACCTTTTCCTTCTCTACTTTCCTGTCCCTCTCTGCTGTTCTCAATCTACCCTCCTGTATTTTATTCTCCAATCTCTTCTCCTCTGCTCTTTTATTTTCCCATCCTATTTTTGCATTGGCTCTGCATCTATTGATTAATTCCAGCCTTGCTTTCTGTTCCTTCGCTTGCTTCTTCCTAATTCTTTCATCTGTCGTCAGTGGCATCCTCTGACTTTTTATCTTAACTCCAACCTATAAATGAAAAGAAGAAAGTCAGTGGAAGTTCTGATATAAAATTTGACTTTCGTTGGCATGAATTCGGAGTTAGTTTTGTACGGTTAGCGACATGATTTTGAAGTTTCTGTAAAATGTTTTCATTTGATCTGCATTACATAAAAAGTGTGACCCATCGTCTAGATCTCCATGTTGGGCATCACCCCTCCCTGCACACAGTTTTCTTAAAGCCTATGTAGATCCAAAATCTTCTGCTATATGGTATAGGGCAGTGATGGCGAACTTTATATGGGTAATAAAGATCCCCTATACCAGTGATGGTGAACCTTGGCACCCCAGATGTTTTGGAACTACATTCCCCATGATGCTCATGCACTCCGCAGTGTAGTTTAGCATCATGGGAAATGTAGTTCCAAAACATCTGGGGTGCCAAGGTTCAGCCATCACTGGTATAGGGGATCATTATTACCCATATAAAGTTATTTTTATTTTGTGTCCGGGAGATTTCCCATCACTTCCTGTCCTAGAGACGCAACAGGAAATTCTAAAGTGAATGGAATTCCTACCATTCGGGTGTCCCCATTGGAGGCTTTTCCCTCACTAATTGCTCAGAATGTTTTGCCAACAAAGACAGCAATAAAAACTCAACACAAGTGGGGGGGGGGGGTTATCTACCAAAGCTGGAGCATGCAAAATCTGGTGTGCCTCTGCTTAGAAACCAATCAGCTTCCAAGTTTGATTGGCTACCGGGCAGAGCTGCACTAGATTCTGAGTGCACCAGTTATAGTAAATGTCCCCCCCCCCCCCCAGTGTCTAACCCAGTGTTTCTCAACTCCAGTCCTCGAGGCGCCCCAACAGGTCATGTTTTCAGGCTCTCCATTGTTTTGCACAGGTTATTTGATCAGTTTAACGGCTTTAGTAATTCCCACAGCTGTTTGATCTGAGGGAAATCCTGAAAACATGACCTGTTGGGGTGCCTTGAGGACTGGAGTTGAGAAACACTGGTCTAACCTCTCACCACTCTATCCAATCTAACTCTATCCTTTACATACACATTTAAAGAATACTTAAACTAAGAATAAAATGTAATATATTGCAGTTGGACAGTCCTTAGATGGGATGGCTGTATTTGTTTTCATTTTTCAGGCTAAGACTATTTTTAGCAAGTACAGAAAATACCCATTAATCTTCCCAAAAATGCTGTGAATAGACAGTATTACCAATGTTATTCTTCTGTAAACTACTAATCTCCCCATCCCCCTATATGCATTCGAGATGCACAGGTTTGTAGTCCAGCCTGGGTGGTGGCGATGACCCCTTCCATATATACAGTGAAGGAGTGAGCATGGCCACCCAGGGACAGGAAATGTGTTCTTCACAGGATATGTAGGTGGGAATAAAGGGCAAGTGAAAAGGAATGAGGCCATGTGTCCATATTCTGTCAATGATGTCACGTGCCCCTTCTTTTGTGTATTTAATACAAGTGTCATCTAAGAATAGTGACATGAAATATAGATACTTACTCTGCTGGACATCTTTGCTCAGTGAATTTCTCTTTTGTATTCAAAGTATAATAACAATAAAATATCAAGTTGTCTGTCTGTAAAGAAAAAAAAAGACAAAATTTAGCGATCATTTCTTATAATTAGATATCACACACAGTCATTGGCCAGAACTACAACTAACGGCAAACATTAGACAACAACTGAAATAATTTGTAAAATTAAACAAACCCAAACTTTCACTCTTTTCCCCTTTTTTATATAGTAAATAATGAAAACCCCCTCAGTGGTCGTTAAATATCACCTAAGCTCCATTGGTGTCAATTTTTTTTAAATTTAAAATCAATTTGGGTACATTGCTGCATGACCAGGTTATCGTCAGTCAAACTATCACAGCACTGAAAATTGATAAATGTCTGGAAATGAAGGGATGTATACAGGCTGACATTCAATTTGGTTATTGTAATCATCAATAATTTACTGGATAGAACCAGATATATGACTGCAGGGCTCAGAATATGAGGGAAAAGTCTGGCATTATTCTTTATCATGGACTTTTAACTACCGTATATACTCGAGTATAAGCCGAGTTTTTCAGCACATTTTTTTGTGCTGAAAATGCCCCCCTCGGGCTAATACTCAAGTCACCTTTTTGCGCCTGATCTCCGGGACTTTGGAGACACGGTACTGGCCGGCCGTAGGTCCCCTGGACCCAAAACTTGGCACACATGTAGCTCCACTCTTCCTCTACAAGTGTGCAAAGTTTGTTGTCCGGGGGACCTACGGTCGGGGGGCACCGATTTTTCAAAGCTGGGGACCCCTTCCATAGACTCCCATGTTAAACAGTAATTTCTCCGGTGACTTTGGGGCCCCGGTTCCGGCCGTTCGTAGGTCCCCTGGACCCGAAACTTGGCACTCATGTAGCCCCATTTCTCCTCTATAAGTGTGCAAAGTTTGTTGTCCGGGGGACCTACGGTCGGGGGGCACCGATTTTTCAAAGCTGGGGACCCCTTCCATAGACTCCCATGTTAAACAGTAATTTCTCCGGTGATTTGGGGCCCCGGTTCCGGCCGGTCGTAGGTCCCCTGGACCCGAAACTTGGCACACATGTAGTCCCATTTCTCCTCTATAACTGTGCAAAGTTTGTTGTCTGGAGGACCTACGGCCAGGGAGCACCGATTTTTTCAACCCGGGGACCCCTTCTAAAGACTCCCATGTTAAACGTCAGTCTAGTCATGGACACAGTGAGGCATGCTCATGGGCACAGTGAGGCAAAGTGAGGCACAGTGAGGCATGCAGATGGACACCCTAGGCTTATACTCGAGTCAATACGTTTTCCCAGTTTTTTGTGGTAAAATTAGGTGCCTCGGCTTATATTTGGGTCGGCTTATATTTGGGTCGGCTTATACTCGAGTATATACGGAACTTACAATTAAAGGGGTTGTAAAGTTTTTTTTTTTTTTTTTTATATAAATAGGTTCCTTTAAGCTAGTGCATTGTTGGTTCACTTACCTTTTTCTTTCGATTTCCCTTCTAAATGTTTTTTTCTTTGTCTGAATTTCTCACTTCCTGTTCCTCCTCAGTAAGCTTTCCCCCCGTCATCCGAGCCGCTCAGGCTGGGGGTTAGTCAGCCAGAACGGCTTACTGAGGAGGAACAGGAAGTAAGAAATTCAGACAAAGAAAACAAAGAAGAAAAAAAAAATTTAGAAGGGAAATGGAAGGAAAAGGTAAGTGAACCAACAATGCACTGGCTTAAAGGAACCTATTTAGAAAATAAAAAAACGAACCTTTACAACCCCTTTAAGAAATGGTTAGAAGCCCTGCCAAATCTTTACTGCTTTTCCCCCATGGAAACATTACCCTTCACTTACTAATGCAGAATATCCTAGATATACAATATTCTACAGAGGACAGATTATAGGAGTTTGCCCCGGGTTTGCTTTTCATATAACTGCTGCAGGAGATTTCAATTAAAAGGTCAGTTGGGATCTAAAAATAGCTCAAATTCAAATACTGGCTGCCTTTCATCTCCATGGAAACACACCTATTCTACAGTCTACACAGAGCATAGCAAAGCATGACCTACCTCCTTCACACTCTCAGCAACAAGTGACTGTGTCTGCCACTCACCTCTCTTATACCCCCTGCCCTACACTATGATGTCATGAGTGGGCGGAGCCTAATCATGTGACCTGCAATATACGGTCAAAGGAGTAGACAAGTGTCCAAGACATGACATGACATGACACCTGTGCAGTGTGAAGGGGATACATGATGGAAATATAAATGTAATACAAAAGTCATTATTGTCAAGAGAAACCTGCCAGGTGACAAGTTTAATTACATTGGACCTGAAATCTAAATTTAAAACCCGACTTCAGCCAAATATATAATTTTTTTTTTTTTTTTTTTTTTTTTTTTTAATGTATAAAAACTGGTGACAAATAAAAATCTCACTGAGGCTCAAAAAATAGCGAACATTCTATTATTGGCTGCCTTGCCCCATCTCCAGGGAAACACACACATTCTACAGTCTACACAGAGCATAGCAAAGCATGACCTACCTCCTTCACTCTCTCAACAACAAGTGACCGTGTCTGCCACTCACCTCTCTTATACCCCCTGCCCTACACTATGATGTCATGAGTGGGCGGAGCCTAATCATGTGACCTGCATTATACGGTCAAAGGAGTAAAAAAATGTGTCCAAGACATGACATGACTGTGCAGTGTGATGGGGATACATGATGTAAATATAAATGTAATGTATATAAGAAGGGGGAATAAGGGCGCTCACTCTAAAATTACTATAAAATTAAGATAAAAGGCGCATAGATCTTAAATATTCTTCAATATTAAATAAATATGTACAAATGACTTCCTCTACAGTAGAAAATAAATTCCAAGTGCAACAATCCAAATGTGAAAAAAAATCTTGTGTAAAATATCCGTGTAAACCAAAGAAAAAAAAAAAAAAAAAGTTTAAAATATAAATAAAAAATAAAAAACGTATAATAACTAATATAAATATTCAATGATAAATAGTATCATGTGCATCAAACGACAGTTGTATGTGCAAAGTAGGCAAATCCCAAAAAAACAGCAACATGTGCAGTTCCTTGTGCTGGAAAATTTCTATAAGTGATCCACAGCAATGTGCATAAAAGTCCAAAAACAGTGCAAGTCACAGGCAATCCAATTCCAATTGCAGTGTCATACAAAAAGTGCAAGTGCTGATCCTCCAGTGCTGGTGCCAATCATTTCCCCCCAGCCTCTCACCTTAACCACTTAAGCCCCGGACCATTGTGGCTGGTTAAAGACCAGGCCCCTTTTTGCAATTCGGCACTGCGTCGCTTTAACTGACAATTGCGCGGTCGTGCGACGTGGCTCCCAAACAAACTTGACGTCCTTTTTTTCCCACAAATAGAGCTTTCTTTTGGTGGTATTTGATCACCTCTGCTGTTTTTATTTTTTGCGCTATAAACAAAAATAGAGTGACAATTTTGAAAAAAATGCAATATTTTTTTACTTTTTGCTATAATAAATATCCCCAAAAAATATCTAAAAATTTTTTTTTCCCTCAGTTTAGGCCGATACGTATTCTTCTACATATTTTTGGTAAAAAAAAAATCGCAATAAGCGTTTATTGATTGGTTTGCGCAAAAGTTATAAAGTTTACAACATAAACACAATTTTTTTTTTACTAGTAATTGCGGCTATCAGTGATTTTTTTTTCGTGACTGCGACATTATGGCGGACACATCGGACACTTTTGACACATTTTTGGGACCATTGTCATTTTCACAGCGATCAGTGCTATAAAAATGCACTGATACTGTGAAAATGACACTGGCAGTGAAGGGGGCTAACCACTAGGTGGCGCTGTAGGGGTTAAGTGTTCCCTGCATTGTGTTTCTAACTGAGGGGGGTTGGGCTCTGTGTCACATGACACTGATCTTCGCTCTGTGTACACGGAGCCGAGATCAGTGTCATTGTCACTAGGCAGAGCGAGGAGATGCTTCTTTTCACAAGCATCTCCCTGCTCCATACCTCCGCGGGGATACCTGCGGCGATCGAGTCCGCGGGACCCGCGGTTTGACTCACGGGGAAGATGGCAGGGTCGCGAGCGCGCCACCACATGGCAGGCATTTAAAGGGCCACGTACAGGTACGTGATTATGCCTGTCCGTGCCATTCTGCCGACGTATATCTACAGTGCACGGTCCTTAGGCGGTTAATAGGCTTAAAAATAAGCCTTTCTGTTGTGTTCCTTTTGAAAGATCCCTCCAATCTTACGGACCTCCTGGTTTCACAATCTCAGACAGGCACATAAAGGGATAAATAGGCACTCCATAGTGTAGTAATTCCATAAAAATAATAATTTTATTCAAGGTAAAAAACTCACATTTTAGTAGAGTAGTTACAGCATTAAAACGACAGTGTTGAATAATACCGTATATACTCGAGTATAAGCCGAGATTTTCAGCCCTTTTTTTTGGGCTGAAAATACCCCCCTCGGCTTATACTCGAGTCAGTGTACCTGAAAATATTGACAGGCTGCGGGCGTCCATCGTTTAAAACTTGCGGTCTCCTCCTGGTCCCTTTCGTGATAGGCGTAACTGTGTCTGCTGAGAAACGCCCATCACGAACGTTCTCTCATCCTCACCCATCCCAGCAGACACTGTGTTCTGTGTTCCGCCAATCATGGACGCCTTTTCATCCTCGGACAAGAGGACGCTCGTGATTGGCGGAACATTGAACACAGTGTCTGCTGGGAAACTGAGTCCGAGGATGAGAGAACGTTCGTGATAGGCGGAACTGTGTCTGCTGAGAAACGCCCATCACGGAAGGGACCAGGAGGAGACCGCGAGTTTTAAACAATGAATGGACACCCACAGCCGCTCAATTTCAGGTACACTGACAACGGGCACAGTGAGGATTGGCACAGTAAAGATGGGCACAAGGATGGGCACAGTGAGGTGGCAATTGGCACAGTGAGGTTGGGCACAGTGACAATTGGCACAGTGAGGTTGCAATGGGCACAGTGAGGCGTGCAACTGGGCATTGTTGACCCTCTTCCACTTACAGTAGCTGCTGCATTCTCACCCTAGGCTTATACTAGGCCTAGAGTCTGTGCAAAATCCTTGTACAGAGCAGGTAAGCATAACATGTTTGTTGTTTAAAAAAAAAAAAAAATTACCTTTTACAATGACTTTAAAGCAATTTTCCCCGTAACACGTGTCCCATTGGAAAATTTCCCTTCATCTCCTGGTTCTGGGGACAACTCTAAAAGCTTGGATTTCTCATTATGGTCACCTTTTGGTTGAATTTGCCCAATGGGGGCAGAGACCGCAGTACAAAATTGACAGAGGGTCTAGCCCTTCCTCACTCTATCCAAAAAATAAAAGGTTTTGCCCAAAGATATGCTTTAAAATATTAAAATACTCCTCAAAATCCACCAGGATCCCGCACTCCACCAACATGTCTTCATTATACTAGGCATTTTTTAAATATTAAAGCGGCGCTCCGCCGAAAATAAATAAATATTAAAATACTGCAGCTGCTGACTTTTAATATTAGGACACTTACCTGTCCTGGAGTCCAGCGACATCCGCAGCAGAGGACGAGCAATTGCTCGTCACTCTGCTGCCCCCACCGCCATCCTCGGTGAAGGAACCAGGAAGTGAAGCCTTGCGGCTTCACTGCTCGGTTCCCTACGGCGCATGCGCGAGTCGCGCTGCGCTGTTCTGACTGGTTTCCGTGTGTTCTGGGAGCCGAGTGTCTCCCAGAACACAACGGGTACTCTGCGGGAAGTGACGTGCTTCCCGCAGATTTCCCGAAGAGAGGACTCCCGGAAGTGGGTGCAAATACCTGTCTTAGACAGGTATTTGCAACCCCCTCCCCCCTGAAAGGTGTCAATTGTGACACCGGAGGGGGGGAGGGTTCCGATGAGCTTTAGGGTGGAGCTCCGCCATAACGTGCATCTAAACCCAAGTACTAGGAGACATCTGTATGCTCTTTTATTTTGTATGGAGTTAGACCGGACTGAGCGGAGAACCAATATTTTTTTTTTAAGTATGCCTTGCAGTATTTTGGTTTGCTGCTCAATGTCTATCCCAAGCATTCCCTTACAGTCAAAACCATCTGTGTGCTCCCAGCTGAGACTAGTGTAGCGCACACCCTCTCCCCACTCCCCTCTATTAAAGTTTTCCAACTCGCACTGTCTCTGGTCTAGGGGTATGATAGGGGAGGGAGAGGGGTGAGCTACGCCAGGCTTCCACCACAGTTGTGTATGTGGTCTCAGCAATGTCTCTTGTTACCTTCGGGTCTGTGTTGTGCATCGGATCCTCCCTCCAATCGTCTCCTTAAACCTTGTCCGCCAGAAATTGAGCCACACACCGTCAAAGTCCAACACTCCTTTATTTAGAACATAACATGGACTCCCTTGGCTATAGAACAGAAAAGGAGGTGTGTGTACGAATAGGCCCAGAAACAAGTTCGGTCCTCCACTCTCCTCCCTGAGAGTGGGTTATGGTCTCCGCACGAGGGAAATTCTCCTTCCGGACGGTCTCCGACAAGAGACTCACCCGTCACCGGCAGTATGCTGCACCGGGTCTTCAGATGAGGAGCTCTTCCCGGTCCATTACGCCCACCTCGGATTCAGGCATCCATCCCCGGAGTGCCTTAGGATCCTTCCCTCGCGGGAACTCAGTGTTGGGCACTGAGCTCCGGACCTCCATCCAAGTACCTCACCCCAGGACTAAAGGTGCCTGAGGTGGAACACGATCTCCGGTGGTCCTCTAGGCCTAGGCCGCCTAGAGGACGAGCACGAACCACCGTCCGCAAGCTGAAGGTGCTTGGGACGAAGACCCCGTGACCAAGATGGCCGGCCCCTTTATACCCTCTCCCAGCAAGCACGGCGGGTTCCCCGCCCCACCATACCGCCGCCGGGAGAGGACAAAAAGTAGGCTCAGCACACAGCGATATCCGTCCGTCAGCCCATGGTGACAGCGCCACCCAGTGGGCCGCCGGAACACACCACCGATGTCACTGGAAGATTCAAAAAAATTACCCCGGGAAAGTAAGTACCCGCTACACTAGTAAACGGCATGCACACCCTCCAGTGTTTTGAGCTGAAGGAGGGACCACCAGAAACATCGGTACTATGAGGCATGCATGCACTCATTCTAAAGCACACAAAGCCTCATGGGATTTGCATGTATACAGCGATGGCTAGCGATTTAATTGTCGGCAATTGCTGGTGAATTGTGCACCCAGCCTAACACATTAGGTTGCTGGAATAGGAAGGGAGGACCCTATTACTCAAAGTGGGACACAGACCAGATTAAAACCTGACAAGAGGCTACAGCCCCTTCTCTCCCATCCCCTATCCCCCATCTACCATCTAAAAAATGTTTTGACTCAAGATGGTCTTTAAGGGCATCTCTGTTGTACTTTGTCCCTATTATTCTAAACAGCATACCCTATGATTAAGTGGTGTGTACAGCCACGTAACGCGTAAGGGACCAGGGATGAGAGCCAGTGGTGACATTACATATGTTTGTATGAGATTACATGTGTCTGTTGAACAGTAATTGATGTAAGTGTTTCCATGTTGTTTTAACCACTTCCCTACCCAGCCATAGTCAAATGACGTCCACAGATGGGATCTCCCATCCTGGGTGGGCGTCATATGACGTCCTCAGCTTTGTGGGGGAATATCTGAATGATGGGTGCAGCTAGAGGCAACATTCAGATATCCTTCTGTTCTGCCGGCGATTCTGTGTGCCATAAGAATGATCATAGCAGGCGGTTCCGCCGCTTGATCATTCTTATAGGCGGCGGGAGGGGACATCCCCCCCCTCCCGCCGCCATCTGATGCTTCTCCGGGCTCTCCCTTGCCATCGGGGGCCCGGAGAATGAATCGTCCGGCGCACTATAGAAAGCATAGAGATGACTGGTGACCAGATGGTCACCAGTCATCTCTTTGACCGTCGGAGGCCCGGGCGCGATGTGATGATGTCAAGCCCGGGTCCTCAGATGTAAACAAAGCCACCATTGCGGCTAGGAAACATGAGATCAGTGATTTTTTTTTCACAATCTCATGCTTTCCAGCCTGGAGGAGAGATGTGGAGGTCTTATTGACCCCGCATCTCTCAATAAAGAGGACCTGTCACACACCATTCCTATTACAAGGGATTTTTACATTCCTTGTAATAGGAATTAAAGTGATCAAAAAAAAAAAAGTAAAATAAGTGTAAAAATAAAAAAAAATTAAGTAAAAAAATAAATAAAAATTAAGTAAAAAAAAAAATTAAAACGCCCGTGTCCCAGGGAGCCTAGCGATCAGAAGCGAACGCACACGTAAGTCCCGCCCACATATGTAAACGCTGTTCAAACCACATATGTGAGGTATCGCCGCGTGCGTTAGAGCGCGTACAACAATTCTAGCACTAGACCTCCTCTGTAACTCTAACCTGGTAACCTGTGAAAAAAAATAAAGCGTCGCCTATGGAGATTTTTAAGTACCGATGTTTGGCGCCATTCCATGAGTGTGCACAATTTTAAAGTGTGACATGTTAGGTATCTATTTACTCGGCGTAACATCATCTTTCATATTTTCCCCAAAAATTGGGCTAACTTTACTGTTTTGTTATTTTTTAATTCATGAAACCATTTTTTCCCCAAAAAAGGGCATTTGAAAAATTATTGCGCAAATACCGTGCAAGAAAAAAATGTTTGGGGGTTCTGAGTAATTTTTTAGCAAAAGAATGATGATTTGCACATGTAGGAGAGAAGTGCCAGAATAGGCCCAGTATTGAGGTGGTAAAAAAGCCCGGGGTTGAAGTGGTTAAATAAATATTTTGAATGGTATCACACTATGGGAGCCCCCCTGTGTTTTATCTCACTTCTGAGAACCTAGTGCCCCACTCCAAAGCGTTTACTGATGCAGAGGGATCACATGGTCACTCCGGGATCCATAGCCAGTGAGGGATATTAATCTTGCTGAGGAGCTGCATCTGCCATTGGGTCAACTGAAGAGGCTTGTTTACAAGCCAGCCAAGGTGAGAGGCTGGGGGAAACGTGGGCACTTGGATTAGAGCACTTGGATAGAAGCACCTGCATGTGATTAGCCACTTGGGGATGGTGGATCCGTTCTGCACTACTACTTTGGATTTTATTTTTTTTATTCTGCACAGAGACTCATTTTTTCTTGTATTTTTGGATACTTGATTCATTTATTTTTTGACTACACAGAGACTCACTATTTGCACTTTATTGGTATCGGATATCTATTTTTGCACAGAAGATTTGTATTTTTTAGTGAGACTCACATTTGTTGTTCATACCTTTGCATGGGATTTTTTGCCTTTATTATCGGAGCACTTTATTGGATTATTCTTTTATACATATTGTGTATGATGCTATCACATCACGGACTATTTAGCCTTTATATTTTTTTACTTTATTATATACCCACTTGGTTGCACTTTAATCAAAGGGATTTGTTTTTAGCAAACGCCATTACACCCCCCCCCCCCATTTTCACATAGTTGTGTATCCGATGCGAATGGTTCACTCTGTTTCCTTCAGGCAAGCCATAGATGATATGATTTTGCTTTTCATCCCATGGTTGCAGGAAAGAAAATCGCTTGATTTCCCTCCATCAACACAGTCAGTATTCATGGAGGAATCCATCCCGCAGTACCAGTGGCGTCACTAGGGTTGGTGTCACCTGGTGCGGTAAAATTTGGTGTCACCCCTCCCCCCCCTGGTCACTGTTCAATCTGGGGCACTGAGCAGGCTAGAGCATAAGCACAGCTCTCCCCGTGTGTAATCCCCCTAATGGAACCCCTCTGCATTCCCCCTAATGGAACCCCCCTGCAGGCGCCGTGCACGATGGCACTCCAGGGCTGTCTGCCTCACAACACAATTTGTTCTCCTCCTCCCTCCCCGAACATCGCAGGGAGGAAGGAGATGCAGGAGCGGGAGTGCACAGGGGAAGGAGGAAGAGGAGAGAGCCGCGGCGCCTCTCTCGATCAAGCGCCGTGACGGGTCGGGTGTCACCCCTCTGGCGGGTGTCACCCGGGTGCGGCCCGCACCCGCCGCTCCCCCCTGGCAACGCCTCTGCGCAGTACTATTGTGTTCTGCTAGCGAAGAGCCTTCCCTGCTGGCAGAACACAATCATCACTGATGGCATCTATAGCCGCCAGCAGTAATCACAGGCAAAAATCTCACAGGCTGAGCAGCCTGCCCAAAGATTGGATAAAATCTTGGCATGTACTTGGTGAACTGACCGAGTTTCGATCCATCTATGGTTGGTTTAAGACACCCAATCAGATTCTAGCTTTTATTCCCACCCCCCCCCCACCCCCTGACATTTGGATAAATGAGGCCCAGCCTAACAGGCTTTGTCTACTAAGGAATTTCCCAGTTATTGGAATGACATTCCAGCATTGGACATAAGTCCTTCTTGCTCGGTTACCTGTTTGTGGTCTGTATGTGCAGCAGATCCCTGGCAGCACGTGACCTCCAGACCCCCAGAAGATTTCATTAAGGTTTTACCAGCAGGGCATCTTGACAATCAGTAAACAGTGCAGACAACAAAAACACATTTTTCAGTACTTTATTAAGACGGATCTTTATTTGTTCTGGACAGTATTGTGTATCCAGTCAAGGTAGTTACTTACTTTTGTATACACTCCATATTCACCTTTAGCCCCACAGTTCGCCCCCCAGGACACAATCCCACCAATGAAATAACTTTTGCTTTTATCATCTAAGAAAACCAATGAACCTCCACTGTCACCCTGGCAAGAATCCTTTCCCCCATCTTCATGACCGGCACAGATCATGTTTTCGGTGACCTTGGCTTTGATTGGCTTTCCACTATAGGCACTCATACATTTCCCATGGTTGATTATGTTCACAAGGACAAAGCGCAGATGTCTTGAACGTGGAGACTTTCCTGTGTCACCCCAGCCAGACACTTCCCCAACGTGAAGATCATTTTCATCTTCGCTGATCCGGTATCGTTCCTCGGTGGTCGGAAGACAGATACCGAGGATGTTGTCATTAATCGGCACTTTGCCTTTGAGTTTAATCAGAGCAATGTCGTGGTTGTATGTCTCATCGTTTCTGTAACTGGGGTGAATATAGATGGCTTCTGGTTCAGCCTTATAGAAGTTTGTGTCATTCCTACTGATGAACCCCATTTTCATTTTAAGTCCGGGTAGGTCGGTGTCTTGTACAACATGGGCAGCAGTTATAATCCACTTATCATAGAGCAGGGCTCCGCCTCCTTCCACATTGTCGCTTTTTATGAATACTTGCCATGGGAACTGTCCCAGCTTGGCCACTGAGCCTCCGATTATACGTTGTACGGCTTGTGTGGCCCTTTTTCCACAATCTGAGGGAAAGAACAAGAATTGCTAGAAATAGATGGAGGACTCGCACACACCAGTGATTTCTAATTTGTTTAGCACAGCATTTACATTTTTTAAATATAATTTGAAATTGAAAAATGATTACCGAATGTGTAGGTGAGTGTGAATATGCGCAGTATTATCTCTAAATACAGGGGAAATTGTCATTTGATAAATACCATACAGTATGGCGGAGCCCTAAGTTCAATTATAAATCATTAGGAGTTGATCAGATATAATTATAAGTAAATTAGAGAGTCTTTAAAGCTTAATTTAATACAAACTCCTAAAGACACAGATCAAAATCTATATATGAGAGCTGTTTTATCTGCCAAAGGATTTGTATTTCTTCCATCCAGTGCTTAGATTTACATAGCTCTGCCACAGAACACATCATGCAGGAAAAAAAAAAATTCTCTGCTGCCATTGGGAAATGCACACGGGGCTTGTACCTATAATGCCGCGTACACACGATCGGAATTTACAACAACAAATGTTCGATGTGAGCTTTTGTTCGGATATTCCGACCAGGGCCGCCATCAGGGGAGTACAGGCAGTACACCTGTAAGGAGCCCGGAGGTCCTCAGGGGCCCGGACGGCAACCCCCCCTTTTTTTTTTTTTTTTATATATTTTTTTTATTTTGGTAAGGGGCCCAGAGGTCCCCAGGGCCCCGGATGGTAACCCCCCTTTTTTATGTATTTTTTATATTATAAAAAAAAAAATTATTATTTTTTTTTTTTTTTTTTTTTGTAGGAGGCCCGGAGGTCCCCAGATGGTAACCCCCCTTTTTTATGCATTTTTTTTATAAATAAAAATAAATTTTCTTTCTTTATTTTTTTTTTTTTTGTAAGGGGCCCGGAGGTCCCCAGGGCCCCGGATAGCAACCCCCCATTTTTTTTTTTTTTAAATATATATTTTTTATAAATTATTTTTATTTTTTTTGTAAGGGACCCAGAGATCCCCAGAGATCCGGAGGTCCCCAGGGCCCCGGATGGAAACCCCCACTTTTTTTTTTGTTATTTTTTTGTTCGTCAGCACCCAAAGCCCACCCGACCTCAACAATTCACAATTCGCAGCACCCCCCCCCCCCCCGCTTCTCAATTCGCGGCTGCCCCCCTGCTTCTCAATCTGCGGCGGCAGCACCCCCCCCCCCCCCCGGTTCTCCTATGCTCCAGGGGGCCCATGCCTGAAGCTGTGTAAGTGGCCCCAAAATTCCTGATGGCGGCCCTGATTCCGACTGTGTGTATACTCCATCGGACATTTGCCGTCGGAATTTCTGCCTATTGAACTTAATTTTTCTCGGCTTGTTGTACGTCACCGCGTTCTTGACGTTCGGAATTTCCGACAACATTTTGTGTGACCGTGTGTATGCAACACAAATTTGAGCCAATATTCCGTCGGAAAAAAATCTACGGTTTTGTTGTCGGAATGTCCGATCATGTGCACGCGGCATAGCAAACAGAAAGGAATGTATGGATCTTGTGCAATAAAATACAGTTCATTTACTGAAGTTAAAACAAAGTTTCCCAAAATGTCTGCAACCACACCAGAGCAGAAAAAGAGAGCGCTTTTACAGTACTATGTGGTTTTGTTTTATTTGAGGTCTCATCCTTCCCCAGCCTGGGACAATGAAGTAGCTCTGCTCTCTCCTCCCTATCGGCATGCTCCTTGTACTGCATTAAAATGCCTGGCTACTTGTGCTGATTCTGCTTATCCTAATCTGGGCTCTGCTGTACATGGACTGATACCAACTCTTGCACTGCTTGCATTTAAAAAAATATTTTAAAATAACTACACATCTTCATTTGTTGGTTTCATTTATATCTCAAGGTTGGAACATTCCTCAAATAATGTTTTTTAATTTCTTAATAAAAACTGTTAGTAGTATAGCTTGGGAATCCTTAGCCTGCTAGAGGTATGATTTTCCATGATTTTTTTTTTTTTATGGTTTTAAAAGCATTTCAAATTCGTTGAGTAATGTGGCAACATGCCCTCTATAAAGATGGCGTGGTTGCGGTCATACATCATTCCGCTCCTTGAGGACTTTGTATGCCGAAGCGTGTAGGTCAGGGCCAGGACGTGATGTCACTACGCATGCCGACGCTCGTGACTCAGACCCTTTGCCGTAGGCGATTTGGGTAGACGATTAAGCTGTATGTGCTAGTGTCGGTGGAGACACCTTTAAATGTGAGTGGTTCAAATGTTTTCAAATAAAGGCATGTTTTAGATGATTTTACACTGTGTGTCAGGACTTGGCTCAGCTCTCCCTTCTCAGAGCTCTAGTTGCCCAGCTGTCGGTTAATTGCCAGTCATCTTCATTCCACAGTGACTCACCTGGTCTTCATTTCCTGCTCGTCAGCTAGCCCTTCTGGCTATTTAAACTACCTGGAGCATATCTCCTGTGCCTTCGCCTGGTCAACATATCCAGATACTTTCTGCTGTGCTTTCCTTTTAAAGACTTTGCCTGGCTGGTTCCTGATCCTGTTTGCTGCCTCTACTACACTGACCCAATTCCTGTTTCACAGGCTTGTTCCGACTACCCGTTCTGGTTACTGAACCCTGGCTATGTTTTAACTATGTTTTCTCTGTTTGTACTATTGTACAATTTTATTAAAAAGTGTGATTTTTACTGCACTTCTGTCTCAGTCTGATTCATGGTTCCTAAATATGCAAGCTTCCTCTTTTTCTATCTTCCTCCTTCATGTGATTGTGAAGTATATGAGCGTGACTACTGATAATTGCCTTTTGGAGTGGAATCAGTAGCCGCAGCGTTGATCTTTAATGGTGGAATGAGCAGTAGCTGGATTATATATAATTCAACCAGCATTTAGCTGGTGAGTTCACCTAGTGATAACGGTGGAGGATTGCACTGGGTGTTTGACGCACATCGGTATGACCCTTTCACACTGGGGACGGGAGGTCCATCGGTGGTAAAGTGACAATATTTTTAGCGCCGCTTTACCGCCAATTTCGCTGTGCTATTCGGCCGCTGGCGGGGCGGTTTTACCCCTGCTAGCAGCCGAGAAGGGGTTAAAAACCACTGCAGAGGCGCTTTGCCGGCGGTAGAGCCACGGTGTTTCATTGATTTCAATGGGCAGGAGCGGTGGAGGAGCGGTATACTTTTTTTCCCGTCCTGCTAGCGCACTGCTTCAGTGTGAAAGCCCTCGGGGCTTTCACACTGGAGACAAAGCAGCGGCCGTTTCAGGTCGGTTTACAGGCGCCATTTAGCGCAATAGCGCCGGCAAAACGACCAAGTGTGAAAGGGGTCTATAGATTTTTTTTGTAGAATTTAATCACATTTAAGACTACACCATCAACGGTCTTTGGGTCTCTTTTTCTTGCATGAAATATATGGACTTTGGTTTTTTGCACCAAATTTTTTGGCACATGCAATTTTGCACATTTATGTGAACATTTTCGATTGCACAAGTATATTGCACTAGCACTTTATTTTATATGGCTTTCAAGCAATATTGATAGCATTTTTTGAATATTGTCCATTTTGCAATGTAAGGCCTCGTACACACGGCCGAGATTCTCGTCGAAAAAAACATGTCGTTTTTTTCGACGAGATTCTTGGACAAGAAAATTGTCCCGGCCGAGTGTACACACGCTCGATTCAAAGAACCCGCGGTTCTTTGAATGGAGCGTACGCGGTGACGTCACATTCGATGCCGTCGCCGCCATCTTGGTATACCCTATCTATGCCTAGGAAGGTACCGCGCATGCGTAAAATTCATTTCGAACATGCGCGGGCTTCCGGGAGGACAGGTAAGTGTACACACACTCACTTTTCTCGTCGAGAAACATGCCGACGAGAATCTCGACGAGAAAATAGAGAGCAGGATCTCTATTTTCTCGTCGAGATTCTTGACGCTTTTCTTGACGAGAAACCATACACACGAACAAATTTCTCGGCAAAAAATCTCTGCCAGCAAGTTTCTTGCTGGTTTTTGCCGAGAAACTCGTTCGTGTGTACGAGGCTTAACTCTAGCCAAAACTCTTTAGTTTCAGAATAATGAAGGCTTTGAATCTTTTGTCAGTTTTTACAGTCTCTGTCCTTGTTTGAGGAGATCTCCCGTGATTTCCTCTTGAAAGTGGTTAAATAAATCAACAGTTTCTTCCTACTCTAGAAGGATTATACTGAACATACAATAGGTTAGGTGGTGGAATGTAATTGCTGTTACTTCTATTACTGGTGTAAAGTACCTACAAAGGTTTTATGACAGACCAGCCAAGACTTGTAGGAAGAGACTTGATGTGTTAGAAATCCTCCCTGACCATTATTTTCCCACTGATAATGCACCGTTGATGGCTGATGCAATGTGACTTCCCCGCCCTTCACCCAACTAATAAAAGAGGGTTGCCTGATGCAAATATAATTTTTTTAGGGGACTCCTATATGCTTCAAATGATGAATGATTGCCCGCTGATTTGTATGGCTTTCTGTAGTATATGCCAGTGGTCTCCAAACTACGGCTCGGGGGGCTGATGTGGCCCTTTGCTTGCTTTTATCTGGCCCTCGGGGCACCATTTCATTCACTGGTACCAACAATTGGGCATAATTCCACCCCCACTGACTCCAATTAAAAGGCACAATACCTCCTAAAGAAACCAACAATGGGGCACAATTCCTCCCAAAGACACCAACAATTGGGCTGAATGACACCAATGATGGGGCACAATTCCTGTCATGGACACCAACAATGGGGCAGAATTCTTCCCACTGACACCAAAGATGGGGCATTGTTTTTTCCCACTGTTGTTAGGACTTTTTTTACTCCCATTTGCCACAGTCTGCCTCCCCTCCCTAATGTCTGAAGGACAGTAAACTGGCCCTTTGTTTAGAAAGTTTGGAGACCCTTGGTATATGCAGTAAATTCTGGTTTATGTCTGCCAGATGTTGTTGGTCATAGGCAACGTGTTCTAACAGCTGCATTAACATTAGGGGGGCAATTTATTAACAGTGTTTTTTTTTACCTCTCTGCAAACCACAGGTCATCACTGCAAGTACTGCACATTGCACAAGCACACTAAAGTATCATCTTAACAGGTCAAGGAAAGAGAGCTTAAGCCTCGTACACACGGCCGGGGATCCCGTCAGGAAAAAAACTTTGCTTTACCTGACGGGATACCTGGCAAGCTTTCCTTGCTCGCCGAGTGTACTCACGGCCATTCAAAAGAACCGCCGTTCTTTTGAATGGCAAGAATGCGGTGACGTCATCGACTACGGCGAGCATGCACTCGTCACATTCGATGCCGTCGCTGCCATCTTGCTTCACCCTACACTACCCTTGTAAGCTACCGCGCATGCGTCGAAGTCTAATCGAGCATGCACGGGCTTACCTGAGGACAGGTAAGCATACAAGCCTCGTATACACACACGGTTTTCTCGGCAGGAAACATTGCTGAGAATCCCGACAAGGAAAATAGAGAGCAGGTTCTCTATTTTTCTCGTCGAGATTCCCGGCAGTTTTCCCAACGAGAAACCATACACACGACCGGTTTTCTCGGCAACAAGCTCTCCCAGCAGCTTTTTTGCTGAGAAAACCGGTCGTGTGTACGAGGCTTTACAGTAGTTCTGCCCTTAAAGGGAGAAGGTTTTTTTATCTTAATGCATACTAATGCATTCTATGCTTTAAGATAAAAAGCCTTCTGTGTGTAGCAGCCCCCTAATACTTACCTGAGCCCCATCTCTATCCAGCCATGTCCACGAGTCCCCTCGGCCGTCCAGGACTGTCCTCCTGATTGGCTGAAACACAGCAGCAGATGCGGCGGCTGTCAATCCGGAGTGAGAGGGGATGGGGCCAAACGGCAGCTCCGTGTCTGAATGGACACAGGGAGCTGCAGCTGGGCTCGGGTGACCCCATAGCAAGCTGCTTGCTGTGGGAGCACTCAACAGGAGGGAGGGGCCAGGAGCAGTGAAGAGGAACCCGAAAAGAGGAGGATCCAGGCTACCCTATGCAAAACCTACTGCACAGAGGAGGAAAGTATAACATGTTTGTTATTTTTTAAATGAGACTTTACAATCACTTCAAATGTAAGCTTCAGCTATTGAGCTCTGTTAATAGGCTTTTTGTCAGTTAAATGTGGACTAAACATGTCTAAAATAAAAATGTAAACAGATAAACATGAACTATTTACATACAAAATGTCATATAATAACCTGTAAAATATTTTAGTTTCTAACATAATAGATAAAAATATAAAATAACAACTCTATTCATTCCCTCACAGGAACTGCTGAAGCTTACCTGGGAGGAACTATACCAAGCGGACAGTTGGTAACATGGGGTAACTTCCTTTTCACTGCTTTATTAAGCTGCCTGCAGAGGTTTGGGTAACTTTGCATGTTTGTGCCTATTAGGGAGGTAGGAAGCACTGACTACTCCAACAGAATAAAT
This sequence comes from Rana muscosa, assembly GCA_029206835.1. Taxonomy (NCBI): domain Eukaryota; kingdom Metazoa; phylum Chordata; class Amphibia; order Anura; family Ranidae; genus Rana; species Rana muscosa. The sequence continues at coordinate 299,358,152 of CM055124.1, forward strand.
AGTAAAATCTATTTAATTCTAACTAATTTAAAGTTCTAATTGATTGCATCAGATATTCGGAGAAAGGTACTGAGCACCTGCTGAAAGACAGCAAGGGGTCACTCGTAGTTCCCAAGCCTCTGGTTGGTGGCCAGTACAAATAATGCTTGTGTAGCGGGGTGCTGAATTTAGGGGAAGTGTTTGAGTGGTAGATTACTCAAACACCCTAATTTGTCAGGGTATTTGCAACCACTTTTTCCACAGGGAGAGTATCGGTGTACAGTTCCCTGTGGACTACAGGTGGCGCTGCCATAGTAGGCTAGGGTTGAACCACTGATACAGTGCTGTGCCTTGTGTGTCCCCTCTCAGCAGCCATACAGTGGGTGTGGTCTACCTGCTGGGCACGCTGGGAGAGGATATAAAAGGGGCAGACGCTGCCTGTTCGGGGTTCGTTGGTGTTCCTGTCCGCCCCAGGCACCTTTAGCCCAGGGGCGGGGGTCTGTTCTGTTCGGTCGTCGGGAGTCCTACTCCCGGGGAGTTTGTGTTCCTGTCCGCCCTGGGCACCTTAGGCCCAGGGGCGGGTGTTTCTGTTCCATCCTGGGCACCTTTAGCCCAGGGTGAGGTACTACCATGCTGTTCCTGTCCGCCCTGGGTATGTAAGCCCAGGGGCCGAAGTGGAGGCCTGGGGCCCAGCACCTTCGGCTGGGGTCCACCTAGGATCGAGGACTCTCAGGGTGCCGCCTTGCGAGGGGACCCGTATCTAGGATGAGGAGGCCGGGAAAGGAACTCTCCGAAGACCCAGTGCAGTGTCATGGTGACGGTAGTGTCCCGGTAACTCTCCAGAGGGATGTCTTCTCCTAAAAAGGGGCCATAGCTAAAGAAGGGGATCAGCTTCACCAGGTCTGTGGCAGAGACCAACTTCACAGTCTGTGGCAGAGACTGTGCGCCTAGGTAAACTTGCTTGAGAATCTGAGCAAACATCTGTAACGTTTGTGCCTGGACCTCCTCCACACCTTGTACTGTTCTGTTTCTTGCTCCAACCTTTTCCTATCAGAGACTGTGTTATTGGCTAAGAGAAAATAAACTCTGAGTTGGAGTTTCATCTGGTGTGGACATTCACTTTACTGGGAAGTTAAAGACTTGTCTCTGTAGGACATAGAGGTGAGAATCAGGCTCTGGAGGTTTTGGAAGACCCAACAACAACACCGCTCAACCTCTTTACACAGGAGGGTACGGGCTTGTGGTGCGGTGTGCCTCTCTCTTCCTGCGAGTAGCCAAAGTTAATGCAGGTAGGAGTGGGGTGTGTGCGCTACACTTGTATACAAGAATTACACATTCAAGCGAGTCTCTGAACCAAACGTACCAGGCTCACATATTGGCAGTGATTTCCTCTTTGTATTTATTTCTTCCCACTCTCCTTTAGATCCACATTGATACCGCACTAAAATTGGGATAGAAAAAATATTATTTGTTAAAACTTTATATGTTTCAACCCACAACACTGCTCCAAAGCTCCCCATCGGTCCCACATCTCCTCAGGCTCTGTCTCTCTAAGGAAATGACACACTCCACAATGTCAACATTTCCCTCAAACATTGCTGCATGCAAGTAGAGGGAACACTCTACTCTATGATCCTTCTAATGCATTTCACTTTTTTTTTTTTTTTTTTTTTACACCAGGGCACACATCCCCATTCCTCATCATCGGTGGACGCTGGCAGTAAAACTCCTCCAAACACAATCCTCTGATATTGGTGGCCAGTGGCCCCATTAAACTCCATTCCTCCCCCCCAACCCCCCTAGGGCATCGTCTACAGTCACAGCTTTCCTCTGCTGCAGTGGGAGGATTTAATAAATTGATTAATTCACTAAATCCTTAATGTTTCATTCCTCTTGGCAATACTAGAATGTTTACATTGGTCATCACAGTAAACTCATGGCACAGAGCCATTCCAGCTGGCTCTGTGCCTTTGGCCAATGTTCTCTACTGTCACTGCCCGGTAGGCATAGTAAAATAACATACGGGTATGTCCAGCCATTTAGTTACTTTTAACCTGCCTTAGCCCTACCATTATAATGGATTCCATAAAGCCCTGCCATTGTAATGGATTCCATAAAGTAAACCTCTCACAAAGTTTGCCCCACTAATCAGTAAGGCAGGGACCAACTGGTTTATATAATAGGATGAAATTGGCACAAGGTTATGATAATCGATACCGGAACCGTCAGTCTGTGTATGTGCAAGGGTGAGGATGGGTAAAACAGGGAAAGTCAATAGGTTATTCAGCAGCTTATAATCCTGGGACAGAGATGAACAGTCCAAAACTTAGGGCAAGCCTCCTTTATGAAGCAGAATTCTCCAGGGACATGTAGAAAAAGACAAAAGTTGAGGCACCTTCTAAGTGTAAAACTGTAGACCAGGGATATGCAATTAGCGGACCTCCAGCTGTTGCCAAACTATAAGTCCCATGAGGCATAGCGAGACTCTGACAGCAGCAAGCATGACACCGAGGCAAAGGCATGATGGGACTTGTAGTTTTGCAACAGCTGAAGGTCCGGCTAATTGCATATCCCTGCTGTAGACATTCAAAAGACAAAGTATAAAACCACTCACATTTTGGTATTTACAAATAAGCACATCAGGGATCTCCTGCAGTGGTGAGTCTCTGGGCATGCTGGTCATCTGCTGGGGATGCAGTGCAGTGTCCCTATGTTTCTCCAATGGATCTCCTGTGTCCTGGGAGAGCCGAACGCCGGCTCAGCATGTGTGATGTATCAGGATAGAGGGCTGGAACGTACGTGGACCGATGCGGCGAGCATGTGACGTCACCCCGAAGTGACCGCAACACGTTTCCGAGCGTGCACTCTGCCAAAGTGAGTGACAGGCGTGCTCCTTTTTCAAGCTGGGAATGCAGAGGCAGGAGTGCTTTATAAAGGGTTGCTTACAATGCCCATTAGCCTCCCTTGTATAAAGCACTCCTTCCCCTGCATTTCCAGCTTAGAAAATGAGCGCGCCTGTCATTCACATTGGCAGAGCGCATGCTCGGAAACGTGCTGCGGTCACTTCCTGGGCAACGTCATGCGCTCATCGCTGCATTCCAGCCCTCCGTCTTGATGCATCATGCATGCTGCGCAGGCGTTCGGCTCCCCAGGCCAGGACACAGGAGATCCATAGGAGGAACATAGGAACACAGCACTGCAACCCCCACAGATGACCAACGTGCCCATAGACTCACCACTGCAGGAGATCCCTGATGTGCTTGTTTGTATATACCAAAATGTGAGGGGTTTTATACTTTGTCTATTAAATGTCTACAGTTTTACACTTAGAAAGCTCCTCTGATTGTGTCTTTTATCAGCTGGTTTATGAAGGAAAATTAAGATCTACATCCTTACCCTACTGCTTGTTTTTCTGGATCTCCTGATCTACATTTGACCTTTAGGTTTAATTGATGGTGACATTTTGTTTATGCATTTTCCATCAAACGCTGAGTTTGATTAGCACACATTTTTGACAGGTTTGAGTTAATAGCGTCTCTTCTGAGTTTGCTTTGATAATTTGCACCCTCATTGGCCATGTAAACTAGTGATGGGTGAATAGATTTTTGGATTTTTCAGAATACAGGCAATCCCCGGGTTACAAACAAGATAGAGTCTGTAGGTTTGTTCTTAAGTTGAATTTGTATGTAAGCCGGGAACAAGTACATTTTTAGGTGTAGCTACAGCCAAAACAATTTTTTTAAAGTATTTTGGAAAACATAGGGAAGGGTTAAGTCCCCTGTAACATTTGTTTTGCTGTCTGTGCCCCTGTTCAGAATATTTCACCTCACTTTCTGTCCCAATGACAATTGGATTTAGAAAATTTTGGGTTATCGTGGAAACAAGGATTGGTGATAAAGCATCAGTGGAGAGGAGACACCTTTTTTCCCATGATAACTCTTAAGCCTTGTACACACGACCGGTTTTCTTGGCAAAAAACGACAAGAAAACTGTTGGGAGACCTTTCTTGCCGAGAAAACCGTTCGTGTGTATGGTTTCTCATGAATCTCGACTAGAAAAAAAGAAGACCTGCTTTGTTTTTTCTCATCGGGAGTCTCAGTTTTGTCGTCGTGATTCTCGTCAGACTGTTTTTGGACGAGAAAACCGTTCGTGTGTACGCTTTTCCGAGTCTTCATAAAACCGCGCATGGTCAGAATCAAGTATGAGACGGGAGTGCTCCTTCTTGTAAAACTAGCGTTTGTAATGGAGATAGCACATTCGTCACACTGTAATGAACTGAAAGCACGAAGACTGAAAAGCGCGAATCATCTCTCACTAAACTTTTACTAACACGCAGTAACACGAGATCAGCAAAAGCAGCCCAAGGGGTGGCGCCATGAGAATGGAACTTCCCCTTTATACTGCCGTCATACGTGTTATACGTCACCGCGCTTTAGACCGACGAGATTTTGGATTGACAGTGTGTATGCAAGGAAAGCTTGACAAGAATCTCGTCAAGCTTGACAAGAAACCAGTCGAGAAAAACAACGATTTTTTTGCGACGAGATTCTCAGCCGTGTGTACAAGGCTTGACAGGAGTGAATTTCCCTTCCTAGAGGTAGATTTCCTCTCACTTCCTGTTGTCTCCCTCCGTTTGTAAGTAGGAGTCATTTGTAAGTCAGATGTTTGTAACCCAGGGACCGCCTGTATATGCAAGCAAATCTGTCTAATATGAGGAACAACATACACTTAATGGAGTTGGATTGCTTAGATTTATGAATTGCATGATTCTGCTATGATCAAACCAAATGGTGAATTGCTGATTCCTAATGTGATCATCATAGGATAGTGTAGTTGTAGAAAGAAATTCATCTCAGGGCCACAATTGTCTGCATAATTATAGCTATGATTGCCCATGTAGGTCTCACCTAGGTCATCTTTCATTATATAGAAAGTTGCACAGTTGTACTGGATTATGGCATTGTATGTAGTCGCATCGTTGGGGGTCACAAAGAAGTAATTCCCACTCTCTAGAACCTCTGGGGGTCCACAGTCAACAACTATTAGGAACACAAAAGAACAAATTGTTAGCTGCCATGAGAAATTTTAGCCACAAGGTTAATTACAGACTTGAAACCTACAAACACTGAACATTTGCAAAGAACATGTATATTAGGCCCCTTTTACATGGGACAGATCCGCGAAGATCCGCCCCGTGAACCTCCGCTTGCTCAGCGGGGATCGCTCCGTTGATCCCCGCTGAGCTGGCAGATAACAGGGTGGTTCCCGCACACTGTGCAGGGACCGCCCTGTCAGATCTCCGCTCTCCCCTATGGGGGGATCGGATGAACACGGACCGTCTGTCCGTGTTCACCCGATCCGCTCTGCAGACGGATTGAAAAATAGGGTTTTCCTCCGTCTGCAGAATCGGAGGATTGCGGACCTGGATGAGATCGGGTGTCAGTGGATGTTCATCCGCTGACACCCGCGATCTCATAGGGACCAATGTATGTCTCTTTTTCATCCGTAAACGGAGGGATGAAAAAGCAGACGTACGGTCCGCATGTGTGAAAGGGGCCTAAGAGAAAACCATTGACTTTATAGGTACCAATCATTAAAAAGTATATATTTTTTTTTATTTAAGTTCAAATTTTTTTACAGGCATCCATTAAAGCACATAAAATGTATAATTTTCAAGCTACTATTACCGGTATTATATGACCCAAACCAATTCTAACACAGCTAGTGACATATTTTGTGATGACTTCCTCAAGAGCTTATTTAATTATTCCAAGACATCTATAAGTCTATTAAGGGCAAGGGCTATAGGTCCTCTGGTAGAGGCGGTTAGCGTAGGACAGTGATTCTCAACCTCAGACCTCAAGTACTCCCAACGGGTCATGTTTTGGGAACTTCTCTTAGATAAAATAGCTCTTATCAATAACCATGTCATTGATTTTGATTTAAATCAGCTGTGCAAAGTAAAGGAAAACCTGAAAACATGGACCATTGTGGGTACTTGTTCTGTCTCAACTACAAAGCGATAAAGTTCATCTCCAGGTTGAAGTAGGCCTTACTCAAGCTGGTTTGATATTCATCCCTTGCATCGATACAGGCAGTTTAACTCAATGAATAAACTCACAGTTAGGACGACAGACGATGAATCCTTTCGAATATTCCGTTTAATGATGGATATTCATAGATAGAAAAACGTTGCAGTTGTAAGCCACATGTAAGATGTTTAGCATGGAAGATATACAGGAGTAATGACCAGAATCAGGAAGTGGAGGAGATATATAAAGAACTACGGTGAGAGAGAGAGTTCAGCTAGAAAGAAGGGGACAGATCTTAAAGACACAGAGCAAGAATAATCACATAGTGTAACACAACACTCCCCGTCTGAAATCTTTAGATTTCATAACCTTAAACTAATATATATATTTTCAAAAAGTCCAATACTGAGGAATGTCCTGGAACCTGTAATGAAAAACATGCAACAAGCAAATAATAAACGTAAGTTCAACAGGATGAAGAACATAAAGTCACAGTATGATGTCTTCAAATAATTCCAAAGTTCTGAGTAGAACCTGTAGATGGCAGCAATGTACTCCCCGGCGTGCCAACAGCATGGCTAGCCCTTGCACAAGTCACTCACCTGGCAAAAGGAGTACTAACTCTGTAATTGGTCGACTAAAGGTTTGTGTCGATCCTCCCTTGGTTACCTTGACTTCTACCTTCCGGACTTTGTTATCGTCGCTGGGCATAACTTTAGTAATAAGACCCATAGGCCACTCATTCCGACAAACTTCCTTGTCTTTTAGAAGGATGAGGTCTCCAACCTTAAGATTCGGCTTAGATGCTTGCCATTTGTTACGACCTTGAAGGTGGTGAAGATACTTTTTCTTCCAGCGATGCCAGAACACATTGGCTAGATGCTGCACCTGCTTCCATTGATGCTCATAACGGTGTGACCGCAGCTTCTGTTTTGTACTTACAGAAGTGTGGAGTGAGGTGTTCACAGTTCTTATTTCCTTATCATCTTCAGGGTTTACTAGCCCATAGGTGGTGTCAATAGGGAGTAAGTAAGAGTCCTCACACAGAAACCTTGGAGGTGACAGCCATAAGCTGTCCTGAAGAGCGGCAGGTGACACGGCTCTGGTTCCACAGTCAGCTGGGTTGAGTTCAGTGGGAACGTGATGCCATTGACTTGGTAGAGAGAATCTCTTGATACGTTCAACCCTGTTGCTGATGTACACATAAAATTGTTTTGTTTGGTTGTTTATGTAACCAAGTTCTACCTTACTGTCTGTATAGAAGGTGAAAGAATCAATTGTAGTGTCCATTTCACTTCGTATGACCTCTGCAATTTCTACTGCTAGCACGGCTGCACAAAGTTCAAGTCTTGGTATGGTATGTGCAGGCTTGGGAGTGAGTTTTGCCTTGCCTAGGACAAAACTACAGTGTGATTCTCCATTCAGTTCAGAGGTCTTCAAATAGGCTACTGCAGCACTAGCTTCAACTGATGCATCAGAGAAAATATGAATCTCTCTCCGGTTAGCAGTTGAAGTGGATCCTGGAACATAGCAACGGGGAATCTGAAGTTTTTCTAGTGACTTCAAAGAATATCTCCACCTTTCCCACTTGTGTTGATTCTCACTAGGCAAGGGAGTATCCCAGTCTATGTTCTCAGTAGACAACTGTCTTAGTAAAATCTTACCTTGAATGGTAACTGGAGCAAGGAAACCCAGTGGGTCATAGATGCTATTCACCACGGACAGGACTCCTCTCTTAGTGAAGGGTTTGTCACAAGTTGACACATGGAAGGTGAATTTGTCTTGCTTGATGTTCCACAACAAACCCAGACTTCGCTGTACTGGAGGCACATCTGTACCTAAGTCAAGGTTTTTTAGACTAGTGGCATAGTCCTCAGAGTGAAAGGCATTCATAAGTTCCTGGCTGTTGGATATAATCTTCTGCAGTCTAAGGTTTGCTACAGACAGCATCTCCTTTGTTCTGGTGAGAAGATCAATTGCTTCTTTAGCAGTTGGAAAGGACTTAAGTGCGTCGTCAACGTAGAAGTTTCTTTCAACAAATTGACGGGCATCAGATCCATATTCAACTTCTCCAGTCTGAGCTGTTCTCCTTAGCCCATAAGTTGCCACTGCTGGGGAAGGACTGTTACCGAAGACATGTACCTTCATGCGATAATCTATAACTTCCTTGTTGAGGTCATTGTCCTTGTGCCATAGAAACCTGAGGTAGTTTCTGTTGTCTTCTCTGACGATGAAGCAGTGAAACATCTGTTGAATGTCGGCCATTACTGCTACAGGCTCTTGTCTGAAACGAATCAAGACTCCTATTAGACTGTTGTTCAAGTTGGGTCCCGTAAGGAGCATGTTGTTAAGAGAAACACCTTCGTGCTGAGCACTGGAATCAAAGACAACTAGTGATGAGCCGAACAACCCCGGGTTCGGTTCGCACCAGAACCCGCGAACGGACCGAAAGTTCGCGCGAACATTAGAACCCTATTAAATACAATGGATGCGAACGTTCGGATTCTAAAGTGCTAATTATAACGACTATTATCCATGTTATTGTCCGAAACAGAGTTTGGGAACCCGGCTTCTGCACCAGGGGACATGTATCAATGCAAAAGGAAGTTTTAAAAACGGACGTTTTCCGGGAGCAGTCATTTTAATGATGCATAAAGTGAAAAAAAAAAGTCAAATATTCCTTTAAATATTGTACCTGGGGGGTGTCTAAAGTATGCCTGTGAAGTGCCACGTGTTTCCCGTGTTTAGAACTGTCCCTGCACAAAATAACATTTCTAAAGGGAAAAAAGTCATTTAAAACTGCTTGCGGCTTTAATGCAATGTCTGGTCCCGGTAATATGGATGAAAATCTTTAGGAAAAATGGCATAGCTACCCCATCAACCCCCCCCCCCCTAACCCAGCCCATTACCAGCCCCTTTGGGTCTTGTATGGATATTAAGGGGAACCCCGCACACAAAATAAAAAAGGACCTATATACTCTGAACAGCCGTATTCAGGCGGTGCATACAAGACAGGGACTGGAGGTTTGTTCTTATGTAGAATCTGTTTATAATTTTGAACAGCTGCATTGTTTAAGTGGAGCTCCATGGCAAATTCCTTTTTTTTAGCTTTTTGTAAAACATAGGGAACGGTTATCACCCCTGTCACATTTTTTTTGCTGTCTGTGCCCCTGTTCAGAACATTTCACCTCACTTTGCGTCCCAATGACAACTGTTTTTGAAATGTGGTGTTTTTATTGAAACAAGGATTGGTGATAAAGCATCAGTAGAGAGGAGACACCTTTCTCCCATATTAATTCTTACAGGAGAGAATTTTCCTTCCAAGGGGTAGATTTCCTCTCACTTCCTGTTGTCTTCTTCCGTTTGCAAGTAGTAGTAGTTTGTAAGTTGGATGTTTGAAAGTAGGGACCTTCCGTATATACTCTGCAGAAATTGGCCCCTTAGGTGTTGGTGTTGGCACAACACTGAAAGCACTCACAGTTATTCTTGGTGGGTGCTGGAACGCCCTTCTGTCAAGTATAATATCAGGAATTGTAATAACATATAATTGTTGATCAGTGGTAGTAAAAATTGGCCCTTTGATGGTGGTGCTGGTGCCCCAACACTGTAAGGCCTGACAGTTACTCTTGGTGGCGCAGCAATGGTCCCTGCTGTGAATTATTAGATCAATAATTATAATTGCATGCCCCTGTTGAACAGGGGCTGAAAAATTGGGCCTTTGGTGGTGGTGGTGGTGGTGGTGATGGTGGTGCTGGTGCCACAACACTGTAAGGCCTGACAGTTACTCTTGGTGGGCGCAGCAATGCTCCCTGCTGTGAATTATTAGATCAATAATTATAATTGCATGCCCCTGTTGAACAGGGGCTGAAAAATTGGGCCTTTGGTGGTGGTGGTGGTGGTGATGGTGGTGCTGGTGCCACAACACTGTAAGGCCTGACAGTTACTCTTGGTGGGCGCAGCAATGCTCCCTGCTGTGAATTATTAGATCAATAATTATAATTGCATGCCCCTGTTGAACAGGGGCTGAAAAATTGGGCCTTTGGTGGTGGTGGTGGTGGTGATGGTGGTGCTGGTGCCACAACACTGTAAGGCCTGACAGTTACTCTTGGTGGGCGCAGCAATGCTCCCTGCTGTGAATTATTAGATCAATAATTATAATTGCATGCCCCTGTTGAACAGGGGCTGAAAAATTGGGCCTTTGGTGGTGGTGGTGATGGTGGTGCTGGTGCCACAACACTGTAAGGCCTGACAGTTACTCTTGGTGGGTGCAGCAATGCTCCCTGCTGTGAATTATTAGATCAATAATTATAATTGCATGCCCCTGTTGAACAGGGGCTGAAAAATTGGGCCTTTGGTGGTGGTGGTGGTGGTGGTGGTGCTGGTGCCACAACACTGTAAGGCCTGACAGTTACTCTTGGTGGGCGCAGCAATGCTCCCTGCTGTGAATTATTAGATCAATAATTATAATTGCATGCCCCTGTTGAACAGGGGCTGAAAAATTGGGCCTTTGGTGGTGGTGGTGGTGGTGGTGATGGTGGTGCTGGTGCCACAACACTGTAAGGCCTGACAGTTACTCTTGGTGGGCGCAGCAATGCTCCCTGCTGTGAATTATTAGATCAATAATTATAATTGCATGCCCCTGTTGAACAGGGGCTGAAAAATTGGGCCTTTGGTGGTGGTGGTGGTGGTGATGGTGGTGCTGGTGCCACAACACTGTAAGGCCTGACAGTTACTCTTGGTGGGCGCAGCAATGCTCCCTGCTGTGAATTATTAGATCAATAATTATAATTGCATGCCCCTGTTGAACAGGGGCTGAAAAATTGGGACTTTGGTGGTGGTGGTGGTGGTGATGGTGGTGCTGGTGCCACAACACTGTAAGGCCTGACAGTTACTCTTGGTGGGCGCAGCAATGCTCCCTGCTGTGAATTATTAGATCAATAATTATAATTGCATGCCCCTGTTGAACAGGGGCTGAAAAATTGGGCCTTTGGTGGTGGTGGTGGTGGTGATGGTGGTGCTGGTGCCACAACACTGTAAGGCCTGACAGTTACTCTTGGTGGGCGCAGCAATGCTCCCTGCTGTGAATTATTAGATCAATAATTATAATTGCATGCCCCTGTTGAACAGGGGCTGAAAAATTGGGCCTTTGGTGGTGGTGGTGGTGGTGGTGATGGTGGTGCTGGTGCCACAACACTGTAAGGCCTGACAGTTACTCTTGGTGGGCGCAGCAATGCTCCCTGCTGTGAATTATTAGATCAATAATTATAATTGCATGCCCCTGTTGAACAGGGGCTGAAAAATTGGGCCTTTGGTGGTGGTGGTGATGGTGGTGCTGGTGCCACAACACTGTAAGGCCTGACAGTTACTCTTGGTGGGCGCAGCAATGCTCCCTGCCGAGAATTATTAGATCAATAATTATAATTGCATGCCCCTGTTGAACAGGGGCTGAAAAATTGGGCCTTTGGTGGTGGTGGTGGTGGTGATGGTGGTGCTGGTGCCACAACACTGTAAGGCCTGACAGTTACTCTTGGTGGGCGCAGCAATGCTCCCTGCTGTGAATTATTAGATCAATAATTATAATTGCATGCCCCTGTTGAACAGGGGCTGAAAAATTGGGCCTTTGGTGGTGGTGGTGGTGCTGGTGCCACAACACTGTAAGGCCTGACAGTTACTCTTGGTGGGCGCAGCAATGCTCCCTGCTGTGAATTATTAGATCAATAATTATAATTGCATGCCCCTGTTGAACAGGGGCTGAAAAATTGGGCCTTTGGTGGTGGTGGTGGTGGTGATGGTGGTGCTGGTGCCACAACACTGTAAGGCCTGACAGTTACTCTTGGTGGGCGCAGCAATGCTCCCTGCTGTGAATTATTAGATCAATAATTATAATTGCATGCCCCTGTTGAACAGGGGCTGAAAAATTGGGCCTTTGGTGGTGGTGGTGATGGTGGTGCTGGTGCCACAACACTGTAAGGCCTGACAGTTACTCTTGGTGGGCGCAGCAATGCTCCCTGCTGTGAATTATTAGATCAATAATTATAATTGCATGCCCCTGTTGAACAGGGGCTGAAAAATTGGGCCTTAGGCACTGGTGGCACAACACTGCAACCCCTCACAGATACTGTACTTGGAGCACAGCAATGAGGCCTGTTGCAAAGTATTGCATCAAAAATTTTAATTACACGCCCCTGTTAAACAGGGGCTGAAAAATTGGGCCTTAGCCACTGGTGGCGTCACCCATAAACCAAAATGATCTTCCAAGCTATCATCGTTAATCGTATCATTGAGGAGGAGGAGGAGGATAGCCAGTCAACATAACAGCACAGGCACTCAGCATCAGCATCAGTCTTGAAGGGATGTGACATTTTAAAATCAATTAGTCTGTTATATCAGCATCTGGTGTGTGGTAGCTGGTGGTGATCCAAGACTGGTTCATCTTGATGAAAGTCAGTCGATCAACCGAGTCGGTGGACAGGCGCACCCTGTGATCCGTGACAAATCCTCCAGCAGCACTGAATGTGCGTTCTGAAAGAACGCTGGATGCAGGACAGGCCAGTAGCTCAATTGCATACTGTGCAAGCTCTGGCCAGTGATCCATCCTCAAGACCCAGTAAGCCAGAGGATTTTTGGTGGGAAAGGTGTCCAAGTCTGACCTTGCCCCTAGGTATTCCTGCACCATGTATATCAGACGCTGGCGATGGTTGCTGGAACCGATCATACTTTGGGGCTGCGGACTAAAGAATTGTCTGAACGCATCGGTCAGACGGCCACCTTCCCCACCGTCTCTGGGAACGCGTTGCACAGACCTTTCTGCAAGGCCTCCCGGAGTTGTCTCATCCTCTGCTCCCTCTGCGACGGTACGATAAGGTCCGCAACCTTACCCTTGTACCGTGGATCAAGGAGAGTGGCCAGCCAGTAATGGTCCCTCTCCTTAATCCGAAGAATACGAGGATCCTTCCGCAGACTTTGCAGGATCAGGGAGGCCATGCAGCGTAGGTTAGCTGAGGCATTCAGTCCGGAGTCCTCTGGGTCACTAAGGACGACATGATCCGCAGCCACCTCCTCCCAGCCACGTACAAGTCCACTGGTTTCTTGGGACTGTAAATCATCCCTAAAAGACTGCTGCTGATGATGCTGAGTGCCAGCCTCCACCTCCATGCTGACACAATCCTCCTCCTCCTCCTCCTCCTCCTCTTCCTGTGCGATGGGTGGGACAGAAGGAACACTGTCTGGGTAAAGGGGGCCTTGAGAGGCAAGGAAGTCCTCCTCTTCCTGCCTCTGTTCTGCCTCAAGTGCCCTGTCCATTATTCCACGCAGCGTGTGCTCCAACAGGTGGACAAGAGGTACAGTGTCACTGATGCATGCACTGTCACTGCTCACCATCCTCGTGGCCTCCTCAAATGGTGCCAGGACAGTGCATGCATCCCTGATCATGCCCCACTGGCGTGGTGAAAAAAACCCGAGCTCCCCTGACCCTGTCCTGGTGCTGTAGTCGCACAGGTACTCATTGATGGCCCTCTGCTGCGTGTGCAGCCGCTGCAGCATGGCCAACGTTGAGTTCCACCTGGTGGGCATGTCACATATAAGGCGGTTCTTGGGCAGGTTCAACTCCTTTTGCAGCTCAGCCAGGCGAGCACTGGCATTATAAGATCTGCGGAAATGCACACAGACTTTCCTGGCCTGCCTAAGGACATCCTGTAAGCCCGGGTACCTGCCCAAGAACCGCTGCACCACCAGGTTAAGGACGTGAGCCATACAGGGCACATGGGTCAGTTGTCCCTGTCGGAGGGCGGAGAGGAGGTTGGTGCCATTGTCGCAAACCACCATTCCTGGCTTAAGCTGGCGTGGCGTCAACCACCTCTCGGCCTGCCCCTGCAGAGCAGACAGGACCTCTGCCCTAGTGTGGCTCCTGTCCCCCAAACACACCAGCGCAAGCACGGCATGGCATCTTTTTGCCTGCGTACTTGCGTAGCCCTTTGAACGCCTACGGAGCACCGCTGGTTCCAAGGACAAACCACAGGAAGAGGCCATGGAGGAAGAAGAAGAGGAGGGGGTGGAGGAGAGAGGTGTGTCACAACCAGTAGTAGCATTTTGGAGGCGTGGCGGTGGAACAACCTCCAACACTACTGCACCTTGTCCTGCATCCTTCCCAGCTGCCAAAAGAGTGACCCAATGGGCCGTGAAAGAAAGGTAACGTCCCTGTCCATGCCTGCTGGACCATGAGTCAGCGGTAATATGCACCTTACCGCTGACCGCCCTCTCCAGCGAGGCCAAGACATTGCCTTCCACATGCCTGTAGAGAGCCGGAATAGCCTTCCGTGCGAAAAAGTGTCGTTTGGGAACCTGCCACTGAGGAACCGCACATTGCACAAACTCACGGAAGGGGGCCGAGTCTACCAACTGAAAAGGCAGCAGTTGAAGCGCTAGCAATTTAGCCAAGCTAGCATTCAACCGCTGGGCATGAGGATGGCTGGGAGTGAACTTCTTTCGACGGTCCAGCAGCTGGGGCAGGGAAATTTGCCTGCTAGAATCGGACGTTGGTGTACTGCTAGCAGAGTGCCCGCAAGTACTTGCCTGTGACACACCTAATTCTACACCTTCATTCCTCTCAGAGCAGGTTTCAGAGAGGAGTGAAGGTATAGTGGGGTTGGAGATCCCAGCTGATGTGGTGCAAGAAGAGGTCACCTTTGTTCTTTGGTGTGGGTCTTTAAGGTAGGCTTGCCAACGAGCTGCATGGCAGGTCAACATATGTCTGATCAAGCATGTGGTGCCCAAGCGGCTGATGTTTTGGCCACGGGATATACGCTTGAGACATATGTTGCAAACAGCAGCTGTGCGATCTGATGCACTCGCCTAAAAAAAGGCCCACACCAAAGAACTTTTTGCATGACGGGCAGAGGCAGCGCCCTGCACAGGCGGAGCTCTGCGGTGTGATTCCGTCGATGTGCTGCCCATACGCTGGCCACTCAAGGGCATCCTGCCTCGTTGGAGATGTGCCTCCTCCTCATCCTCCTCCTCCTCCTCTCTCCTATTAGGCACCCACGTGGAGTCAGTGACCTCATCATCCCCTCCCTCCTCATCACTGGAGCCAATCTGGCAATATGCTGCAGCTGCTGGAGCATGACTGCCAGATTGGTGTCCTTCTTGAGCATCCCCTCTCTCTGCTCTCACGCTGCTGCCTTCCTCTAGCTGGGTATCATCATCAGATCCTTCCAAACGCTGGGCATCCTCCTGGAGCATGTACCCAACACTGTGCTCAAACAGTTCGGGGGACTCCTCAGGAGGAGGGCATGGTGGGTCTAGGGAAGGATTGACTAATGAAGATAATGATACCAGAGAAGAGGACGCTTTGGCAGCTGCTTTGCCAGTACCCTGAGCCTGGGTGAGAGAGGATGAGGAGGATGAGGTGGGCTTGGTCATCCACTCTACCAAGTCTTCGGCATGATGTGGCTCAACATGTCCAGCTGCCGAAAACAAGGACAAGCGTGTCCCATGGCCATGTGCTGATGACAATGCACCGCGTACACGACCAGCACTGTTGCCCCCAGACACAGAGCCTGCTTGCCCTCTTTTTTTGCCTCCTGACTGTCTGCCTCTCCTTGGTTGCCTTCCAGACATTTTAATGGATGGCCTGCAGGGAGATGGGAAAAAAAGCAATAAGGGCTACCTTCAGGTGTATACTGTGCAGGAGGCTTAGCAACAATGACAATGACACTGTCCCCTGCCTATCCTTCTCTGTCCCTAAACTCAAGGATTGAAAATATGGAACAGCAAATTTGGTTTAGAACAGAACAGCACACTGTCAGTTTCACTCACTGTACCTCTCTGTCCCTCAACTCAAGGATTGAAAATATGGTTCAGCAAAATAATTTTAGAACAGAATAGCACACTGACACTTTCCCTCACTGTACCTCTCTGTCCCTCAACTCAAGGATTGAAAATATGGAACAGCAAATTTGGTTTAGAACAGAACAGCACACTGTCAGTTTCACTCACTGTACCTCTCTGTCCCTCAACTCAAGGATTGAAAATATTGTTCAGCAAAATAATTTTAGAACAGAATAGCACACTGACACTTTCCCTCACTGTACCTCTCTGTCCCTCAACTCAAGGATTGAAAATATGGAACAGCAAATTTGGTTTAGAACAGAACAGCACACTGTCAGTTTCACTCACTGTACCTCTCTGTCCCTCAACTCAAGGATTGAAAATATGGAACAGCAAATTTGGTTTAGAACAGAACAGCACACTGTCAGTTTCACTCACTGTACCTCTCTGTCCCTCAACTCAAGGATTGAAAATATGGAACAGCAAATTTGGTTTAGAACAGAACAGCACACTGTCAGTTTCACTCACTGTACCTCTCTGTCCCTCAACTCAAGGATTGAAAATATGGTTCAGCAAAATAATTTTAGAACAGAATAGCACACTGACACTTTCCCTCACTGTACCTCTCTGTCCCTCAACTCAAGGATTGAAAATATGGACAGCAAATTTGGTTTAGAACAGAACAGCACACTGTCAGTTTCACTCACTGTACCTCTCTGTCCCTCAACTCAAGGATTGAAAATATGGAACAGCAAATTTGGTTTAGAACAGAACAGCACACTGTCAGTTTCACTCACTGTACCTCTCTGTCCCTCAACTCAAGGATTGAAAATATGGTTCAGCAAAATAATTTTAGAACAGAATAGCACACTGACACTTTCCCTCACTGTACCTCTCTGTCCCTCAACTCAAGAATTGAAAATATGGAACAGCAAATTTGGTTTAGAACAGAACAGCACACTGTCAGTTTCACTCATTGTACCTCTCTGTCCCTCAACTCAAGGATTGAAAATATGGAACAGCAAATTTGGTTTAGAACAGAACAGCACACTGTCAGTTTCACTCACTGTACCTCTCTGTCCCTCAACTCAAGGATTGAAAATATGGAACAGCAAATTTGGTTTAGAACAGAACAGCACACTGTCAGTTTCACTCACTGTACCTCTCTGTCCCTCAACTCAAGGATTGAAAATATGGTTCAGCAAAATAATTTTAGAACAGAATAGCACACTGACACTTTCCCTCACTGTACCTCTCTGTCCCTCAACTCAAGGATTGAAAATATGGACAGCAAATTTGGTTTAGAACAGAATAGCACACTGACACTTTCCCTCACTGTACCTCTCTGTCCCTCAACTCAAGGATTGAAAATATGGAACAGCAAATTTGGTTTAGAACAGAACAGCACACTGTCAGTTTCACTCACTGTACCTCTCTGTCCCTCAACTCAAGGATTGAAAATATGGAACAGCAAATTTGGTTTAGAACAGAACAGCACACTGTCAGTTTCACTCACTGTACCTCTCTGTCCCTCAACTCAAGGATTGAAAATATGGTTCAGCAAAATAATTTTAGAACAGAATAGCACACTGACACTTTCCCTCACTGTACCTCTCTGTCCCTCAACTCAAGGATTGAAAATATGGAACAGCAAATTTGGTTTAGAACAGAACAGCACACTGTCAGTTTCACTCACTGTACCTCTCTGTCCCTCAACTCAAGGATTGAAAATATGGAACAGCAAATTTGGTTTAGAACAGAACAGCACACTGTCAGTTTCACTCACTGTACCTCTCTGTCCCTCAACTCAAGGATTGAAAATATGGTTCAGCAAAATAATTTTAGAACAGAATAGCACACTGACACTTTCCCTCACTGTACCTCTCTGTCCCTCAACTCAAGGATTGAAAATATGGTTCAGCAAAATAGTTTTAGAACACAATAGCACACGGACACTTTCCCTCACTGTACCTCTCTGTCCCTCAACTCAAGGATTGAAAATATGGTTCAGCAAAATAGTTTTAGAACACAATAGCACACTGACACTTTCCCTCACTGTACCTCTCTGTCCCTCAACTCAAGGATTGAAAATATGGTTCAGCAAAATAGTTTTAGAACACAATAGCACACTGACACTTTCCCTCACTGTACCTCTCTGTCCCTCAACTCAAGGATTGAAAATATGGTTCAGCAAAATAGTTTTAGAACAGAATAGCACACTGTCAGTTTCCCTCACTGTACCTTTCTGTCCCTACAAACAAGGATTAGCACAGAATAGCACACTGTCACTGACACTCTCCCTACCTATCCTTATTTGTCCCTAAACACAAGGAATCCAGGATTAGTAAAGGAAAAAAAATGACACTGTCCCTGCCTATGCTTCTCTTTCCCTGCTCCGGAACACACTACACAAGGCCGCCGCGCTGGCGGCCTTTTATAGTGTGGGGCGTGTACTAAACCCCATCAGCAATAATTGGCCACAGGCATCCTGCCTGTGGCCAATCATTGCTCTCCTCGCTGCCGGCGCTGTGATTGGCCAAGCATGCGGAGTCACAGTGCATGCTTGGCCAATCACAGCGCCTGGATGACACTGCGATGGCGTAGTGCATTGTGGGCTGTTCGCGTCACTCGAATTTGGCGCGAACGGCCCAAATCGTTCGATCTTCATCGAACAGCCGATGTTCGAGTCGAACGTATGTTCGACTCGAACACGAAGCTCATCCCTAAAGACAACTCTGATTTGGTCTGGTTTGCGTGGGTGATACACGCCAAAGGATGGAAGGTACCAGCATTCTTCTCCCTCCTTTAGTGGGGGAGCAGGCTCTGCATGATCTCTGTCAAATACATTTTGCATAAAGTCCACAAAGTGCTTTTGCATCTCTGGTTTCCTGCTTAAGTTTCGCTTTAAGGAGGAGAATCTACTGATGGCCTGCTGTAAGTTGTTGGGCAATCTCTCTCTTGGGAGACGAAAGGGTAGGGGGGCTACCCAGTTATTGGAGTCATCTTGAAAGAACTCATTGTCCATTACCTTGATGAATTCTTTGTCTTCCATTGAAGGAGCCAGTATGTCATCTTCACTGGTTGCATTAAACACTGTAGAGCCGAAGTCGCCATCATGGCAGGAGAAAGGGCTTGTGTCACCTGAGATACCATGTTGCCATTCATGGCTGGCTATCTTCTCTTTCACCCAGTAGTGATGTGGGCATGGCTCAAAGTAAGTGTTTCGGCCATTTGGCAGAACATTTGTCTTGAATGACGAAATGTTGGTAGGTCTTTTCATTTTGCCTATGCAGACATTGCCTATGATGACCCACCCTAGATCTGTGCGCTGGGCAAATGGGGCATCTGGGGGTCCACTGACTTGTCTGTGTACCTTGTGAACTCTTAGAATGTCTCTTCCTAACAGAAGAAGGATCTGAGCATCTTTGTCAAGCGGCGGTATCTCATTTGCTATTACCTTGAGGTGAGGGTGATGGAAAGCAGCAGCTGGAGTAGGGATTTCCTCCCTGTTAGCAGGTATCTGATTGCACTCAACAAGTGTAGGTAAGGGTAATTGCAAGTTACCTTTGAGAGAAGATACCATGAGTCCATGAGCCCTTCTTCCAGAAACCTCTATATTTCCACTACAGGTACCCAAGGTGTAAGGATGAGCTTCGCCTTTTATTTCAAATAGATTGAACAATTTCGATTTTGCAAGTGATCGATTGCTCTGATCGTCTAAGATAGCATATGCCTTTAGAGACTTTTCTGGTTGATCCTTGTGATATATGTTCACCAAGCATATCTTAGCACAGGACTTACCACAGCGGTCTTCTCCACAAACTTCAGTGCAGGATGAAGAAATGATGGTAGAATTAGGCACTTGGTCTGTATTCTCCCCGCCATGCGTTAACCTGGGAGGAGTGTTGGCAGGTTGTGCAGAGCTGGGCTCAAGAGGATGGAGGGCTTGCACATGTTCTTCAGAGCCACACTCTATGCACTTGATGGACACATTACAGTCCCTTGCAAAATGTTCTGTAGAAGCACAGCACCTGAAACATACCCTAAATGTCTTTAAAAGCTCCTTGCGCTCTTCCGGAGGCTTTTTCCTAAAGCCGATACATTTATTGAGGGGGTGTGGCTTCTTGTGTATGGGACACTCTCTGTTAGGGTTTTCAATCTTCCTACTCTGTTTGTTCGTGGCCAGAACTGTGGTAGGAGTGGGAAGGATGTCAGTCTTTTTCACAGACACTGGGCCTCTCTGGTTTCTATAGTTGCCCTGAAGACTGGTACTCTTAGGAAAGGGTGAGAAGAGGCTGTACTCACCGTAGGAAAAACTTGGATCGTTCTTGGTCTCTGCAATTTTCCTGATGAATTCACAGAAGAAAGAGAATGGAGGGAAGGAAACCTTGTTCTCTCTTTTGTATGATGACCCTAGTGCAGTCCATTTCTCTTGCAAACCATACGGGAGCTTAGAGACAATTGGGTTTACCCCTCTTGGAGTGTCAAGGTAACTGAGTCCAGGTAGTTTTGGGTCTGTCTTGGCTAGCTGAAGCTCAAGGAGAAGGTCACTCAGTCTCTGGAACTCCTTGTTGTCCTTACCGGATATCTTTGGGAAAGTTTCCAGACGCATGAACAAAGCATTTTCTATAGCTTCTGGACTGCCATAACTTTGCTCTAGTCGCTCCCATGCAGCTGTGAGGCCTGCAGTAGGATTGTCCATGAAAACCGATCTTAATGGCTTAACACGTGCAGCAGATAGAGGACCAAGCCATTTGATCAGCAGATTCAATTCTTGATCAGCTGTAATGCCAATATTGCTGATTGTAGTTCTGAAGGCACATTTCCAACTTCTGTAGTTCTCAGGTTGGTCATCAAAACTTGTAAGACCAGTCTTTGTGAGCTCTCTGCGAAGCACGTACCTCACAAACTCTTCTGTCTCAGTTGTCTCCGCCTTTATGTGAGATGCTGTTGGCTGTATGGTGCCGATTGCGTTATCTTTGACATTGTTGTTAAAGGACACAGGGAAATATGGTGCAGCAGATGCATCCAGGTGAGTTGCTTGCTTGAAGTCAGTTGTTCCAATGGTACGTTGATTCAAGGCTGTACCGATGACTGGAGATTGATGACTTGCTTGAAGCTTGCGCTGATGCTCTGTGACGTATGAAGGCAGGCAAGGTAGGCAGGTAGGAAATGCAGTGGAGTGATTTTGTGTGCAGGAAGTTGCTGGAACCTCTTTAACTTGAAGCTGTGAAGGAGTCTCTATGTAGCCGGGAGCATTGGAGACAATGGAGTGTGCACTGCAGTGGCTTAGGACATAGTCTTTAGTGCGTTTGAGGGGGTCTTCCATATCTGCTATGTTTAGGTTAATGCTGTCTTTCTCACTTGCACCTTCGTCTGCACTGATAGCTTGCTGTAGGACCCTTAGCTTTGCCATAGCTGCGTCATGTTTACACTGTTCATTTAAGGTTTCCATTGTTGCTCTTTGACGTGCTGACTGCGCTTCCGACTCTGCTCTTTGACGTGCTGACTGCGCTTCCGACTCTGCTCTTTGACGTGCTGACAGCGCTTCCGACTCTGCTCTTTTTTCTGCATATGCCACCTGCACTTTGCTGGCTTCCACTTCAGCGCGGGCATTAATAAGTCGCTCACTGAGTGTTGAGTATCTTGAACTATGGGATCTTGACGAGTTTTTAGAACGTCTGGTGGAAACAGATCTGTGAGATGCAGTGTCCTGTAACAGCTTTATTTTTGCTTCTGCCTTTAATCTGGTTTGCTGGATAAAACTGTCTCTTTCAATATTAAGAATGTTGACCTGCTTTAACTGCCTCATCGCATTTTCTGACTTCATGTTTTGTAAGACATTAGTGAATTTGATGCTGGTAAGCTGATAAAGCTCATATGAGGCAGAAAGTTGTTTAATGGCGCCCTCTAGTGTCAGTAGTTCACATTCAACAGACACTGTATTGGCTTCAGCAAGGATTTTCTCCCAGACTAATTCCAAGCTATTTGACAATTCAGTCCTTGAAGCTTCATAATTCTCCATTACTTTCCAAGTGGGTTTAACTGAGCGTTTGGGTAACTCAGTTTCTTCAGGAACTTGTGGGGAGGTAGATGTGAGTTCACATGCAGAAGCTTGATCACTCATGATAGCAGACTGACTGTGAAAGCAGGCAGGATCTGTGTGCTGAAATATGACACTGTGCAGATTGTCTCAGGCTATAAGGCTGCCATGTGCTGCTCTGTCCCTTCTGCCTTGCTATGAGGGCAGTAAATCTTGTCTGTTTCAGTACTGACATGCAGAAATCTTGTAATTAGGCTGTGAAACTCAGTTTTTCTACTGTTCTGTCTCAACTACAAAGCGATAAAGTTCATCTCCAGGTTGAAGTAGGCCTTACTCAAGCTGGTTTGATATTCATCCCTTGCATCGATACAGGCAGTTTAACTCAATGAATAAACTCACAGTTAGGACGACAGACGATGAATCCTTTCGAATGTTCCGTTTAATGATGGATATTCATAGATAGAAAAACGTTGCAGTTGTAAGCCACATGTAAGATGTTTAGCATGGAAGATATACAGGAGTAATGACCAGAATCAGGAAGTGGAGGAGATATATAAAGAACTACGGTGAGAGAGAGAGTTCAGCTAGAAAGAAGGGGACAGATCTTAAAGACACAGAGCAAGAATAATCACATAGTGTAACACAACAGTACTTGAGGCCTGAGGTTGAGAACCACTGGCGTAAGACATAGCCAACAGCTATATCAATCCCAGATTATTGAGCAGACATCTTAAAAAAAAAATGGTGAGACCATGATCAGGGTAGCAGAGGGTATTTCATTATTGTAGTGGTGTTGCCAGCAGAAAACAGCGGTGGTACGTTGGAGGATGAAAAATGGTAAACCAAGGACCACATAACAGGTGTCGCTAAGAGATTAAACAATTCTCTCTGTTACCATGTATATCGCAGATGTCTGCAAAAAATGAGTAGTCCCATGACAATTCTGTCTGGAATCATTACATTACTTTAGCTCACTAGCTGGCCTATGGCCATGTGTTAGAATTGGTTTGGGTTATATAATAACAGTAGCTTGAAAATTAATATACAATTAAAATGTCATTTTTTTACGGGGGGGAGTGGGGGCTTCGGTAGGAGTGGGACTTCCTGTCCCACTTCCTACTTCCACCCAGGGACCGCCTAGGCGACTCCTCCTCTTGCCTTAGGCGGCCCCTCCCTGTAGGCGATCTCCTGGGACATGTGACAGGTCCCAGGCGATCGCCTATCCACTCCTAGAGCGCAGCGCGACTCGCACATGTGCAGTGAGTGCCTGGCCGTGAAGCCGAAAGCTGTCACGGCTGGTGCCCACATTGTGAATGGAGGCGCCGTCGGAGAGAGGGGGGAGAGGAGCGATGCTCCGGGCGGCCGCGTCGCTGGGCCATGGAGCAGGTAAGTGTCTGTTTATTAAAAGCCAGCAGCTACACTTTTTGCAGCTGCTGATTTTTAATAAACATAAAAAGACTGGAACTCCACTTTAAAACATTTTTGATTTTAATGATTGGTGCCTATAAAGTCCATGGTTTTCTCTTATACAGTATACATGTTCTAGTGATTAGGATGTGGCATTCTTTAACAATATTCATGCACCCCACAGTACCCCCCCTGTGATGGTGTAATTTGTATTTAACACTGGAACAAAGGACAAACATTCCAAAAAAGGAGACAATGCTTCTTCAAGAGTTCCTCAGATGCTCCATCACTGTCCTGCCTTTCAATCCCACTCCTCATCTTACAGAAAAGCCACAAGCCCAACATTCAGCTGGTTTGTAGCCAACTCTATAGAAAGTAGGCTTGTGCAATTCGTTTCGTAACGAATCTAAATTCGGCCGAATTTAGCAACTTTCGGACATTCGGAAGCATTCAAATTTCCGAACAAAGCAATTATGAATAAAACTGAATCCAAAATAAATTATATATATATTGTGAGGGGGTTAACTCGGTAGCGGGTGTGTGTGACCCCCTGGTTGGGCTCCCCACACAAAAACAGGGCCAGCAGACGGAGGTTGTGGTTTTCAAAATCAAAAGGTGCGGTTTATTTCTCTATGTACAGTGACAAAAACACAGCAAAGCCAAAAAGAAACATAAACAAAATAAATCCTGGTCAGTTTGACCTCTGACTAAACATGCAGGTTTCCTAAACTAACAACTGGGATCAGCCTGGTGCTGTCCTAGTCCCTAAGTCCCTGGTTTAGTAAAAGTCCAAACAAATAGCCACACAGGCTTTGCCTCACCGCACAGGGGTTCACTCTCCCTAGACAGTCCACACAGGTCTGGTTCCAGGCATGAGCTAACATCTAATGAAGCTGGGAGTTCTTATAGAGGCCTAAATGAGCTGACAAGCTTCAGCTGGTCTCATCAACTCCCTGTCTCACGACGCCCAGCACTCTCCCTAGAGGTATGAGTCATTCATGAGCCCACTAGCCTCAGCTGGGCTTCATCAACTCCCTAGTTGTATAAGTCGGCATAAAGCCTGAATCTGGGAGAAATATATCTACCCCCCTGGATGCAACCAGGTGACTTTACCTTCCTGCTGTCACATACCCCCCCCTCTTGTTTTAACCTTGGGGTTGGAACACCAGCAATCAGGCATTCATGTACTCGAGACAAAGCATCCACATTCCCCATTTGAACGCCAGGGCGATGCTTTACTGTGAAGTTGAATTCCTGTAGGGCCAGGAACCACCTATTCACTCTTCTATTTGTCTCCTTGTTTTGAGCCATCCACTTTAACGGAGCGTGATCCGTAACCATGTCAAAGTGCCTACCTAGCAGATAGTACCGAAGGGAATCTAGAGCCCACTTCACCGCTAAACACTCCTTTTCAACCGTGGCGTAATTTACCTCATGGGACTTCAACTTCCTGCTGAGGTAAATGACTGGGTGCTCTTCCCCGTTCCAGACCTGGGACAATACTGCTCCTAACCCCACATCTGACGCATCACTTTGTACGACAAAGTCTTTAGAGAAGTCGGGTGAGTACAACACTGGCTGGCTACATAAGGCTTGTTTCAAGAATTGGAATGCTGCCTCAGCCTCGGGGGTCCATTTAATCATGACCGACCCTTTCCCTTTCGTCAGGTTGGTTAGGGGCACAGCCTTAGAAGCAAAGTGGGGAATGAAGCGCCGATAATAACCCGCGATTCCCAGAAAGGCTCGTACCTGCTTCTTGCTGTTGGGACGTGGCCAACTCTGGATGGCCTCGACTTTGTTGAGTTGGGGTTTTATTACTCCCCTGCCAATGGTGTACCCAAGATATTTGGCCTCCTCCTGCCCAATGGTACACTTCTTGGGGTTAGCCGTAAACCCCGCTTCCCGGATAGAGTCTAGGACTGCTTGCACTTTTGGCAGATGTGAGGCCCAATCTGTGCTATGGACAATTACATCATCCAGGTAAGCCGCAGCATACTTCCGATGGGGCCTCAGTATCTGGTCCATTTTCCGCTGGAATGTGGCCGGCGCATTCTGTAACCCGAACGGCATTCTCTTATATTGGAACGCCCCGTCTGGGGTTACAAATGCGGTTTTCTCTTTGGCCGACTTGGCCAGGGGAATTTGCCAATACCCTTTTGTGAGGTCAAGAGTCGTCATGTATCGGGCTGTTCCCAGCCGGTCGATCAACTCATCTATACGTGGCATGGGGTAGGTGTCAAATTTTGTAACTTTGTTCAACTGACGAAAATCGTTACAAAATCGCCAGCTCCCATCCGGTTTAGGCACCAACACAATGGGACTAGACCAATCACTTTGGGACTCCTCTATCACCCCTAAGTTCAGCATTTTCTGTACTTCCTCCCGTATTGCCTCCCGTCGGGCCTCTGGGATCCGATAGGGTTTTAACTTCACCCTTTCACCGGGCGGGGTAATAATATCATGCTCTACCCCAGATGTTTGTCCCGGCAGCTCAGAGAACACCTCCTTGTTGCGAAGCACAAACTCCTTAACCTCCTGTTGTTGGGGTTGTGACAAGGTGGCTGCTATTCCAACCTCCGGAATCACGCAACCAGTTTGAGCTGGTGACCAAGTTTCTGCGACTAGGGACTCTCTATCCCTCCAGGCTTTCAACAGATTAACGTGATATATCTGTTCGGGCTTTCGCCTTCCTGGTTGTCTGACCTTGTAATTCACTTCGCTCACTTTTTCCATTATCTCGTAGGGGCCTTGCCATTTGGCAAGGAATTTACTTTCAACCGTAGGGACAAGTACCAATATCCTATCCCCCGGGGAAAAGGTACGGGTCTTTGCTCCACGGTTGTACACTCTCTGCTGTGCCAACTGCGCTTGGGCCAAATGTTCCTTCACGATGGGCATTACCTGTGCAATTCGATCTTGCATCAGGGCGACATGCTCAATCACACTCCTGTGGGGAGAACTCTCACTTTCCCAAGTTTCCTTGGCAATATCCAACAGCCCTCTTGGGTGTCTCCCATACAGTAACTCAAAGGGGGAGAATCCCGTAGAGGATTGGGGCACCTCCCTAATAGCAAACATCAAATAAGGAAGTAGACAGTCCCAATCCTTTCCATCTCTATCCACCACTTTCTTCAACATTTGTTTTAGGGTTTTGTTGAATCTTTCAACCAGCCCATCGGTTTGGGGGTGATACACAGATGTACGCAATTGCGTCACTTTGAGCAATTTACACAGCTCTTTCATAACCCGGGACATAAAGGGTGTACCTTGGTCCGTAAGCAGTTCTTTACAAATACCCACCCGGCTAAAAACAAGAGATAGCTCTTTGGCTATGGTTTTGGCCGAGGTATTTCTGAGAGGGATCGCTTCTGGATAACGGGTGGCATAGTCCATTATAACCAATATGTACTGGTGCCCCCTAGCGGACTTGATTATAGGACCTACCAAATCCATTGCGATTCTCTCAAACGGGACCTCAATGATGGGTAGAG
>CM055124.1:299385028-299510028 GCA_029206835.1 Rana muscosa
GATGAACACGGACCGTCTGTCCGTGTTCACCCGATCCGCTCTGCAGACGGATTGAAAAATAGGGTTTTCCTCCGTCTGCAGAATCGGAGGATTGCGGACCTGGATGAGATCGGGTGTCAGTGGATGTTCATCCGCTGACACCCGCGATCTCATAGGGACCAATGTATGTCTCTTTTTCATCCGTAAACGGAGGGATGAAAAAGCAGACGTACGGTCCGCATGTGTGAAAGGGGCCTAAGAGAAAACCATTGACTTTATAGGTACCAATCATTAAAAAGTATATATTTTTTTTTATTTAAGTTCAAATTTTTTTACAGGCATCCATTAAAGCACATAAAATGTATAATTTTCAAGCTACTATTACCGGTATTATATGACCCAAACCAATTCTAACACAGCTAGTGACATATTTTGTGATGACTTCCTCAAGAGCTTATTTAATTATTCCAAGACATCTATAAGTCTATTAAGGGCAAGGGCTATAGGTCCTCTGGTAGAGGCGGTTAGCGTAGGACAGTGATTCTCAACCTCAGACCTCAAGTACTCCCAACGGGTCATGTTTTGGGAACTTCTCTTAGATAAAATAGCTCTTATCAATAACCATGTCATTGATTTTGATTTAAATCAGCTGTGCAAAGTAAAGGAAAACCTGAAAACATGGACCATTGTGGGTACTTGTTCTGTCTCAACTACAAAGCGATAAAGTTCATCTCCAGGTTGAAGTAGGCCTTACTCAAGCTGGTTTGATATTCATCCCTTGCATCGATACAGGCAGTTTAACTCAATGAATAAACTCACAGTTAGGACGACAGACGATGAATCCTTTCGAATATTCCGTTTAATGATGGATATTCATAGATAGAAAAACGTTGCAGTTGTAAGCCACATGTAAGATGTTTAGCATGGAAGATATACAGGAGTAATGACCAGAATCAGGAAGTGGAGGAGATATATAAAGAACTACGGTGAGAGAGAGAGTTCAGCTAGAAAGAAGGGGACAGATCTTAAAGACACAGAGCAAGAATAATCACATAGTGTAACACAACACTCCCCGTCTGAAATCTTTAGATTTCATAACCTTAAACTAATATATATATTTTCAAAAAGTCCAATACTGAGGAATGTCCTGGAACCTGTAATGAAAAACATGCAACAAGCAAATAATAAACGTAAGTTCAACAGGATGAAGAACATAAAGTCACAGTATGATGTCTTCAAATAATTCCAAAGTTCTGAGTAGAACCTGTAGATGGCAGCAATGTACTCCCCGGCGTGCCAACAGCATGGCTAGCCCTTGCACAAGTCACTCACCTGGCAAAAGGAGTACTAACTCTGTAATTGGTCGACTAAAGGTTTGTGTCGATCCTCCCTTGGTTACCTTGACTTCTACCTTCCGGACTTTGTTATCGTCGCTGGGCATAACTTTAGTAATAAGACCCATAGGCCACTCATTCCGACAAACTTCCTTGTCTTTTAGAAGGATGAGGTCTCCAACCTTAAGATTCGGCTTAGATGCTTGCCATTTGTTACGACCTTGAAGGTGGTGAAGATACTTTTTCTTCCAGCGATGCCAGAACACATTGGCTAGATGCTGCACCTGCTTCCATTGATGCTCATAACGGTGTGACCGCAGCTTCTGTTTTGTACTTACAGAAGTGTGGAGTGAGGTGTTCACAGTTCTTATTTCCTTATCATCTTCAGGGTTTACTAGCCCATAGGTGGTGTCAATAGGGAGTAAGTAAGAGTCCTCACACAGAAACCTTGGAGGTGACAGCCATAAGCTGTCCTGAAGAGCGGCAGGTGACACGGCTCTGGTTCCACAGTCAGCTGGGTTGAGTTCAGTGGGAACGTGATGCCATTGACTTGGTAGAGAGAATCTCTTGATACGTTCAACCCTGTTGCTGATGTACACATAAAATTGTTTTGTTTGGTTGTTTATGTAACCAAGTTCTACCTTACTGTCTGTATAGAAGGTGAAAGAATCAATTGTAGTGTCCATTTCACTTCGTATGACCTCTGCAATTTCTACTGCTAGCACGGCTGCACAAAGTTCAAGTCTTGGTATGGTATGTGCAGGCTTGGGAGTGAGTTTTGCCTTGCCTAGGACAAAACTACAGTGTGATTCTCCATTCAGTTCAGAGGTCTTCAAATAGGCTACTGCAGCACTAGCTTCAACTGATGCATCAGAGAAAATATGAATCTCTCTCCGGTTAGCAGTTGAAGTGGATCCTGGAACATAGCAACGGGGAATCTGAAGTTTTTCTAGTGACTTCAAAGAATATCTCCACCTTTCCCACTTGTGTTGATTCTCACTAGGCAAGGGAGTATCCCAGTCTATGTTCTCAGTAGACAACTGTCTTAGTAAAATCTTACCTTGAATGGTAACTGGAGCAAGGAAACCCAGTGGGTCATAGATGCTATTCACCACGGACAGGACTCCTCTCTTAGTGAAGGGTTTGTCACAAGTTGACACATGGAAGGTGAATTTGTCTTGCTTGATGTTCCACAACAAACCCAGACTTCGCTGTACTGGAGGCACATCTGTACCTAAGTCAAGGTTTTTTAGACTAGTGGCATAGTCCTCAGAGTGAAAGGCATTCATAAGTTCCTGGCTGTTGGATATAATCTTCTGCAGTCTAAGGTTTGCTACAGACAGCATCTCCTTTGTTCTGGTGAGAAGATCAATTGCTTCTTTAGCAGTTGGAAAGGACTTAAGTGCGTCGTCAACGTAGAAGTTTCTTTCAACAAATTGACGGGCATCAGATCCATATTCAACTTCTCCAGTCTGAGCTGTTCTCCTTAGCCCATAAGTTGCCACTGCTGGGGAAGGACTGTTACCGAAGACATGTACCTTCATGCGATAATCTATAACTTCCTTGTTGAGGTCATTGTCCTTGTGCCATAGAAACCTGAGGTAGTTTCTGTTGTCTTCTCTGACGATGAAGCAGTGAAACATCTGTTGAATGTCGGCCATTACTGCTACAGGCTCTTGTCTGAAACGAATCAAGACTCCTATTAGACTGTTGTTCAAGTTGGGTCCCGTAAGGAGCATGTTGTTAAGAGAAACACCTTCGTGCTGAGCACTGGAATCAAAGACAACTAGTGATGAGCCGAACAACCCCGGGTTCGGTTCGCACCAGAACCCGCGAACGGACCGAAAGTTCGCGCGAACATTAGAACCCTATTAAATACAATGGATGCGAACGTTCGGATTCTAAAGTGCTAATTATAACGACTATTATCCATGTTATTGTCCGAAACAGAGTTTGGGAACCCGGCTTCTGCACCAGGGGACATGTATCAATGCAAAAGGAAGTTTTAAAAACGGACGTTTTCCGGGAGCAGTCATTTTAATGATGCATAAAGTGAAAAAAAAAAAGTCAAATATTCCTTTAAATATTGTACCTGGGGGGTGTCTAAAGTATGCCTGTGAAGTGCCACGTGTTTCCCGTGTTTAGAACTGTCCCTGCACAAAATAACATTTCTAAAGGGAAAAAAGTCATTTAAAACTGCTTGCGGCTTTAATGCAATGTCTGGTCCCGGTAATATGGATGAAAATCTTTAGGAAAAATGGCATAGCTACCCCATCAACCCCCCCCCCCCTAACCCAGCCCATTACCAGCCCCTTTGGGTCTTGTATGGATATTAAGGGGAACCCCGCACACAAAATAAAAAAGGACCTATATACTCTGAACAGCCGTATTCAGGCGGTGCATACAAGACAGGGACTGGAGGTTTGTTCTTATGTAGAATCTGTTTATAATTTTGAACAGCTGCATTGTTTAAGTGGAGCTCCATGGCAAATTCCTTTTTTTTAGCTTTTTGTAAAACATAGGGAACGGTTATCACCCCTGTCACATTTTTTTTGCTGTCTGTGCCCCTGTTCAGAACATTTCACCTCACTTTGCGTCCCAATGACAACTGTTTTTGAAATGTGGTGTTTTTATTGAAACAAGGATTGGTGATAAAGCATCAGTAGAGAGGAGACACCTTTCTCCCATATTAATTCTTACAGGAGAGAATTTTCCTTCCAAGGGGTAGATTTCCTCTCACTTCCTGTTGTCTTCTTCCGTTTGCAAGTAGTAGTAGTTTGTAAGTTGGATGTTTGAAAGTAGGGACCTTCCGTATATACTCTGCAGAAATTGGCCCCTTAGGTGTTGGTGTTGGCACAACACTGAAAGCACTCACAGTTATTCTTGGTGGGTGCTGGAACGCCCTTCTGTCAAGTATAATATCAGGAATTGTAATAACATATAATTGTTGATCAGTGGTAGTAAAAATTGGCCCTTTGATGGTGGTGCTGGTGCCCCAACACTGTAAGGCCTGACAGTTACTCTTGGTGGCGCAGCAATGGTCCCTGCTGTGAATTATTAGATCAATAATTATAATTGCATGCCCCTGTTGAACAGGGGCTGAAAAATTGGGCCTTTGGTGGTGGTGGTGGTGGTGGTGATGGTGGTGCTGGTGCCACAACACTGTAAGGCCTGACAGTTACTCTTGGTGGGCGCAGCAATGCTCCCTGCTGTGAATTATTAGATCAATAATTATAATTGCATGCCCCTGTTGAACAGGGGCTGAAAAATTGGGCCTTTGGTGGTGGTGGTGGTGGTGATGGTGGTGCTGGTGCCACAACACTGTAAGGCCTGACAGTTACTCTTGGTGGGCGCAGCAATGCTCCCTGCTGTGAATTATTAGATCAATAATTATAATTGCATGCCCCTGTTGAACAGGGGCTGAAAAATTGGGCCTTTGGTGGTGGTGGTGGTGGTGATGGTGGTGCTGGTGCCACAACACTGTAAGGCCTGACAGTTACTCTTGGTGGGCGCAGCAATGCTCCCTGCTGTGAATTATTAGATCAATAATTATAATTGCATGCCCCTGTTGAACAGGGGCTGAAAAATTGGGCCTTTGGTGGTGGTGGTGATGGTGGTGCTGGTGCCACAACACTGTAAGGCCTGACAGTTACTCTTGGTGGGTGCAGCAATGCTCCCTGCTGTGAATTATTAGATCAATAATTATAATTGCATGCCCCTGTTGAACAGGGGCTGAAAAATTGGGCCTTTGGTGGTGGTGGTGGTGGTGGTGGTGCTGGTGCCACAACACTGTAAGGCCTGACAGTTACTCTTGGTGGGCGCAGCAATGCTCCCTGCTGTGAATTATTAGATCAATAATTATAATTGCATGCCCCTGTTGAACAGGGGCTGAAAAATTGGGCCTTTGGTGGTGGTGGTGGTGGTGGTGATGGTGGTGCTGGTGCCACAACACTGTAAGGCCTGACAGTTACTCTTGGTGGGCGCAGCAATGCTCCCTGCTGTGAATTATTAGATCAATAATTATAATTGCATGCCCCTGTTGAACAGGGGCTGAAAAATTGGGCCTTTGGTGGTGGTGGTGGTGGTGATGGTGGTGCTGGTGCCACAACACTGTAAGGCCTGACAGTTACTCTTGGTGGGCGCAGCAATGCTCCCTGCTGTGAATTATTAGATCAATAATTATAATTGCATGCCCCTGTTGAACAGGGGCTGAAAAATTGGGCCTTTGGTGGTGGTGGTGGTGGTGGTGATGGTGGTGCTGGTGCCACAACACTGTAAGGCCTGACAGTTACTCTTGGTGGGCGCAGCAATGCTCCCTGCTGTGAATTATTAGATCAATAATTATAATTGCATGCCCCTGTTGAACAGGGGCTGAAAAATTGGGCCTTTGGTGGTGGTGGTGATGGTGGTGCTGGTGCCACAACACTGTAAGGCCTGACAGTTACTCTTGGTGGGCGCAGCAATGCTCCCTGCCGAGAATTATTAGATCAATAATTATAATTGCATGCCCCTGTTGAACAGGGGCTGAAAAATTGGGCCTTTGGTGGTGGTGGTGGTGGTGATGGTGGTGCTGGTGCCACAACACTGTAAGGCCTGACAGTTACTCTTGGTGGGCGCAGCAATGCTCCCTGCTGTGAATTATTAGATCAATAATTATAATTGCATGCCCCTGTTGAACAGGGGCTGAAAAATTGGGCCTTTGGTGGTGGTGGTGGTGCTGGTGCCACAACACTGTAAGGCCTGACAGTTACTCTTGGTGGGCGCAGCAATGCTCCCTGCTGTGAATTATTAGATCAATAATTATAATTGCATGCCCCTGTTGAACAGGGGCTGAAAAATTGGGCCTTTGGTGGTGGTGGTGGTGGTGATGGTGGTGCTGGTGCCACAACACTGTAAGGCCTGACAGTTACTCTTGGTGGGCGCAGCAATGCTCCCTGCTGTGAATTATTAGATCAATAATTATAATTGCATGCCCCTGTTGAACAGGGGCTGAAAAATTGGGCCTTTGGTGGTGGTGGTGATGGTGGTGCTGGTGCCACAACACTGTAAGGCCTGACAGTTACTCTTGGTGGGCGCAGCAATGCTCCCTGCTGTGAATTATTAGATCAATAATTATAATTGCATGCCCCTGTTGAACAGGGGCTGAAAAATTGGGCCTTAGGCACTGGTGGCACAACACTGCAACCCCTCACAGATACTGTACTTGGAGCACAGCAATGAGGCCTGTTGCAAAGTATTGCATCAAAAATTTTAATTACACGCTCCTGTTAAACAGGGGCTGAAAAATTGGGCCTTAGCCACTGGTGGCGTCACCCATAAACCAAAATGATCTTCCAAGCTATCATCGTTAATCGTATCATTGAGGAGGAGGAGGAGGATAGCCAGTCAACATAACAGCACAGGCACTCAGCATCAGCATCAGTCTTGAAGGGATGTGACATTTTAAAATCAATTAGTCTGTTATATCAGCATCTGGTGTGTGGTAGCTGGTGGTGATCCAAGACTGGTTCATCTTGATGAAAGTCAGTCGATCAACCGAGTCGGTGGACAGGCGCACCCTGTGATCCGTGACAAATCCTCCAGCAGCACTGAATGTGCGTTCTGAAAGAACGCTGGATGCAGGACAGGCCAGTAGCTCAATTGCATACTGTGCAAGCTCTGGCCAGTGATCCATCCTCAAGACCCAGTAAGCCAGAGGATTTTTGGTGGGAAAGGTGTCCAAGTCTGACCTTGCCCCTAGGTATTCCTGCACCATGTATATCAGACGCTGGCGATGGTTGCTGGAACCGATCATACTTTGGGGCTGCGGACTAAAGAATTGTCTGAACGCATCGGTCAGACGGCCACCTTCCCCACCGTCTCTGGGAACGCGTTGCACAGACCTTTCTGCAAGGCCTCCCGGAGTTGTCTCATCCTCTGCTCCCTCTGCGACGGTACGATAAGGTCCGCAACCTTACCCTTGTACCGTGGATCAAGGAGAGTGGCCAGCCAGTAATGGTCCCTCTCCTTAATCCGAAGAATACGAGGATCCTTCCGCAGACTTTGCAGGATCAGGGAGGCCATGCAGCGTAGGTTAGCTGAGGCATTCAGTCCGGAGTCCTCTGGGTCACTAAGGACGACATGATCCGCAGCCACCTCCTCCCAGCCACGTACAAGTCCACTGGTTTCTTGGGACTGTAAATCATCCCTAAAAGACTGCTGCTGATGATGCTGAGTGCCAGCCTCCACCTCCATGCTGACACAATCCTCCTCCTCCTCCTCCTCCTCCTCTTCCTGTGCGATGGGTGGGACAGAAGGAACACTGTCTGGGTAAAGGGGGCCTTGAGAGGCAAGGAAGTCCTCCTCTTCCTGCCTCTGTTCTGCCTCAAGTGCCCTGTCCATTATTCCACGCAGCGTGTGCTCCAACAGGTGGACAAGAGGTACAGTGTCACTGATGCATGCACTGTCACTGCTCACCATCCTCGTGGCCTCCTCAAATGGTGCCAGGACAGTGCATGCATCCCTGATCATGCCCCACTGGCGTGGTGAAAAAAACCCGAGCTCCCCTGACCCTGTCCTGGTGCTGTAGTCGCACAGGTACTCATTGATGGCCCTCTGCTGCGTGTGCAGCCGCTGCAGCATGGCCAACGTTGAGTTCCACCTGGTGGGCATGTCACATATAAGGCGGTTCTTGGGCAGGTTCAACTCCTTTTGCAGCTCAGCCAGGCGAGCACTGGCATTATAAGATCTGCGGAAATGCACACAGACTTTCCTGGCCTGCCTAAGGACATCCTGTAAGCCCGGGTACCTGCCCAAGAACCGCTGCACCACCAGGTTAAGGACGTGAGCCATACAGGGCACATGGGTCAGTTGTCCCTGTCGGAGGGCGGAGAGGAGGTTGGTGCCATTGTCGCAAACCACCATTCCTGGCTTAAGCTGGCGTGGCGTCAACCACCTCTCGGCCTGCCCCTGCAGAGC
Organism: Rana muscosa; assembly: GCA_029206835.1. Lineage (NCBI taxonomy): Eukaryota > Metazoa > Chordata > Amphibia > Anura > Ranidae > Rana > Rana muscosa. Next base: position 299,393,299 of record CM055124.1, read on the forward strand.
AGACAGGACCTCTGCCCTAGTGTGGCTCCTGTCCCCCAAACACACCAGCGCAAGCACGGCATGGCATCTTTTTGCCTGCGTACTTGCGTAGCCCTTTGAACGCCTACGGAGCACCGCTGGTTCCAAGGACAAACCACAGGAAGAGGCCATGGAGGAAGAAGAAGAGGAGGGGGTGGAGGAGAGAGGTGTGTCACAACCAGTAGTAGCATTTTGGAGGCGTGGCGGTGGAACAACCTCCAACACTACTGCACCTTGTCCTGCATCCTTCCCAGCTGCCAAAAGAGTGACCCAATGGGCCGTGAAAGAAAGGTAACGTCCCTGTCCATGCCTGCTGGACCATGAGTCAGCGGTAATATGCACCTTACCGCTGACCGCCCTCTCCAGCGAGGCCAAGACATTGCCTTCCACATGCCTGTAGAGAGCCGGAATAGCCTTCCGTGCGAAAAAGTGTCGTTTGGGAACCTGCCACTGAGGAACCGCACATTGCACAAACTCACGGAAGGGGGCCGAGTCTACCAACTGAAAAGGCAGCAGTTGAAGCGCTAGCAATTTAGCCAAGCTAGCATTCAACCGCTGGGCATGAGGATGGCTGGGAGTGAACTTCTTTCGACGGTCCAGCAGCTGGGGCAGGGAAATTTGCCTGCTAGAATCGGACGTTGGTGTACTGCTAGCAGAGTGCCCGCAAGTACTTGCCTGTGACACACCTAATTCTACACCTTCATTCCTCTCAGAGCAGGTTTCAGAGAGGAGTGAAGGTATAGTGGGGTTGGAGATCCCAGCTGATGTGGTGCAAGAAGAGGTCACCTTTGTTCTTTGGTGTGGGTCTTTAAGGTAGGCTTGCCAACGAGCTGCATGGCAGGTCAACATATGTCTGATCAAGCATGTGGTGCCCAAGCGGCTGATGTTTTGGCCACGGGATATACGCTTGAGACATATGTTGCAAACAGCAGCTGTGCGATCTGATGCACTCGCCTAAAAAAAGGCCCACACCAAAGAACTTTTTGCATGACGGGCAGAGGCAGCGCCCTGCACAGGCGGAGCTCTGCGGTGTGATTCCGTCGATGTGCTGCCCATACGCTGGCCACTCAAGGGCATCCTGCCTCGTTGGAGATGTGCCTCCTCCTCATCCTCCTCCTCCTCCTCTCTCCTATTAGGCACCCACGTGGAGTCAGTGACCTCATCATCCCCTCCCTCCTCATCACTGGAGCCAATCTGGCAATATGCTGCAGCTGCTGGAGCATGACTGCCAGATTGGTGTCCTTCTTGAGCATCCCCTCTCTCTGCTCTCACGCTGCTGCCTTCCTCTAGCTGGGTATCATCATCAGATCCTTCCAAACGCTGGGCATCCTCCTGGAGCATGTACCCAACACTGTGCTCAAACAGTTCGGGGGACTCCTCAGGAGGAGGGCATGGTGGGTCTAGGGAAGGATTGACTAATGAAGATAATGATACCAGAGAAGAGGACGCTTTGGCAGCTGCTTTGCCAGTACCCTGAGCCTGGGTGAGAGAGGATGAGGAGGATGAGGTGGGCTTGGTCATCCACTCTACCAAGTCTTCGGCATGATGTGGCTCAACATGTCCAGCTGCCGAAAACAAGGACAAGCGTGTCCCATGGCCATGTGCTGATGACAATGCACCGCGTACACGACCAGCACTGTTGCCCCCAGACACAGAGCCTGCTTGCCCTCTTTTTTTGCCTCCTGACTGTCTGCCTCTCCTTGGTTGCCTTCCAGACATTTTAATGGATGGCCTGCAGGGAGATGGGAAAAAAAGCAATAAGGGCTACCTTCAGGTGTATACTGTGCAGGAGGCTTAGCAACAATGACAATGACACTGTCCCCTGCCTATCCTTCTCTGTCCCTAAACTCAAGGATTGAAAATATGGAACAGCAAATTTGGTTTAGAACAGAACAGCACACTGTCAGTTTCACTCACTGTACCTCTCTGTCCCTCAACTCAAGGATTGAAAATATGGTTCAGCAAAATAATTTTAGAACAGAATAGCACACTGACACTTTCCCTCACTGTACCTCTCTGTCCCTCAACTCAAGGATTGAAAATATGGAACAGCAAATTTGGTTTAGAACAGAACAGCACACTGTCAGTTTCACTCACTGTACCTCTCTGTCCCTCAACTCAAGGATTGAAAATATTGTTCAGCAAAATAATTTTAGAACAGAATAGCACACTGACACTTTCCCTCACTGTACCTCTCTGTCCCTCAACTCAAGGATTGAAAATATGGAACAGCAAATTTGGTTTAGAACAGAACAGCACACTGTCAGTTTCACTCACTGTACCTCTCTGTCCCTCAACTCAAGGATTGAAAATATGGAACAGCAAATTTGGTTTAGAACAGAACAGCACACTGTCAGTTTCACTCACTGTACCTCTCTGTCCCTCAACTCAAGGATTGAAAATATGGAACAGCAAATTTGGTTTAGAACAGAACAGCACACTGTCAGTTTCACTCACTGTACCTCTCTGTCCCTCAACTCAAGGATTGAAAATATGGTTCAGCAAAATAATTTTAGAACAGAATAGCACACTGACACTTTCCCTCACTGTACCTCTCTGTCCCTCAACTCAAGGATTGAAAATATGGACAGCAAATTTGGTTTAGAACAGAACAGCACACTGTCAGTTTCACTCACTGTACCTCTCTGTCCCTCAACTCAAGGATTGAAAATATGGAACAGCAAATTTGGTTTAGAACAGAACAGCACACTGTCAGTTTCACTCACTGTACCTCTCTGTCCCTCAACTCAAGGATTGAAAATATGGTTCAGCAAAATAATTTTAGAACAGAATAGCACACTGACACTTTCCCTCACTGTACCTCTCTGTCCCTCAACTCAAGAATTGAAAATATGGAACAGCAAATTTGGTTTAGAACAGAACAGCACACTGTCAGTTTCACTCATTGTACCTCTCTGTCCCTCAACTCAAGGATTGAAAATATGGAACAGCAAATTTGGTTTAGAACAGAACAGCACACTGTCAGTTTCACTCACTGTACCTCTCTGTCCCTCAACTCAAGGATTGAAAATATGGAACAGCAAATTTGGTTTAGAACAGAACAGCACACTGTCAGTTTCACTCACTGTACCTCTCTGTCCCTCAACTCAAGGATTGAAAATATGGTTCAGCAAAATAATTTTAGAACAGAATAGCACACTGACACTTTCCCTCACTGTACCTCTCTGTCCCTCAACTCAAGGATTGAAAATATGGACAGCAAATTTGGTTTAGAACAGAATAGCACACTGACACTTTCCCTCACTGTACCTCTCTGTCCCTCAACTCAAGGATTGAAAATATGGAACAGCAAATTTGGTTTAGAACAGAACAGCACACTGTCAGTTTCACTCACTGTACCTCTCTGTCCCTCAACTCAAGGATTGAAAATATGGAACAGCAAATTTGGTTTAGAACAGAACAGCACACTGTCAGTTTCACTCACTGTACCTCTCTGTCCCTCAACTCAAGGATTGAAAATATGGTTCAGCAAAATAATTTTAGAACAGAATAGCACACTGACACTTTCCCTCACTGTACCTCTCTGTCCCTCAACTCAAGGATTGAAAATATGGAACAGCAAATTTGGTTTAGAACAGAACAGCACACTGTCAGTTTCACTCACTGTACCTCTCTGTCCCTCAACTCAAGGATTGAAAATATGGAACAGCAAATTTGGTTTAGAACAGAACAGCACACTGTCAGTTTCACTCACTGTACCTCTCTGTCCCTCAACTCAAGGATTGAAAATATGGTTCAGCAAAATAATTTTAGAACAGAATAGCACACTGACACTTTCCCTCACTGTACCTCTCTGTCCCTCAACTCAAGGATTGAAAATATGGTTCAGCAAAATAGTTTTAGAACACAATAGCACACGGACACTTTCCCTCACTGTACCTCTCTGTCCCTCAACTCAAGGATTGAAAATATGGTTCAGCAAAATAGTTTTAGAACACAATAGCACACTGACACTTTCCCTCACTGTACCTCTCTGTCCCTCAACTCAAGGATTGAAAATATGGTTCAGCAAAATAGTTTTAGAACACAATAGCACACTGACACTTTCCCTCACTGTACCTCTCTGTCCCTCAACTCAAGGATTGAAAATATGGTTCAGCAAAATAGTTTTAGAACAGAATAGCACACTGTCAGTTTCCCTCACTGTACCTTTCTGTCCCTACAAACAAGGATTAGCACAGAATAGCACACTGTCACTGACACTCTCCCTACCTATCCTTATTTGTCCCTAAACACAAGGAATCCAGGATTAGTAAAGGAAAAAAAATGACACTGTCCCTGCCTATGCTTCTCTTTCCCTGCTCCGGAACACACTACACAAGGCCGCCGCGCTGGCGGCCTTTTATAGTGTGGGGCGTGTACTAAACCCCATCAGCAATAATTGGCCACAGGCATCCTGCCTGTGGCCAATCATTGCTCTCCTCGCTGCCGGCGCTGTGATTGGCCAAGCATGCGGAGTCACAGTGCATGCTTGGCCAATCACAGCGCCTGGATGACACTGCGATGGCGTAGTGCATTGTGGGCTGTTCGCGTCACTCGAATTTGGCGCGAACGGCCCAAATCGTTCGATCTTCATCGAACAGCCGATGTTCGAGTCGAACGTATGTTCGACTCGAACACGAAGCTCATCCCTAAAGACAACTCTGATTTGGTCTGGTTTGCGTGGGTGATACACGCCAAAGGATGGAAGGTACCAGCATTCTTCTCCCTCCTTTAGTGGGGGAGCAGGCTCTGCATGATCTCTGTCAAATACATTTTGCATAAAGTCCACAAAGTGCTTTTGCATCTCTGGTTTCCTGCTTAAGTTTCGCTTTAAGGAGGAGAATCTACTGATGGCCTGCTGTAAGTTGTTGGGCAATCTCTCTCTTGGGAGACGAAAGGGTAGGGGGGCTACCCAGTTATTGGAGTCATCTTGAAAGAACTCATTGTCCATTACCTTGATGAATTCTTTGTCTTCCATTGAAGGAGCCAGTATGTCATCTTCACTGGTTGCATTAAACACTGTAGAGCCGAAGTCGCCATCATGGCAGGAGAAAGGGCTTGTGTCACCTGAGATACCATGTTGCCATTCATGGCTGGCTATCTTCTCTTTCACCCAGTAGTGATGTGGGCATGGCTCAAAGTAAGTGTTTCGGCCATTTGGCAGAACATTTGTCTTGAATGACGAAATGTTGGTAGGTCTTTTCATTTTGCCTATGCAGACATTGCCTATGATGACCCACCCTAGATCTGTGCGCTGGGCAAATGGGGCATCTGGGGGTCCACTGACTTGTCTGTGTACCTTGTGAACTCTTAGAATGTCTCTTCCTAACAGAAGAAGGATCTGAGCATCTTTGTCAAGCGGCGGTATCTCATTTGCTATTACCTTGAGGTGAGGGTGATGGAAAGCAGCAGCTGGAGTAGGGATTTCCTCCCTGTTAGCAGGTATCTGATTGCACTCAACAAGTGTAGGTAAGGGTAATTGCAAGTTACCTTTGAGAGAAGATACCATGAGTCCATGAGCCCTTCTTCCAGAAACCTCTATATTTCCACTACAGGTACCCAAGGTGTAAGGATGAGCTTCGCCTTTTATTTCAAATAGATTGAACAATTTCGATTTTGCAAGTGATCGATTGCTCTGATCGTCTAAGATAGCATATGCCTTTAGAGACTTTTCTGGTTGATCCTTGTGATATATGTTCACCAAGCATATCTTAGCACAGGACTTACCACAGCGGTCTTCTCCACAAACTTCAGTGCAGGATGAAGAAATGATGGTAGAATTAGGCACTTGGTCTGTATTCTCCCCGCCATGCGTTAACCTGGGAGGAGTGTTGGCAGGTTGTGCAGAGCTGGGCTCAAGAGGATGGAGGGCTTGCACATGTTCTTCAGAGCCACACTCTATGCACTTGATGGACACATTACAGTCCCTTGCAAAATGTTCTGTAGAAGCACAGCACCTGAAACATACCCTAAATGTCTTTAAAAGCTCCTTGCGCTCTTCCGGAGGCTTTTTCCTAAAGCCGATACATTTATTGAGGGGGTGTGGCTTCTTGTGTATGGGACACTCTCTGTTAGGGTTTTCAATCTTCCTACTCTGTTTGTTCGTGGCCAGAACTGTGGTAGGAGTGGGAAGGATGTCAGTCTTTTTCACAGACACTGGGCCTCTCTGGTTTCTATAGTTGCCCTGAAGACTGGTACTCTTAGGAAAGGGTGAGAAGAGGCTGTACTCACCGTAGGAAAAACTTGGATCGTTCTTGGTCTCTGCAATTTTCCTGATGAATTCACAGAAGAAAGAGAATGGAGGGAAGGAAACCTTGTTCTCTCTTTTGTATGATGACCCTAGTGCAGTCCATTTCTCTTGCAAACCATACGGGAGCTTAGAGACAATTGGGTTTACCCCTCTTGGAGTGTCAAGGTAACTGAGTCCAGGTAGTTTTGGGTCTGTCTTGGCTAGCTGAAGCTCAAGGAGAAGGTCACTCAGTCTCTGGAACTCCTTGTTGTCCTTACCGGATATCTTTGGGAAAGTTTCCAGACGCATGAACAAAGCATTTTCTATAGCTTCTGGACTGCCATAACTTTGCTCTAGTCGCTCCCATGCAGCTGTGAGGCCTGCAGTAGGATTGTCCATGAAAACCGATCTTAATGGCTTAACACGTGCAGCAGATAGAGGACCAAGCCATTTGATCAGCAGATTCAATTCTTGATCAGCTGTAATGCCAATATTGCTGATTGTAGTTCTGAAGGCACATTTCCAACTTCTGTAGTTCTCAGGTTGGTCATCAAAACTTGTAAGACCAGTCTTTGTGAGCTCTCTGCGAAGCACGTACCTCACAAACTCTTCTGTCTCAGTTGTCTCCGCCTTTATGTGAGATGCTGTTGGCTGTATGGTGCCGATTGCGTTATCTTTGACATTGTTGTTAAAGGACACAGGGAAATATGGTGCAGCAGATGCATCCAGGTGAGTTGCTTGCTTGAAGTCAGTTGTTCCAATGGTACGTTGATTCAAGGCTGTACCGATGACTGGAGATTGATGACTTGCTTGAAGCTTGCGCTGATGCTCTGTGACGTATGAAGGCAGGCAAGGTAGGCAGGTAGGAAATGCAGTGGAGTGATTTTGTGTGCAGGAAGTTGCTGGAACCTCTTTAACTTGAAGCTGTGAAGGAGTCTCTATGTAGCCGGGAGCATTGGAGACAATGGAGTGTGCACTGCAGTGGCTTAGGACATAGTCTTTAGTGCGTTTGAGGGGGTCTTCCATATCTGCTATGTTTAGGTTAATGCTGTCTTTCTCACTTGCACCTTCGTCTGCACTGATAGCTTGCTGTAGGACCCTTAGCTTTGCCATAGCTGCGTCATGTTTACACTGTTCATTTAAGGTTTCCATTGTTGCTCTTTGACGTGCTGACTGCGCTTCCGACTCTGCTCTTTGACGTGCTGACTGCGCTTCCGACTCTGCTCTTTGACGTGCTGACAGCGCTTCCGACTCTGCTCTTTTTTCTGCATATGCCACCTGCACTTTGCTGGCTTCCACTTCAGCGCGGGCATTAATAAGTCGCTCACTGAGTGTTGAGTATCTTGAACTATGGGATCTTGACGAGTTTTTAGAACGTCTGGTGGAAACAGATCTGTGAGATGCAGTGTCCTGTAACAGCTTTATTTTTGCTTCTGCCTTTAATCTGGTTTGCTGGATAAAACTGTCTCTTTCAATATTAAGAATGTTGACCTGCTTTAACTGCCTCATCGCATTTTCTGACTTCATGTTTTGTAAGACATTAGTGAATTTGATGCTGGTAAGCTGATAAAGCTCATATGAGGCAGAAAGTTGTTTAATGGCGCCCTCTAGTGTCAGTAGTTCACATTCAACAGACACTGTATTGGCTTCAGCAAGGATTTTCTCCCAGACTAATTCCAAGCTATTTGACAATTCAGTCCTTGAAGCTTCATAATTCTCCATTACTTTCCAAGTGGGTTTAACTGAGCGTTTGGGTAACTCAGTTTCTTCAGGAACTTGTGGGGAGGTAGATGTGAGTTCACATGCAGAAGCTTGATCACTCATGATAGCAGACTGACTGTGAAAGCAGGCAGGATCTGTGTGCTGAAATATGACACTGTGCAGATTGTCTCAGGCTATAAGGCTGCCATGTGCTGCTCTGTCCCTTCTGCCTTGCTATGAGGGCAGTAAATCTTGTCTGTTTCAGTACTGACATGCAGAAATCTTGTAATTAGGCTGTGAAACTCAGTTTTTCTACTGTTCTGTCTCAACTACAAAGCGATAAAGTTCATCTCCAGGTTGAAGTAGGCCTTACTCAAGCTGGTTTGATATTCATCCCTTGCATCGATACAGGCAGTTTAACTCAATGAATAAACTCACAGTTAGGACGACAGACGATGAATCCTTTCGAATGTTCCGTTTAATGATGGATATTCATAGATAGAAAAACGTTGCAGTTGTAAGCCACATGTAAGATGTTTAGCATGGAAGATATACAGGAGTAATGACCAGAATCAGGAAGTGGAGGAGATATATAAAGAACTACGGTGAGAGAGAGAGTTCAGCTAGAAAGAAGGGGACAGATCTTAAAGACACAGAGCAAGAATAATCACATAGTGTAACACAACAGTACTTGAGGCCTGAGGTTGAGAACCACTGGCGTAAGACATAGCCAACAGCTATATCAATCCCAGATTATTGAGCAGACATCTTAAAAAAAAAATGGTGAGACCATGATCAGGGTAGCAGAGGGTATTTCATTATTGTAGTGGTGTTGCCAGCAGAAAACAGCGGTGGTACGTTGGAGGATGAAAAATGGTAAACCAAGGACCACATAACAGGTGTCGCTAAGAGATTAAACAATTCTCTCTGTTACCATGTATATCGCAGATGTCTGCAAAAAATGAGTAGTCCCATGACAATTCTGTCTGGAATCATTACATTACTTTAGCTCACTAGCTGGCCTATGGCCATGTGTTAGAATTGGTTTGGGTTATATAATAACAGTAGCTTGAAAATTAATATACAATTAAAATGTCATTTTTTTACGGGGGGGAGTGGGGGCTTCGGTAGGAGTGGGACTTCCTGTCCCACTTCCTACTTCCACCCAGGGACCGCCTAGGCGACTCCTCCTCTTGCCTTAGGCGGCCCCTCCCTGTAGGCGATCTCCTGGGACATGTGACAGGTCCCAGGCGATCGCCTATCCACTCCTAGAGCGCAGCGCGACTCGCACATGTGCAGTGAGTGCCTGGCCGTGAAGCCGAAAGCTGTCACGGCTGGTGCCCACATTGTGAATGGAGGCGCCGTCGGAGAGAGGGGGGAGAGGAGCGATGCTCCGGGCGGCCGCGTCGCTGGGCCATGGAGCAGGTAAGTGTCTGTTTATTAAAAGCCAGCAGCTACACTTTTTGCAGCTGCTGATTTTTAATAAACATAAAAAGACTGGAACTCCACTTTAAAACATTTTTGATTTTAATGATTGGTGCCTATAAAGTCCATGGTTTTCTCTTATACAGTATACATGTTCTAGTGATTAGGATGTGGCATTCTTTAACAATATTCATGCACCCCACAGTACCCCCCCTGTGATGGTGTAATTTGTATTTAACACTGGAACAAAGGACAAACATTCCAAAAAAGGAGACAATGCTTCTTCAAGAGTTCCTCAGATGCTCCATCACTGTCCTGCCTTTCAATCCCACTCCTCATCTTACAGAAAAGCCACAAGCCCAACATTCAGCTGGTTTGTAGCCAACTCTATAGAAAGTAGGCTTGTGCAATTCGTTTCGTAACGAATCTAAATTCGGCCGAATTTAGCAACTTTCGGACATTCGGAAGCATTCAAATTTCCGAACAAAGCAATTATGAATAAAACTGAATCCAAAATAAATTATATATATATTGTGAGGGGGTTAACTCGGTAGCGGGTGTGTGTGACCCCCTGGTTGGGCTCCCCACACAAAAACAGGGCCAGCAGACGGAGGTTGTGGTTTTCAAAATCAAAAGGTGCGGTTTATTTCTCTATGTACAGTGACAAAAACACAGCAAAGCCAAAAAGAAACATAAACAAAATAAATCCTGGTCAGTTTGACCTCTGACTAAACATGCAGGTTTCCTAAACTAACAACTGGGATCAGCCTGGTGCTGTCCTAGTCCCTAAGTCCCTGGTTTAGTAAAAGTCCAAACAAATAGCCACACAGGCTTTGCCTCACCGCACAGGGGTTCACTCTCCCTAGACAGTCCACACAGGTCTGGTTCCAGGCATGAGCTAACATCTAATGAAGCTGGGAGTTCTTATAGAGGCCTAAATGAGCTGACAAGCTTCAGCTGGTCTCATCAACTCCCTGTCTCACGACGCCCAGCACTCTCCCTAGAGGTATGAGTCATTCATGAGCCCACTAGCCTCAGCTGGGCTTCATCAACTCCCTAGTTGTATAAGTCGGCATAAAGCCTGAATCTGGGAGAAATATATCTACCCCCCTGGATGCAACCAGGTGACTTTACCTTCCTGCTGTCACATACCCCCCCCTCTTGTTTTAACCTTGGGGTTGGAACACCAGCAATCAGGCATTCATGTACTCGAGACAAAGCATCCACATTCCCCATTTGAACGCCAGGGCGATGCTTTACTGTGAAGTTGAATTCCTGTAGGGCCAGGAACCACCTATTCACTCTTCTATTTGTCTCCTTGTTTTGAGCCATCCACTTTAACGGAGCGTGATCCGTAACCATGTCAAAGTGCCTACCTAGCAGATAGTACCGAAGGGAATCTAGAGCCCACTTCACCGCTAAACACTCCTTTTCAACCGTGGCGTAATTTACCTCATGGGACTTCAACTTCCTGCTGAGGTAAATGACTGGGTGCTCTTCCCCGTTCCAGACCTGGGACAATACTGCTCCTAACCCCACATCTGACGCATCACTTTGTACGACAAAGTCTTTAGAGAAGTCGGGTGAGTACAACACTGGCTGGCTACATAAGGCTTGTTTCAAGAATTGGAATGCTGCCTCAGCCTCGGGGGTCCATTTAATCATGACCGACCCTTTCCCTTTCGTCAGGTTGGTTAGGGGCACAGCCTTAGAAGCAAAGTGGGGAATGAAGCGCCGATAATAACCCGCGATTCCCAGAAAGGCTCGTACCTGCTTCTTGCTGTTGGGACGTGGCCAACTCTGGATGGCCTCGACTTTGTTGAGTTGGGGTTTTATTACTCCCCTGCCAATGGTGTACCCAAGATATTTGGCCTCCTCCTGCCCAATGGTACACTTCTTGGGGTTAGCCGTAAACCCCGCTTCCCGGATAGAGTCTAGGACTGCTTGCACTTTTGGCAGATGTGAGGCCCAATCTGTGCTATGGACAATTACATCATCCAGGTAAGCCGCAGCATACTTCCGATGGGGCCTCAGTATCTGGTCCATTTTCCGCTGGAATGTGGCCGGCGCATTCTGTAACCCGAACGGCATTCTCTTATATTGGAACGCCCCGTCTGGGGTTACAAATGCGGTTTTCTCTTTGGCCGACTTGGCCAGGGGAATTTGCCAATACCCTTTTGTGAGGTCAAGAGTCGTCATGTATCGGGCTGTTCCCAGCCGGTCGATCAACTCATCTATACGTGGCATGGGGTAGGTGTCAAATTTTGTAACTTTGTTCAACTGACGAAAATCGTTACAAAATCGCCAGCTCCCATCCGGTTTAGGCACCAACACAATGGGACTAGACCAATCACTTTGGGACTCCTCTATCACCCCTAAGTTCAGCATTTTCTGTACTTCCTCCCGTATTGCCTCCCGTCGGGCCTCTGGGATCCGATAGGGTTTTAACTTCACCCTTTCACCGGGCGGGGTAATAATATCATGCTCTACCCCAGATGTTTGTCCCGGCAGCTCAGAGAACACCTCCTTGTTGCGAAGCACAAACTCCTTAACCTCCTGTTGTTGGGGTTGTGACAAGGTGGCTGCTATTCCAACCTCCGGAATCACGCAACCAGTTTGAGCTGGTGACCAAGTTTCTGCGACTAGGGACTCTCTATCCCTCCAGGCTTTCAACAGATTAACGTGATATATCTGTTCGGGCTTTCGCCTTCCTGGTTGTCTGACCTTGTAATTCACTTCGCTCACTTTTTCCATTATCTCGTAGGGGCCTTGCCATTTGGCAAGGAATTTACTTTCAACCGTAGGGACAAGTACCAATATCCTATCCCCCGGGGAAAAGGTACGGGTCTTTGCTCCACGGTTGTACACTCTCTGCTGTGCCAACTGCGCTTGGGCCAAATGTTCCTTCACGATGGGCATTACCTGTGCAATTCGATCTTGCATCAGGGCGACATGCTCAATCACACTCCTGTGGGGAGAACTCTCACTTTCCCAAGTTTCCTTGGCAATATCCAACAGCCCTCTTGGGTGTCTCCCATACAGTAACTCAAAGGGGGAGAATCCCGTAGAGGATTGGGGCACCTCCCTAATAGCAAACATCAAATAAGGAAGTAGACAGTCCCAATCCTTTCCATCTCTATCCACCACTTTCTTCAACATTTGTTTTAGGGTTTTGTTGAATCTTTCAACCAGCCCATCGGTTTGGGGGTGATACACAGATGTACGCAATTGCGTCACTTTGAGCAATTTACACAGCTCTTTCATAACCCGGGACATAAAGGGTGTACCTTGGTCCGTAAGCAGTTCTTTACAAATACCCACCCGGCTAAAAACAAGAGATAGCTCTTTGGCTATGGTTTTGGCCGAGGTATTTCTGAGAGGGATCGCTTCTGGATAACGGGTGGCATAGTCCATTATAACCAATATGTACTGGTGCCCCCTAGCGGACTTGATTATAGGACCTACCAAATCCATTGCGATTCTCTCAAACGGGACCTCAATGATGGGTAGAGGGACCAGCGGGCTACGGAAATGTGGCATCGGGGGCGACCTCTGACACACAGGGCAGGAGGAACAATAATTTTCTATGTCCTTCATCACCCCAGGCCAATAGAATCTCTGTAATACCCTCTCTCGGGTTTTCTCTGTCCCCAGATGACCTCCAAGAATGTGCCCATGGGCCAACTCCAACACCAACTTCCTGTAAGGTTTGGGCACCACAAGCTGCTCAACGGTTTCTTCTGCCCTTTTTGCCACCCGATACAGTAGGTCCTTCTCTACGCTGAAGTATGGGTAAGTGCAGGTATTATCTGGGTTCACTAACTCGCCATCTATTTCCACTACGTTTTCCCGTGCCTTTATTAGGGCGGGGTCTTTTAACTGTTCTGTGGCAAAATTTTCCCTGTGAACCTCCAGATCAGAAAACTCCACAGACGGTAGGTTTTCGTCTGAGGAGGTGGGCTCCTCTCCAGTTTCTTGAGTCTCCCCTGCAAATACTGACAAGAGAAATTCTGGAGAGTCCTCACCACTCTCAGAGGAGTTCTGGCTATCACATTCCTGGTACATAGGGGCACCAGTGGGGGGCTCAGGATCATCCCACAGTTCCCAGAACTTCGGAAAATCCCTTCCCACAATGGCATCATGCGGTAATTGAGATACTAACCCCACTGGATGAGAGAGGGTACCTTTGGGGGTCTCGAAACACACTGTAGTCACTGGATACTCTCGGGTGTCCCCATGCACACAAATAACAGCTACCTTGCTATTCCCAGAGACCTCTGTTTTAACTAATTCAGCCTTTATCAGGGTCACAAGGCTACCTGAATCCAGTAATACCACAACATTTCTACCATTAATACACATTTTGCATAAATGTTTCTCAGTTCCCCGAATGGCAGTGCATGCGACTGTCGCACACAGCGACTGACGTCTGTCCATCAGAAAGTCACATTGCATGGGTTCCTCCACAACCGGGCAATTTGCTGCAATATGTCCCGCTTGCCGGCAGCGGTAGCAAACAATCCATTTGGCTGCCTCTTGAGCCCCTGACTTCCCAGGCTGTTCTCGCCAAACTTTGGGTAGAGCTCCCACCCTCTCACTCTCTCCACCCTCACCCCTTGGAATCCTCTTATCCGCCTCTGGGGATGGTCTGGTCTTAGGGTGGAAAGTCCGAGAGTCTCTGGAAGAGGCCGTCAGGTTCTCTGTAGCCAAGTATTTCTCTACACGATCCACAAGACCACCGGCCGTCTCTGGGTCTCCATGGCTTACCCACTTTTGGATGGCAGTAGGAAGAGCTCTCAAAAACCGATCCATTACAACACGTTCCACAATCTCTGGTGCGGACAAAGTCTCTGGCTGTAGCCACTTCCTGCTCAGGTGAATGAGATCATACATTTGAGACCTGGGGGGTTTTCCAAGCTAGAAAGTCCAGTTATGCACACGCTGAGCCTGGACAGCCAGGGTGACACCCAGCCTTGCCAATATTTCAGCTTTTAGCATCACATAGTCTTTTGCTTGGTCAGGCTCTAGGTCATAGTAAGCCTTCTGCGATTCACCAGTTAACAGAGGAGCCACCAGTCCAGCCCACTGCTCCTCAGGCCACTTTTCTCTTTCAGCAGTCCTTTCAAATGTGGTCAAAAATACCTCTGGATCATCCTCTCCAGTCATTTTTGTCAATAAACGACTCACCCCAAAGGACGCGGTATTAGTGGGACGGCTTTCCTCACTGGTCTGCGGACATTGCTGCATTACTGCTTCCATTTGTTGTAGTCTCTGCTCTTGCTTCTGTAACAGGTCTATGAAGCGGGCCTCAGATTGCTGCTGGGCTTGTTGATGAGCTTGCTGCTGGGCTGCAAGGCTCCTTTGCAAACCTGCATTTGTCTGCTGTTGATTGGCATTTGCTAGAGCCAGCTGTTTCAGTATCTCCTCCATGCTGGCTTAAAAAAAACTGCCACTGGTTCTCCACCAACTGTGAGGGGGTTAACTCGGTAGCGGGTGTGTGTGACCCCCTGGTTGGGCTCCCCACACAAAAACAGGGCCAGCAGACGGAGGTTGTGGTTTTCAAAATCAAAAGGTGCGGTTTATTTCTCTATGTACAGTGACAAAAACACAGCAAAGCCAAAAAGAAACATAAACAAAATAAATCCTGGTCAGTTTGACCTCTGACTAAACATGCAGGTTTCCTAAACTAACAACTGGGATCAGCCTGGTGCTGTCCTAGTCCCTAAGTCCCTGGTTTAGTAAAAGTCCAAACAAATAGCCACACAGGCTTTGCCTCACCGCACAGGGGTTCACTCTCCCTAGACAGTCCACACAGGTCTGGTTCCAGGCATGAGCTAACATCTAATGAAGCTGGGAGTTCTTATAGAGGCCTAAATGAGCTGACAAGCTTCAGCTGGTCTCATCAACTCCCTGTCTCACGACGCCCAGCACTCTCCCTAGAGGTATGAGTCATTCATGAGCCCACTAGCCTCAGCTGGGCTTCATCAACTCCCTAGTTGTATAAGTCGGCATAAAGCCTGAATCTGGGAGAAATATATCTACCCCCCTGGATGCAACCAGGTGACTTTACCATCCTGCTGTCACAATATATATATATATATATTATATAAAAGTTACGAATGTACGAATCCATTGGAAGCACAATAACACTCTGCTCTGCTCTCTGCTTCTCCCTCACCGTGCTGAACTCCCTCTCAAAATGGTGTACAGGGGGCGGAGGCTATAGCCGCATGTAAAAAACGAAAGTAAAATACAAGATTTCGAATCGTTACAAATAACCGCTATGTATTTAGAAAAGTACAAATCCATTCGAAGCACATTAGGCATAATAGGCAGCGTCGTTGTGAGAGAAACACGGAAAATTACGAATCAACGAACCCAAAAAAAATTACGAAAGTAGGAGTTGTGTCCAGAATCAATGAAAAACAATGTACTCTACCGAAATTACGAATTATAAATCAACTAAAAATAAGGCTTACATTAATACGAATCAATCCGATTCAACGAAAAATGTCGCTTGCGAAAATACGAATTAGTCCGAACACGAAAAATCCCGTCTAGCAAAATTACGAACGATTTAACAGGACCGAAAAGAAACAAACCGAAACTAAACAAATGTTTCCGTTGTGCACAAGTCTAATAGAAAGGCAAGTTTCAGGTAGTCGCCCTAGCTAGCTGAATGAGAAAAATAAATGTGTTCTGAAGGAATATATAACTGGGGGAAGAAATGTCCTGTAATTCTAAAGCAGAACTCCGGGAACAAAAATAACAGTGTATACATAATTCAATAGAAATGTAAAAACAAAACGTAAATTGAACTCACGTTCACATCTTGGTATTTGCCTATCCCATTGTCCAGTAATACCACACACTGCAGTGAAGGAGGGGATGTTTCTTGCGTTCTATAAAGAAAAAAATTATACAATCAGGCCTTTTGAGCTATAGAGTGTTTTTAAAGTTGCAAATATTGGGGTTATTCCAAGTAAATTTGAGATAGAAGTCAAATCATTTTAGGAGAATATCCCTTATCACCAAGAATGCCATCCCCTCGCCCCCCTCACCTTTATTAGCTGTGATAAAGTGGAAGTAAACCCCCCTATCGTTTTCAGCCAGGGAAGCTGCCATCTTTGCCTCTGTTTAATCTACAACTGCCATGATGCTGCACATGTGATCAGTTATGACACCAGCCATTGGATGGTTTGACAGTTTGGTTGAGAGCACGACCAATGAGAGTGTTACATTTCTGGCACGTGCCGGAAATGAAACTGTTTTATGGATGGGTTTACTTCCGCTTTAAGTGGAGCAGGACAGGGTTTAGTCCTACATTATCAATTCACAGACCTTCTCCTGGTTCCAGGTAAGTTGTACATAAATATTGGCTTCCTTACCATCACCACTTCATGTGCACCAGTGGCTTGGAAGAGTTTGGCACCTGTTAGCCCCAGGCACTGGTGCTTTGAAGGGGTACCCCTTTTTTTGGGGGGTTTATGGATATATGTATTGGTATCGGCATACTTATTAATTTCTAAGGCCACAGAGATACAAGCCCAATGGTAACTTTTGTGAAGGACACTAGTGTAGCTTGTTGCGGGCCTATTAAATCCTAGGCTCCAGGATCGGCACTAAACAAGCACATAACATACCAGTACTGGGCTAGATTCAAACTCTGGCATTGTAGAGACAATGGGGTTTATTTACTAAAGGCAAATCCACTGTGCACTACTTGGAGGTGCAGTCACTGTAGATCTAAGGGGGACATGCAAGGAAAATAAAAAACAGCATTTTTGCTTGCACATGATTGGATGATGGAAATCAGCAGAGCTTCCCCTCATTTCAGATCTTTCCTTTAGATCTACAGCAACTGCACTTAAGGTGCACAGTGGATTTGCCTTTAGTAAATCAACCCCAATTGCTTTTTAGTGTGCATGAAATGGATGCTTTACCTTTTTTTGTTAAAATTTTTTTGTGATCAGAGGTTATTGAAACCTAGATGCCCAGACCAATTTTAGGAGCATCCGTGTGCCTTGGTTAACCTGACAATACCTCTACATCTAATTTATCTGCCAAAATAATGTTTTTTGTTTTGTTTAAATTTTTTGAACATATAAGGTTTTTATTAGGTGCATGTTAATAAATAGCTTGATCGCGTTTTTATTATTATAAACTAACAAATGGACAAATATGTTAGCATTATTAACACATACTGCAACACACAGCAGTTTTAATCAATTTTTTAGAACTTTTAAAATGTATATATTTATTTACACACCATAATGCCGCGTACACACGATCGATTTTTTCGACGGTGAAAACACCGTCGAGAAAATCGACGTGAAAAACGAGGAACAGCTTTGTTCCCCCCACACACGGCCGTTTTAAATGACATTTTTTTTTGGTCGAAAAAAAACGACCGTGTGGGCTCCCCGGCAGTGTTTCCCTATAGGAAAACTGCCGCGGAAAAAAAACGACGGGAATCACAACGAGAAAAATTAGAGCATGTTCTAATTTTTCTCGTCGTGATTAATGCCATTTTTCCCGTCGAGAAAAACGACAAAAAACCCACAGACGATCGTTTTACTCGTCCAAAGGAAAAAAATTTATTTTTCTCGACGGGAAAAATGATCGTGTGTACGCGGCATAAGGCTTTGAATTAACTGTGGCCTGCTGTCCTATGACTTTCTAGAACTGGCAGGTTTGATTGAACCTATGTGACCACCATAACTGGTTTTCATGCTGATTGGTTTCCTATCAGTAGTGTAGACAAAACAGGAATTGAGAGGAAAGCTCCCAAAATTGAGTGAAATCCCTTTTAGATATTTGTCTCCACAACATGTGTCCCTATTGAAGATTTCTCCTCTATTTCTCTTTAATTGACAACTCAGACAGAGGTTCTATGCCTTCCATACTCCACCCAAAAGCTTAAAAAGTTTGGGTTTTGGATACTCCACGGAAACTGCCCTAATAAAACGCACTAACAATTTACTAACTGCTAAAACCAATGGTCACTACTCCACACTCCCACTACTAGACCTCTCTGCGGCCTTTGATACTTTTGACCACCCGCTCCTTCTCAACTCCACTCCCTTGGCCTCCAAGATTCTGCTGCATCCTGGTTCTCTTCCTACCTATCACATCAGGTCTTCAGTATTACCTACAACTCTGTCTCCTCTTCTCCATTTCCTCTTTTTGTAGGGATCTCCCAAGGCTCCATCTATACCTCCACTATGGGAACTCTGTCTCCTCTTCTCCATTTCCTCTTTTTGTAGGGATCCCCCAAGCTCCATCTATACCTCCTCCTTTGGGAACTCTGTCTCCTCTTCTCCATTTCCTCTTTTTGTAGGGATCCCCCAAGGCTCCATCTATACCTCCTCCTTTGGGAACTCTGTCTCCTCTTCTCCATTTCCTCTTTTTGTAGGGATCCCCCAAGGCTCCATCTATACCTCCTCCTTTGGGAACTTGATAGCCTCCCATGGCTTCCAATACCATCTCCATGTCGATGACACCCAAATCTATCTCTCTACTCCTCATCTCGCTCCTTTAGTCTCCTCTCGCATTACTAACTGACATATAAGCATGAATGACGCACCACTAATCTCTCTAAAACTGAGCTGATAATATTCCCCCCTGTCCATGCCCCCCTCCATTAATTTTCCATCAAGGTCAGTAATGCAACCATCAATCCCTCCCCTTACGCCAGGGTACTAGGTGTAATCCTAAACTCTGACCTCTCCTTTCAGCCCCAAATCCAATCGTTGTCAAAAGCGTGTAGACGTCAACTCTGTAACATCTCTAAAATTGGCTCCTTTTTAATTAATGAAACCGCCAAGCTACTCTATTGCAACTCCCTACTCATAGGCCTACTTCTCCATAGGCTATCCCCTCTTCTGTCTATCATGAATAGGGATGAGCTGAGGCGTGTTCGCATTGAACACGTACAGAGCCCGCCATGAAGTCGACACCACGCTGCGCTAATGACAGGCAGGGAGACATTTCCCGATGCTCGGCTGCAGAGATCAGGAAATGTCTCCCTGGCTGTGATTAGCGCAGCGCGGTGCCGAATTCCTGGCAGGCTCTGCACGTGTTCAATGCGAACACGCCGGAGCTCATCCCTAATCATGAATGCTGCTGCCAGACTCATCTACCCCACCAACCGCACAGTGTCTGCCACCCCTCCTCGCCATTCCCTACACTGGCATCCGACCGATTCAGCAAATTAAATTCAAAATACTAACTACAACGTTTTCGTTTCATTCATTTATTTATTTATTTTCGTTTTTCGGGTTATTCGTTATGATCGCAATTCGTAAATTCGTACATTCGTAAATTTGTAAATTCGAAAATCCGAAAATTTGAAAATCTGAAAAAATAACTATTAAATTATAGGTATTGTAATTTTCTTTCAAATTCGGCTGTTAGCGAGCATAACGAATACAAATTTATCCGAAGTTATGCATAACCTGAAATAACAAATGCCACATCTAAACAAATGGAACGGAACAAATTAATAATAAATAATAATAATAATAATAATAAAATGTTTTTTTTATTATTATTGTTATTTATTATTATTATTAATTCATTACGTTCCATTCGTTTAGATACGGCATTCATTATTTCGGAAAACAATTCGTAACTTCGGATACATTTGTATTCGTTACGTTCACTAACAGCCAAATTTGAAAGGAAATCCCAATACGTATAATTTAATAGTTAGTAATAGTTAAGTTATTATTAGTTAATTATTATTTCAGATTTCCGAATTTACAAATTTACGAATGTACGAATTTAAGCATTTACGAATGTACGAATTTCCGAATGTGCGAATGTACAAATTTACGAATGTACAAATCTACGAATTTTCGAATATTCAAATTTACGAATATTCGTTAAAATTCGTTAAACGAGTTTTCGTTAATTCGGATATTTCCGAATTAACGAATTTGTCGAAATTCTTAAAAAAACGAATTCGGAACGAAACGAATTGCACGTGTCTAGTGATGAGCCGAACACCCCCGGGTTCGGTTCGCACCAGAACCCGCGAACGGACCGAAAGTTCGTACGAACATTAGAACCCTATTAAATACAATGGATGCGAACGTTCGAATTCTAAAGTGCTAATTATAACGACTATTATGCATGTTATTGTCCTAAAAAGGGTTTGGGAACCCGGGTTCTGCACCAGGGGACATGTATCAATGCAAAAAGAAGTTTTAAAAACGGTCGTTTTTCGGGAGCAGTCATTTTAATGATGCATAAAGTGAAAAAAAAAAAGTCAAATATTCCTTTAAATATCGTACCTGGGGGGTGTCTAAAGTATGCCTGTGAAGTGCCACGTGTTTCCCGTGTTTAGAACTGTCCCTGCACAAAATGACACTTCTAAAGGAAAAAAAAGCCATTTAAAACTGCTTGCGGCTTTAATGTAATGTCTGGTCCCGGTAATATGGATGAAAATCTTTAAGAAAAATGGCATAGCTACCCCAGCC
Organism: Rana muscosa; assembly: GCA_029206835.1. Classification (NCBI taxonomy): domain Eukaryota; kingdom Metazoa; phylum Chordata; class Amphibia; order Anura; family Ranidae; genus Rana; species Rana muscosa. The sequence goes on from CM055124.1 coordinate 299,414,158, forward strand.
CATTACCAGCCCCTTTGGGTCTTGTATGGATATTAAGGGGAACCCCGCACATAAAATAAAAAAGGCCCTATATACTCTGAACAGCCGTATACAGGCGGTGCATACAAGACAGGGACTGTAGGTTTGTTCTTATGTAGAATGTGTTTGTAATTTTGAACAGGTACATTGTTTAAGTGTAGCTCCAGCCCAAAAATCTATTTTTAAACTTTTTGGAAAACATAGGTAAGGGTTATCACCCCTGTAACATTTGTTTTGCTGTCTGTGCCCCTGTTCAGAACATTTCACCTCACTTTCTGTCCCAATGACAACTGTTTTTGAAATGTGGTGTTTTTCTTGAAACAAGGATTGGTGATAAAGCGTCAGTACAGAGGAGACACCTTTCTCCCATATTAATTCTTACAGGAGAGAATTTTCCTTCCTAGGGGTAGATTTCCTCTCACTTCCTGTTGTCTTCTTGCGTTTGCAAGTAGGAGTCGTTTGTAAGTTGGATGTTTGAAAGTAGGGACCTGCCGTATATACTCTGCAGAAATAGGCCCCTTAGTTGTTGGTGTTGGCACAACACTGTAAGCACTCACAGTTACTCTTGGTTGGTGCTGGAACGCCCTGCTGTCAACTATTATATCAGGAATTGTAATTACATATAATTGTTGAACAGTGGTAGTAAAAATTGGGCCTTTGATGGTGGTGCTGGTGCCACAACACTGTAAGCCCTGACAGTTACTCTTGGTGGGTGCAGCAATGGGCCCTGCTGTGAATTATTAGATCAAGAATTGTAATTGCATGCCCCTGTTGAACAGGGGCTGAAAAATTGGGCCTTTCGTGGTGGTGGTGGTGGTGGTGGTGGTGTTGCCACAACACTGTAAGCCCTCAGAGTTACTCTTGGTGGGTGCAGGAATGGGCCCTGCTGTGAATTATTAGATCAAGAATTGTAATTACATGCCCCTTTTGAACAGGGGCTGAAAAAATAGGATTTTTATAACAGCTTACCTGTAAAATCCTTTTCTTGGAGTACATCACGGGACACAGAGCGACATAGTCATTACTAATGGGTTATATAGTTACCGTCAGGTGCTGGCACTGGCAACTTCCAAAACCGGAAGTACCCTCCCCTATATAAGCCCCTCCCATCCGGGAGCACCTCAGTTTTGTAGCAAAGCAATAAGTGTCCCCAAAGAGGGGCGGGAGCTCTGTGTCCCGTGATGTACTCCAAGAAAAGGATTTTACAGGTAAGCTGTTATAAAAATCCTATTTTCTTTCTCGTACATCACGGGACACAGAGCGACATAGTCATTACTAATGGGATGTCCTAAAGCAATGCCAAATGAGGGGGGGGATACACCATATATAAGCTGAGCGCTATCAGACATGAGGATCTTTTGCGGCCTGCAACACACTGCGCCCAAAGGCGACATCCTCCTGACTTCTAACGTCCACCTGGTAGAACCTAGTAAACGTGTGTACTGAAGACCATGTTGCGGCCTTACAGACTTGAGCCAGGGAGGCCTGGTGATGCACTGCCCATGAAGTTCCAACTGCTCTCGTGGAGTGCGCCCTAACTTTGAACGGAGGCGGTCTACTTCTCAAGCTATAGGCTTGTATTATGACCTGTCGAATCCACTTGGCTAAAGTAGATTTTGACGCTGCCTGACCCTTTCTGGGGCCTTCCGGCAGAATAAACAAAGTATCCGTTCTGCGAATCTGAGCAGTGGCTTTTAGATAAGCTTTAACTGCTCTTACTACATCCAAAGAATGCAATAACTTTTCCTCTACCGAAGTAGGCTTGGGGAAAAAAGAAGGAAGAACCACATCTTGGTTCAAATGAAAACTCGATACCACCTTAGGAAGAAAGGCTGGATGAGGACGTAACACTACTCTGTCCTTATGGATAACCAGATATGGCTCCTTACAGGACATAGCTGCTAATTCCGATACTCTTTTAGCCGAACAAATGGCTACTAGAAAAATCAATTTCCTGGTGAGAAGCACCAAGGAAATATGCTGTAATGGTTCAAATGGTTGTTTCTGTAGAACCGACAGAACCAAGTTTAGATCCCATGGACATATGGGAATATTAACCGGAGGACTAATACGCATCACTCCTTGTATAAAGGCTTTGACTAGTGAATGCGAAGCCAAGGGCCTTTGAAAAAATATTGACAAGGCCGAAATCTGACCCTTGATAGTACTCAAGGCAAGCTTCCTATCTACAGCCCACTGTAGGAAGTCCAGAATCCTACCTATTACGTACTTATGTGGATGCCATTTCTTGGCCTCACACCACGCGATGTACGCCTTCCAGATTCTATAGTAGATCTGCCTGGATACCGGCTTCCTGGCATTGATCATGGTAGATACCACAGCATTAGAGAGCCCTCTCTTTTTTAGAATGTGGGCTTCAATAGCCAGGCCGTCAAACCTAGGGCTGGTAAGGAAGGGTGGTATATCGGTCCTTGCGAAAGCCGGACGACGTGGGAGAGTCCAAGGACTCCCCACTGAAATTTTACAATCTCCGCGTACCACGCTCTTCGGGGCCACGCTGGAGCCACCGGAATCACCGGTTTCTTTTCTACCCTGATTCTGCGGAGTAATCGAGGTAACCATTGTGGCGGTGTGAATGCATATATCAGCTTGAACTGATCCCAAGGGAACACTAGGGCATCCGAGCTGCAAGCTAGGGGATCCCTTGTCCGAGAGACAAACCTGTCCCCCTTTGCGTTGAATCTGGATGCTAGAAGATCTACATCCGATGTTCCCCACCGCTGACATATTGTCCAGAAAACCTCGGGGTGAAGGGACCCTTCCTCTGGGCCTAATTGCTGGCGACTTAGAAAGTCCGCCTTCCAATTCTCCACTCCTGGAATGAATACCGCAGATATGGCTGGGACATATTTTTCTGCCCATTTCAGGATGTAATTTACTTCCCTCTGGGCTGCACGACTCCTGGTGCCCCCCTGATGATTGATATATGCCACTGCTGTGGCATTGTCTGATTGCATTCTGACAGGGGACCCTTGGAGTTTGGATGTCCATGCTACTAGGGCATACCGGGCTGCTCGTATCTCTAAGAGATTGATGGGCAGGGCCTTTTCTGCATCCGACCATCTGCCCTGTAGAGACTATTGCTCCAGTACTGCTCCCCAGCCTATAAGGCTGGCATCTGTAGTGACCACCTTCCAAGAAATCGGACTGAAGGATTTCCTTTTTTCCAGATTCTGGGGAACCAACCACCAACGGAGGCTCTTGCGAACGGAAGGGGACAAGGACATTGTAAGTCTAGGGCCTGAACTTTTTTGTTCCAGGCTGACAGTATGGCCCCTTGCAAATTCCTTGAATGGAATTGACCGTAGGGTACTGCTTCGAATGATGCCACCATTTTTCCCAGCAGCCTCATATACAGGCGTATGGACGGCTGTCTTTTTTGTACCCACTAAGTGGATCAAATCTTTCAAAGACAACACCTTTCCTCGAGGCAAGAATATTTTTCTCTGGCCTGAATCCAACCTTAGCCCCAAGTATTCCAGACTTTTGACTGGTTTTTAGGGCTGACTTGTCTCGGTTGATAATCCAACCGTGAGATTCCAGATACTTGATCGTCTTGTGAACGACCACGTCTAGTTTTTTCACTGAGTGGTCTATCAGCAACAAGTCATCCAGATATGCCATTATCATTACACCTTGTGTTCTTAGATTGGCCAATAAAGGGCCAGAATTTTTGTAAACACTCGTGGTGCTGTGGCCAAACCGAAGGGTAAGGCTCTGAACTGAAAATGGCGCCCTTCTACTGCAAAGCGTAGAAATTTTTGGTGGACTGGAAAGATGGGAATGTGCAAATAAGCATCTTTGATGTCGATCGTGGCTAACCAATCCTCCCCTTGTAGGGCAGTGGCCACAGATCGGATCGACTCCATCGGAAAGTCCTGATATACAGGAATTTGTATAGCCCTTTTAGAATTAATATGGGCCTCCCGTCCGCGTTTGCTTCGGGACTGTAAAGAGGTTTGAGTAAAACCCGAACCCTCATTCTTCCAGGGGAACCTCCATAATTACTCCTTGGAGCAATAGTTGTTCTAGTGCCAACAGGAGGGACTCTCTCTTCCGGGGATCCCTTGGCACGTTTGACCTCAAAAATGGGAAGGAGGAGAGTCTTTTAACTCCAAACTGTATCCCAAACCTACTGCGGAGAGCACCTATCTGTCTTGATCGTGTCCCGCCAGGTCTCTTGCGAACAACTGGAGTCCTCCCCCCACCCGACTGAGTGGGGGCTTCATGAATTTAACTTTGGGGGAGGTTTTGTACCTCCCCTGACCCAGGGTTTCTCATTACCCTGCTACTGTCCCTGTTTTTTACCCCCGGGATTTGACCGAGGAGGCCGTCGGAACTGTTACACAGCCGATGCCCCAGGGACTGGAGAAGCAGGCCTCTTAAAGAGGGACCTCTAACTCTGCTTTTAACCGGCAAGAGCGTATTTTTACCGCTGGAAATTTTCTGGATATTTGTCCAGGTTTTCCCTGAATAAGCGTTCACCATGAAATGGGACGCTAACCAGCCATTCTTTACAGGGAGCTTCAGCAGACCAGTTTTTGAGCCATAGGAGCCTACGCATATGTACTATAGACAGCGTAAGGCGGGAGGCCTGATGGACTGAATCCTCTATGGCGTCAACCGCAAAGCCTAAGGCTCTAGGTAGATCAGCTAGGGCAAAGCCTGCTGATCTGTCAAGTCCCTCAAGACCTGTTTCAACTGATCCTTCACTGCTTAGCAGACCCCAATAGCTGCTACTGCTGGTTGTATCACCAAGCAGATTTTCATAAGGACTCCAATCTTTTATCTATTGGGTTCTTGAACATTTGGACATTATCCACTGGACATGTCAGTGATTTATACATACAAGAGATGGCTGCGTCCACTGTAGGGACCTTCCATTTTTTTTTTTTTTTTGATGAACTTATCCTCCATGGGATAGACCACCGGAAATCTCTTGGGGGAATAAATATTTTCTCAGGACGTTCCCAATCCTGGTAAATGAGCCCTTTCAGTAAAGGGTGAAGTGGAAAAGAACAAACAGTCTGGGGGCTTCTAGCGACCCCAACGAGGATACAGTAGTGGTTGATGGTTCCGCAAGGTGCATTTTTAAATGCTGATCGGACCATGTTAGTCAGAGACTGAACCCATAATCTTTCAGCTTGAGATGCTGAGAAAGGGTTCCCCCACTGTTGATTCCTCTATAACAGAATCAACCTTATCCTGATCCCCTTCAGGCAGGTCGATCCCTGTATGGGACTGTTGCTCTGCTAACAGGCACTCTGAAGGAGGAGACGGAGATCGGGCGTGCTTTCCCTGACAGGGAGGCAGCGATAAATTTTGACAATCTCTCTCTAATCCTCCCAGAGCTGAGGAAAAAACCTCCTCTGTTACATACACAGGAGCAGGTGACTGAGGACAGCCACAGTACCAAGTACCCCTGCGGGGTCTCTACGGTCACTTACCTCTGAACTTCAGGGGAGACTGGTGCAGCAGGAGTATGCCCAAGATCCTCAGAGCCCGATGAGACCCCCTTCGCTTCCTGGAAGATTCAGTTCCGGAGCTACTGGACGGCATATTCCTAAGCCTAAAGCTGAGGTATTCCAGCCGTAATACACCTCTTTTACTGAGAATAGTCTAGCACAATTGCTGCTATATCACAGTTGGTGTCTACTAATGTGCCTTTCTAGGGGATGCCTGTATCAACCGCTTGCTGTATGCCTTTAAATGTTGCCAGCTCTGTCTCTGTACTTCATAGCCAGCTTACTGCAATAATGTGGCTTTTTAAAAACCTGCTGGGACGCCCGCACATGCGCAGAAGCGCTGCGGCGCGCACAGAGCGTCATCCCCCAGGCCCCGCCCCTTTTTCCGGCCACCTCTATATATAGAGGCGCGTGCACGCGCACGCGCGCGGCCACGTGCGCCTCGGCGCTAATTTTCAAACATGGAAACCAGGGACAGGAGCCAGGGCCCCCTTTGCCGCAGGCCGGGGGATAGACGAACACTGCAACATGGCAGAGGAAACAGTTTCCTGTAGGAGAACTCACCAGCTGCCTGGACTTTGCTCTCTGAGAAGAAACTAGTCCATATGACAAGAAAAACATTCCACAGCGGCCTCTAGTGGACAAACACAGGTACCGCAGTTTAATATACTAAACATATATAAAAAAACATTCTTTTTTTTTTTTTTTTTTTCTTGACCACCATTAAAAATTATTACATTTTTTTAGTAGTTACAGGCATGCACAGATATTAGCGGGAATACCGTTAGGTAACAGACAGAAAGACAAATTAGGCTTGGGGGTCCCCCAATAGAACCAAGTTCCTGGGGGCCCCCACTTACCTGTTCCCCGCCGCAGGACTTTGTTTGGTCCACAAAAGCCCAAACTTCACCTATCACGGCAGGCATTGTAATCAAACCTTCAGGGACCGGGTTCCCAAGGATTCCACTCCCCTGGACCTGTATAGCACCCTGCACAGAAAACATCTTGGTCGTGGGTATGACCAGAGCTCTGGATCCCAGGGTCCAGCTCTCCTAAGAGAAGCATTACAGGCAGAACCTTGCTCTTCTCTGCAAGGCCCGGGTACCGACCGTTTAGCTATGAAGCTTTTTTGGTCGGATCCGGAATAGCTTACTGAGGCCCAAAAGAACCTGTACGCAAGCTCAGTGAAAAACACATGTTTCTTCTTGGCCAACACCTTAGACACTGGCAAAAAACTGAGGTGCTCCCGGATGGGAGGGGCTTATATAGGGGAGGGTACTTCCGGTTTTGGAAGTTGCCAGTGCCAGCACCTGACGGTAACTATATAACCCATTAGTAATGACTATGTCGCTCTGTGTCCCGTGATGTACGAGAAAGAAATTGGGCCTTTCGTGGTGGTGGTGGTGGTGGCGTTGCCACAACACTGTAAGCCCTCAGAGTTACTCTTGGTGGGTGCAGCAATGGGCCCTGCTGTGAATTATTAGATCAAGAATTGTAATTACATGCCCCTGTTGAACAGGGGCTGAAAAATTGGGCCTTAGGCACTGGTGGCACAACACTGCAACCCCTCAGAGGTACTGTACTTGGAGCACAGCAATGAGCCCTGTTGCAAAGTATTGCTTCAAAAATTGTAATTACACGCCCCTGTTAAACAGGGGCTGAAAAATTGGGCGTTAGGCACTGGTGGCGGCACCCATAAACAAAAATGATCTTCCAAGCTATCATCATCAATCGTATCATTGAGGACTCGGAGGAGGAGGATAGCCAGTCAACATAACAGCACAGGCACTCAGCATCAGCATCAGTCTTGAAGGGATGTGACATGTTAAAATCAATTAGTCTGTTATATCAGCATCAGGTGTGTGGTAGCTGGTGGTGATCCAAGACTGGTTCATCTTGATGAAAGTCAGTCGATCAACCGAGTCGGTGGACAGGCGCACCCTGTGATCCGTGACAAATCCTCCAGCAGCACTGAATATGCGTTCCGAAAGAACGCTGGATGCAGGACAGGCCAATTGCATACTGTGCAAGCTCTGGCCAGTGATCCATCCTCAAGACCCAGTAAGCCAGAGGATTTTCGGTGGGGAAGGTGTCCAAGTCTGACCTTGCCCCTAGATATTCCTGCACCATGTTTATCAGACGCTGGCGATGGTTGCTGGAACCGATCATACTTTGGGGCTGCGGACTAAAGAATTGTCTGAACGCATCGGTCAGACGGCCACCTTCCCCACCGCTCCTTCTTTGACTGGCCGAAGCCTCAGCAACTCGTTGTCCAGGACCAGGAGTTTGTAACCTCCCAGTCTCTGGGAACGCGTTGCACAGACCTTTCTGCAAGGCCTCCCGGAGTTGTCTCATCCTCTGCTCCCTCTGCGACGGTAACATAAGGTCCGCAACCTTACCCTTGTACCGTGGATCAAGGAGAGTGGCCAGCCAGTAATGGTCCCTCTCCTTGATCCGAAGAATACAAGGATCCTTCCGCAGACTTTGCAGGATCAGGGAGGCCATGCAGCGTAGGTTAGCTGAGGCATTCGGTCCGGAGTCCTCTGGGTCACTAAGGACGACATGATCCGCAGCCACCTCCTCCCAGCCACGTACAAGTCCACTGGTTTCTTGGGACTGTAAATCATCCCTAAAAGACTGCTGCTGTTGATGCTGCTGAGTGCCAGGCTCCACCTCCATGCTGACACAATCCTCCTCCTCCTCCTCCTCCTCCTCCTCTTCCTCTTCCTGTGCGATGGGTGGGACAGAAGGAACACTGTCTGGGTAAAGGGGGCCTTGAGAGGCAAGGAAGTCCTCCTCTTCCTGCCTCTGTTCTGCCTCAAGTGCCCTGTCCATTATTCCACGCAGCGTGTGCTCCAACAGGTGGACAAGAGGTACAGTGTCACTGATGCATGCACTGTCACTGCTCACCATCCTCGTGGCCTCCTCAAATGGTGCCAGGACAGTGCATGCATCCCTGATCATGCCCCACTGGCGTGGAGAAAAAAAAACCAAGCTCCCCTGACCCTGTCCTGGTGCCGTAGTCGCACAGGTACTCATTGATGGCCCTCTGCTGCGTGTGCAGCCGCTGCAGCATGGCCAACGTTGAGTTCCACCTGGTGGGCATGTCACATATAAGGCGGTTCTTGGGCAGGTTCAACTCCTTTTGCAGCTCAGCCAGGCGAGCACTGGCATTATAAGATCTGCGGAAATGCACACAGACTTTCCTGGCCTGCCTCAGGACATCCTGTAAGCCCGGGTACCTGCCCAAGAACCGCTGCACCACCAGGTTAAGGACGTGAGCCACACAGGGCACATGGGTCAGTTGTCCCTGTCGGAGGGCGGAGAGGAGGTTGGTGCCATTGTCGCAAACCACCATTCCTGGCTTAAGCTGGTGTGGCGTCAACCACCTCTCGGCCTGGCCCTGCAGAGCAGACAGGACCTCTGCCCCAGTGTGGCTTCTGTCCCCCAAACACACCAGCGCAAGCACGGCATGGCATCTTTTTGCCTGCGTACTTGCGTAGCCCCTTGAACGCCTACGGAGCACCGCTGGTTCAGAGGACAAAGCACAGGAAGAGGCCATGGAGGAAGAAGAAGAGGAGGGGGTGGAGGAGAGAGGTGTGTCACAACCAGTAGTAGCATTTTGGAGGCGTGGCGGTGGAACAACCTCCAACACTACTGCACCTTGTCCTGCATCCTTCCCAGCTGCCAAAAGAGTGACCCAATGGGCCGTGAAAGAAAGGTAACGTCCCTGTCCATGCCTGCTGGACCATGAGTCAGCGGTAATATGCACCTTACCGCTGACCGCCCTGTCCAGCGAGGCCAAGACATTGCCTTCCACATGTCGGTAGAGAGCCGGAATAGCCTTCCGTGAGAAAAAGTGGCGTTTGGGAACCTGCCACTGAGGAACCGCAGATTGCACAAACTCACGGAAGGGGGCCGAGTCTACCAACTGAAAAGGCAGCAGTAGAAGCGCTAGCAATTTAGCCAAGCTAGCATTCAACCGCTGGCCATGTGGATGGCTGGGAGTGAACTTCTTTTGACGGTCCAGCAGCTGGGGCAGGGAAATTTGCCTGCTAGAATCGGACGTCGGTGTACTGCTAGCAGAGTGGCCGCAAGTACTTGGCTGTGACACACCTAATTCTACACCTTCATTCCTCTCAGTGCATGTTTCAGAGAGGACTGAAGTTATAGTGGGGTTGGAGATCCCAGCTGATGCGGTGCAAGGAGAGGTCCGCTTTGTTCTTTCGTGTGGGTCTTTGAGGTAGGCTTGCCAACGAGCTGCATGGCAGGTCAACATATGTCTGGTCAGGCATGTGGTACCCAAGCGGCTGATGTTTTGGCCACGCGATATACACTTGAGACATATGTTGCAAACAGCAGCTGTGCGATCTGATGCACTAGCCTCAAAAAAGGCCCACACCAAAGAACTTTTTGAATGACGGGCAGAAGCAGCGCCCTGCACAGGCGGAGCTCTGCGGTGTGATTCCGTCGGTGTACTGCCCTTACGCTGGCCACCAAAGGGCATCCTGCCTCGTTGGAGATGTGCCTCCTCCTCATCCTCCTCCTCCTCCTCTCTCCTATTAGGCACCCACGTGGAGTCAGTGACCTCATCATCCCCTCTCTCCTCATCACTGGAGCCAATCTGGCAGTATGCTGCAGCTGCTGGAACATGACTGCCAGATTGGTGTCCTTCTTGAGCATCCCCTCTGTCTGCTCTCACGCTACTGCCTTCCTCTAGCTGGGTTTCATCATCAGACCCTTCGAGACGCTGGGCATCCTCCTGGAGCATGTACCCAACACTGTGCTCAAACAGTTCGGGGGACTCCTCAGGAGGAGGACATGGTGGGTCTAGGGAAGGAGTGACTGATGATGAGTCTGACATTGATACCAGGTAAGAGGACGCTTTGGCAGCTGCTTTGCCAGTACCCTGAGCCTGGGTGAGAGAGGATGAGGAGGAGGAGGAGGGCTTGGTCATCCACTCTACCAAGTCTTCGGCATGATGTGGCTCAACATGTCCAGCTGCCGAAAAGAAGGACAAGCGTGTCCCATGGCCATGTGCTGATGACAATGCACCGCGTCCACGACCAGCACTGTTGCCCCCAGACACAGAGCCTGCTTGCCCTCTTTTATTGTCTCCTGACTGTCTGCCTCTCCTTGTTTGCCTTCCAGACATTCTAATGGATGGCCTGCAGGGAGATGGGAAAAAAAGCAATAAGGGCTACCTTCAGGTGTCCTTCTCTGTCCCTTTACTTAAGGATTTCTAAATATGGTTGAGGATGATTGCTTTCGCACAGAATAGCACAATGACAATTTCCCTGACTGTCCAAAAAACAAGGATTTCAAAGATGGTTGATGAGGAATGCTTTAGCACAGTATAGCACAATCAGAATTTCCCGCACTGTCCTTCCCTGTCCCTACAAACAAGGTTTAGCACAGTAAAACACACTGACACTCTCCCTACCTATAGTTTTCTGTCCCTATAATTTTTTTTTTTTTAAAGATGGTTGATGAGGAATGCTTTAGCACAGTATAGCACAATGAGAATTTCCCTCACTGTCCTTCCCTGTCCCTACAAACAAGGTTTAGCACAGTAAAACACACTGACACTCTCCCTACCTATAGTTTTCTGTCCCTATAATTTTTTTTTTTTTAAAGATGGTTGATGAGGAATGCTTTAGCACAGTATAGCACAATGAGAATTTCCCTCACTGTCCTTCCCTGTCCCTACAAACAAGGTTTAGCACAGTAAAACACACTGACACTCTCCCTACCTATAGTTTTCTGTCCCTATAAAAAATTTTTTTTTTAAAGATGGTTGATGAGGAATGCTTTAGCACAGTATAGCACAATGAGAATTTCCCTCACTGTCCTTCCCTGTCCCTACAAACAAGGTTTAGCACAGTAAAACACACTGACACTCTCCCTACCTATAGTTTTCTGTCCCTATAAAAATTTTTTTTTTTAAAGATGGTTGATGAGGAATGCTTTAGCACAGTATAGCACAATGAGAATTTCCCTCACTGTCCTTCCCTGTCCCTACAAACAAGGTTTAGCACAGTAAAACACACTGACACTCTCCCTACCTATAGTTTTCTGTCCCTATAATTTTTTTTTTTTTTAAAGATGGTTGATGAGGAATGCTTTAGCACAGTATAGCACAATGAGAATTTCCCTCACTGTCCTTCCCTGTCCCTACAAACAAGGTTTAGCACAGTAAAACACACTGACACTCTCCCTACCTATAGTTTTCTGTCCCTATAATTTTTTTTTTTTTTAAAGATGGTTGATGAGGAATGCTTTAGCACAGTATAGCACAATGAGAATTTCCCTCACTGTCCTTCCCTGTCCCTACAAACAAGGTTTAGCACAGTAAAACACACTGACACTCTCCCTACCTATAGTTTTCTGTCCCTATAAAAATTTTTTTTTTAAAGATGGTTGATGAGGAATGCTTTAGCACAGTATAGCACAATGAGAATTTCCCTCACTGTCCTTCCCTGTCCCTACAAACAAGGTTTAGCACAGTAAAACACACTGACACTCTCCCTACCTATAGTTTTCTGTCCCTATAATTTTTTTTTTTTTTAAAGATGGTTGATGAGGAATGCTTTAGCACAGTATAGCACAATGAGAATTTCCCTCACTGTCCTTCCCTGTCCCTACAAACAAGGTTTAGCACAGTAAAACACACTGACACTCTCCCTACCTATAGTTTTCTGTCCCTATAATTTTTTTTTTTTTAAAGATGGTTGATGAGGAATGCTTTAGCACAGTATAGCACAATGAGAATTTCCCTCACTGTCCTTCCCTGTCCCTACAAACAAGGTTTAGCACAGTAAAACACACTGACACTCTCCCTACCTATAGTTTTCTGTCCCTATAATTTTTTTTTTTTTAAAGATGGTTGATGAGGAATGCTTTAGCACAGTATAGCACAATGAGAATTTCCCTCACTGTCCTTCCCTGTCCCTACAAACAAGGTTTAGCACAGTAAAACACACTGACACTCTCCCTACCTATAGTTTTCTGTCCCTATAAAACATTTTTTTTTTAAAGATGGTTGATGAGGAATGCTTTAGCACAGTATAGCACAATGAGAATTTCCCTCACTGTCCTTCCCTGTCCCTACAAACAAGGTTTAGCACAGTAAAACACACTGACACTCTCCCTACCTATAGTTTTCTGTCCCTATAAAAAATTTTTTTTTTAAAGATGGTTGATGAGGAATGCTTTAGCACAGTATAGCACAATGAGAATTTCCCTCACTGTCCTTCCCTGTCCCTACAAACAAGGTTTAGCACAGTAAAACACACTGACACTCTCCCTACCTATAGTTTTCTGTCCCTATAATTTTTTTTTTTTTTAAAGATGGTTGATGAGGAATGCTTTAGCACAGTATAGCACAATGAGAATTTCCCTCACTGTCCTTCCCTGTCCCTACAAACAAGGTTTAGCACAGTAAAACACACTGACACTCTCCCTACCTATAGTTTTCTGTCCTATAATTTTTTTTTTTTTTAAAGATGGTTGATGAGGAATGCTTTAGCACAGTATAGCACAATGAGAATTTCCCTCACTGTCCTTCCCTGTCCCTACAAACAAGGTTTAGCACAGTAAAACACACTGACACTCTCCCTACCTATAGTTTTCTGTCCCTATAAAAATATTTTTTTTTAAAGATGGTTGATGAGGAATGCTTTAGCACAGTATAGCACAATGAGAATTTCCCTCACTGTCCTTCCCTGTCCCTACAAACAAGGTTTAGCACAGTAAAACACACTGACACTCTCCCTACCTATAGTTTTCTGTCCCTATAATTTTTTTTTTTTTTAAAGATGGTTGATGAGGAATGCTTTAGCACAGTATAGCACAATGAGAATTTCCCTCACTGTCCTTCCCTGTCCCTACAAACAAGGTTTAGCACAGTAAAACACACTGACACTCTCCCTACCTATAGTTTTCTGTCCCTATAATTTTTTTTTTTTTAAAGATGGTTGATGAGGAATGCTTTAGCACAGTATAGCACAATGAGAATTTCCCTCACTGTCCTTCCCTGTCCCTACAAACAAGGTTTAGCACAGTAAAACACACTGACACTCTCCCTACCTATAGTTTTCTGTCCCTATAATTTTTTTTTTTTTAAAGATGGTTGATGAGGAATGCTTTAGCACAGTATAGCACAATGAGAATTTCCCTCACTGTCCTTCCCTGTCCCTACAAACAAGGTTTAGCACAGTAAAACACACTGACACTCTCCCTACCTATAGTTTTCTGTCCCTATAAAACATTTTTTTTTTAAAGATGGTTGATGAGGAATGCTTTAGCACAGTATAGCACAATGAGAATTTCCCTCACTGTCCTTCCCTGTCCCTACAAACAAGGTTTAGCACAGTAAAACAGACTGACACTCTCCCTACCTATCCTTCTCTTTCCCTAAACTAAAGGAATCCAGGTTAAGCAAGAAAAAAAAATGTCACTGTCCCTGCCTATGCTTCTCTTTCCCTGCTCCGGAACACACTACACTAGGCCGCCGTGCTGGCGGCCTTTTATAGTGTGGGGCGTGTACTAAACCCCCCCAGCAATAATTGGCCACAGGCATCCTGCCTGTGGCCAATCATTGCTCTCCTCGCTGCCGGCGCTGTGATTGGCCAAGCATGCGGGGTCACAGTGCATGCTTGGCCAATCACAGCGCCTGGATGACACTGCGATGGCGTAGTGCATTGTGGGCCGTTCGCGTCACTCGAATTTGGCACGAACGGCCCAAATCGTTCGATCTTCGTCGAACGATCGAACAGCCGATGTTCGAGTCGAATGTATGTTCGACTCGAACACGAAGCTCATCCCTACACGTGTCTACCGGCTATCTCCTACTCTGGCTGCCTTCAGTTGATCCCTGAAAACTCATCTCTTCAGGGAAGCCTATCACACTACCAACTCATTTTTTATCACTTTCATCAGCTGATTCCTCACACTTACAACCTTTTCTACCACTTACTCAACCTTATTAGATTGTAAGCTCCTATGAGATGTGCCCTCTTAACCCTCTTGTATTTTATTGTATTGTAACTGTACTGTCTGCCTTTTATATTGTAAAGTGCTGCGTAAACTGACCGCTATGTAAATCCTGTATAATAATAAGTAGAACTTGTGTTTGTCACTGGGGATTGCATGCAAATTACTTCTAAAGCCGCGTACACACGCTTGGGATTTCCGATGGAAAAAGTCAGACGGAATTTTTTCATCGGATATTCCGACCGTGTGTGTGCCCCATCTGACTTTTTCCGTCGGAAATTCCGACGGACTTATGCCACATACACACGATGCCGTTAAAAATTAAATTTTTAAAAATGGGCATTAAAACCGATCGTGTGTAGGCTCCAGAGCATTTTTAACGACGTGAAAAACGGGCATTAAAAATTTCGAACATGCTCTATTTTTTCACGTAGTTTTTCATGTCGTTTTTTTTAACAACGTGAAAAACGATAGTGTGTACGCTTTTACGAGGTGAAAAAAAAACGCGCATGCTCAGAATCAAGTATGAGACGGGAGCGCTTGTTCTGGTAAAACTTACGTTTGTAATGGAGATAGCACATTCGTCACGCTGTAACGGACTGAAAAGCACGAGGCTGAAAAGCGCGAATCGTCGCTCAACAAACTTTACTAACATGAAGGGTGGCGCCATCCGAACTGACCTTCCCCTTTATAGTGCCGTTGTACGTGTTGTACGTCACTGCGCTTTGCTTGAACGTTTTTTAAAATGATCGTGTGTACGCAAGACAGGCTTGAGAGGAAACATGAAAAAAAACGACGAGAAAAACGTCGGTTTAAAAAACGGCATGAAAAACGATCGTGTGTACGCCGCATTAGAAAGAGAACATGTTCTCTTTTTTTCCGACGGAAAAAAATTCTATCGAAATTTCCTTTCGTCTGTATGGAACTCCGACGGACTAAAACCCACGCATGCTCAGAATCAAGTCGACGCATGCTCGGAAGCATTGAACTTCATTTTCTCGGCTCGTCGTAGTGTTGTACGTCACCGCGTTCTTGACGGTCGGAATTTGGTGTGACAGTGTGTATGCAAGACAGCTTGAACGGAATTCCGTTGAAAAAACCCGTCAGAGTTTATTCTGACGGAAAAACCGGTTGTGTGTACGCGGCATAACAGATTTTTTTTTAAATAAATGAAATTGAAAGGAAATTTATTAATTAAATGATGTTACCCTAAATATTATTTTTCTACAGTGAGGGAATTTGATTTTCATTTTGTACATTTTCCCACTGAAATGACCAGTCTATAATTTTAATGATAGGTTCATTTTAACAGTGAGAGACGGAATAACAACAAAAATATCCAGAATAACACATTGCAAAAAAGTTATAAATTGATTTACATTTTAATGAGTAAAATAAGTATTTTTGAGTGTTTCTGAGTAATTCTTGGTGCTTCGGAATGGTTCTGAGTATTTTTTAGCGCTTTTGAGTGCTTCCTGGTGCTTCAGAGTGCTTTTGAGTATATCTGGACACTTCTGATTGCCTTTGAGTGCCTATCAGTGGCGGCCCATCCGTTAGGGACCCCCCCCATCCATGCGTCCAGCCCCCTAATCTACATGCAGGGTGCCGGACGCCTGGATTCCAATGGGGGGGTTTGAAGCATGTGGTTAGAGCCAGAGGCTCTAATAGGCTTTAAAAAAGGTCAGGCTTGGGGCACAGAGCACTGCCCTCCGAGCCCATCCAGTTAGGTGAGAATAACGAATGAACATTCGCTATTCTCACACTGATCCTCCTCCCAGCCTATCAGAAAGCTGGTCACCCAATCGGCTGAAAGCACAGGCGATCCTATTGGATGCCTAGGAGGAGGAGGCGCATGGCGGAAGCCGCTGTAATGCAGAAGGGGAAGAGATGCCCGCCCGTTGCCAGTAGGAGCACTGCCCACCTGAAACCTAGATGGGGTAAGTACGATGCGGATGGATGACCGGGGGGGGGGGGAGCCGGGGGGTGGGGTGGTGGTGCGGGTTTACCCGACCGGGGGGGAGGGTTAGTTACCCCCCCCCCCAAGAAAGCCACCGCTGGTGCCTATGGGTGCTTCTGAGTGCCTTTTGGGTACTTCTGAGCATGTCTGAATATTCCTGAAAATGTCAGTTTCTGAAATATCTATGAATATTTTTGAATATTTGTGAATGTCTTGGGCTAACTTCGATGTTGACGCATTCAATATATTGATGCTGTCACTGTTTGGAATGGTGTTTTTGATTTTGTTTTTTGTTGTTTTTTGTTTGTTAATAAAATAAAAAAAAATTCAAATCTGAGTAAAAAAAAAAAAATGTCTTCTCTTTAGCAAAATGCATTCCCCTGTACTACAAGAATTCACCAAAATGTAATCTCTGCTTACAGGCAGGGGCGTCGGAACAGGACAGGCAAACCAAGTAGCTGCTTGGGGCCCCGAGCTGTCCTGGGGCCCCAGCAGAGGGCAGCACAGCAGAAAGAGGAGCCAGAGGACTCGAGGAGGCAGCACGGGAGGAGGAGGTAAGACATTCCCCCCCCCACTGTAATATCGCGCGATCGGCGGCCCCCCTCCCGGGAACGGCGTCAATGTCCCGCGATAGCCAACCCCCCCCCCCCCCCGCTCCGCTTCTCAAATTTGTTGTCCATTGTGCTTGGGGCCCCCAAATTCCTTCGAACGGCCCTGCTTACAGGGCTAGGTAGTGATTTACTAATGCAAGAAGTAACCGCACTGCTCCATGTCTCTATGGCTGTTGGTCACCAGGGATGAGCCGAACACCCCCCTGTTCGGTTCGCACCAGAACCTGCGAACAGACAGAATGTTCGTGTGAACTTTAGAACCCTATTAAATACAATGGACTCGAACGTTCGAAATCTAAAGTGCTAATTATAAAGGCTAATATGCAAGTTATTGTCCTAAAAGGTGTTTGGGGACCCGGGTCCTGCCCCAGGGGACATGTATCAATGCAAAAAAAAGTTTAAAAAATAGACGTTTTTACGGGAGCAGTGATTTTAATAATACTTAAAATGAAAAAATAAAAGTGAAATTTTCCTTAAAATTTTGTACCTGGGGGGTGTGTATGATATGCATGTAAAGTGGCGCATGTTTCCCGTGCTTAGAACTGTCCCTGCAAAAAATGTCATTTTTGAAGGAAAAAAAGTCATTTAAAACTCACTCGCGGCTATTAATGAATTGTCGGCTTTTATCAATACATAGAAAAGTCATTGATAAAAAAAAAAAAAAAAGCGTGGGGGTTCCCCCAAATTCAATTACCAGGCCCTTCAGGTCTGGAATGGATAATAAGGGGAACCCCGCCGCAAATTTAAAAAAAATGGCGTGCGGTTCCCCCTAAATATCCATACCAGGCCCTTCAGATCTGGCATGGATTTTAAGGGGAACTCCACCCTAAATTTTAAAAAAAATGGTGTGGAGTCCCCCCAAAAATCCATACCAGACCCTTATCCGAGCACGCAACCTGGCCGGCCGCAGGGGAAAAGGGGGGGACGAGAGAGCGGCCCCCCCTCCCTCCTGAACCGTACCAGGCCACATGCCCTCAACATGGGGAGGATGTCCCCATGTTGATGGGGACAAGGGCCTCATCCCCACAACCCTTGCCCGGTGGTTGTGGGGGTCTGCGGGCGGGGGGCTTATCGGAATCTGGAAGACCCCTTTAACAAAGGGGACCCCCAGATCCCGCCCCCCCTATGTGAATTGGTAAGGGGTACATTGTACCCCTACCATTTCACGAAGAAAGTGTTAAAAAAATGTAAATAAAAACACACACACCTTGGAAAAGTCCTTTATTAAAAAAAAAACAAAAAACATTCCAGCAATGAAATCCAGTGTCCCGCGGCAATCCCGATGTCCAGCGCTGTCCGTCATTGGTTGTGCCTGAGCGGACCTGATGGGGAACTTCCTCCGCTGTGTTTTAAATGTATAGACCCGCCCCTTCTAAAGTTCCCCATCAGGCCCGCTCAGCGGACCAGATGCAGAACGCGAGAAGGGGCGGGTCTATACATGTATTACCAAAGTGAGAGCAGTTCCCCATCAGGTCCGCCCCCTCGTAGAGCGGACCTGATGGGGAACTTTAGAAGGGGCGGGTCTATACATTTAAAACACTGAGGAGGAAGTTCCCCATCAGGTCCGCTCAGGCACAACCAATGACAGACAGCGCTGGACATCGGGATCGCCGCGGGACACTGGATTTCATCACTGGAATGTTTTTTTTTTTAATTTATTTTTTATTTTTTAATAAAGGACTTTTCCAAGGTGTTTGTGTGTTTTTATTTACATTTTTTTACACTTTCTTCGTGAAATGGTAGGGGTACAATGTACCCCTTACCAATTCACATAGGGGGGAGGGCCGGGATCTGGGGGTCCCCTTTGTTAAAGGGGTCTTCCAGATTCCGATAAGCCCCCCGCCCGCAGACCCCCACAACAACCGGGCAAGGGTTGTGGGGATGAGGCCCTTGTCCCCATCAACATGGGGACATCCTCCCCATGTTGAGGGCATGTGGCCTGGTCCGGTTCAGGAGGGGGGGCGCTCTCTCGTCCCCCCCTCTTTTCCTGCGGCCTGCCAGGTTGCGTGCTCAGATAAGGGTCTGGTATGAAATTTTTGGGGGGACTCCACGCCATTTTTTTTTAATTTGGGGTGGAGTTCCCCTTAAAATCCATGCCAGATCTGAAGGGCCTGGTATGGATATTTAGGGGAACCCCACGCCATTTTTTTTTCATTTGCGGCGGGGTTCCCCTTAATATCTATACCAGACCTGAAGGGCCTGGTAATTGAATCCTAGGGGACCCCCACGTTTTGTTTTGTTTTTTTATCAATGACTTTTGTATGTATTGCCGGGAGCCGACAATTCATTAATAGCCGCGAGTGAGTTTTAAATGACTTTTTTTCCTTCAAAAATGACATTTTATGCAGGGACAGTTCTAAGCACGGGAAACATGCGCCACTTTACATGCATATCATACACACCCCCCAGGTAAGAAATTTAAAGGAATATTTCACTTTTATTTTTTCATTTTAAACATTATTAAAATCACTGCTCCCGAAAAAACTTCAATTTTTAAAACTTTTTTTTGCATTGATACATGTCCCCTGGGGCAGGACCCGGGTCCCCAAACACTTTTTAGGACAATAACTTGCATATTAGCCTTTATAATTAACACTTTAGATTTCTCCCATAGACTTTTCGAATTTGCCGCGAACACCCCAAATTGTTCGTTGTTAGACGAATGGGCGAACAGGTAATGTTCGAGTCGAACATGAGTTCGACTCGAACTCGAACCTCATCCCTATTGGTCACTAATGTTTTATATGATGCCATTTTGAACAGGTCAGTCAGCGGTCTGCTACATTTAACTCTTTACCAGCCACTAGGGATCTCTGTATCTTACTCTAAAATCAGAGGTGTGCAGCAGCCAAATCTAATTTGTTGAACATCCCCCTTTATGTGGTGTATAGGGGATTTGAAGAATGGCTTTATAAAACCAAACCATGAAGACAGTTATTTTCTGCACAGTATCTAGACGTAGCACAGAGGAGACTTGGGACTATCAATAAAACCGACAGAGGGGCAATCACACAGCAACAAAGAGACAAAAAAAGTATAAAGATAATGGAGACCGTGTAACAGATTTACCGTATATACTCGAGTATAAGCCGACCCGAATATAAGCCGAGGCACCTAATTTTACCACAAAAAACTGGGAAAACGTATTGACTCGAGTATAAGCCTAGGGTGTCCATCTGCATGCCTCACTGTGCCCATGCCTCACTGTGCCCATGCCTAGACTGACGTTTAACATGGGAGTCTATTGAAGGGGTGCCCGGCTTTGAAAAATTGGTGCTCCCTGGCCGTAGGTCCCCCGGACAACAAACTTTGCACACTTGCAGAGGAAGAGTGGAGCTATATGTGTACCAAGTTTGGGGTTCAGGGGACCTACGGCCGGCCGGTACCAGGTCCCCAAATTCCAGGAGATCAGGCACAAAAAGGTGACTCGAGTATAAGCTGAGGGGGGCATTTTCAGCACAAAAAAATTTGCTGAAAAACTCGGCTTATACTCGAGTATATACGGTATAATAACTGGATCAAAAGTGGAGCGGTGTGGCACATGGCAGCCAATCACATTCCTTGCTTCAGTTTGCTAGAGAAATGAAAGATGAAGAGTGATTGGTTGCTGTGGGCAATCACTCCATCTGGTTCCCTTTTGTATCATCATTAAAGTACTACTAAAGTAGGGTGACCAGACATCCCCGATTTCAGGGGACAGTCCCCGGATTGAGGACACTGTCCCCGGACCAAGTCTGTCCCCGGTTTTGTCCCCAGATTGGATTTGAACATGGGTCTGGGCAATTTCAAAGACAGTCAGTGCAGAATTAAAAAAATTCGGAATTACACACCCCTGCCACTCCTACTAGCTTAAGGGGGTGTATTTTTTTTTTCATTATCTGTGCCCCTTTCTGATGAACATGTGCTGGTCGGAGCGGAGGGAATATTTTTTCAGTTTTGGGCACATGCCATAGGTGTGCGCAGCCTTTGGCATTAGGGTGTGCACCCTAAAGCTCAAACACACTCTACCGATCACTCACAATGTTCATTCAGAAAGGGAAGGGGCTGGTAAATGGCATATTTACTGGCCCCTTCCCCCACTCATCCAAAAACATCCACAGCAACAACCGGTGGCAGAGGAGGGAAGCTGGCAGTGCTGTGGGGGGAAGGAGGGGGAGACAGGTCAGTAAGGGGAATCTGTTCTGCACAGGGTGATTAGGGTGTGCCTGGGCACACCTGGCACACCCTGTGCGCACGCCTATGGCACATGCCCATTTAGCTCCGCTTGCATGTTCCTCTGCCTTGGCTCAAGTCCCGGCCAGCCGCCTGGCAGCTTATCTTCTTGCCTTCCCTGGCAGAGTGATCTTCCTCCGCTCCCCACCCAGTAGTAGCCGGGGGCCCGGAGAGTAAGACTTGACAGGCTGTGAGGCGGGCGACGATGGGCAGATAGTCACTGATTGCCACCTTTACTAGCAAAAAAAAAAAATATGTCCCCGGATTTCATTTTAAAAATCTGGTCACCTTATACTAAAGGTCACACTTTTTTTTTTTTTGGGGTTAGATAGCGTGGAGATGGACTAGAACCTCAGTCAGTTTTTATTGCTGTCGGTGTCCCCATTAGGGAGATTCACTCTCCCTATTTGTCCTGTTTACCATTATCATTGAAAGTGAAAGTAAAAGAAAATTGCAGGTTTTGGGTTGTCCCCAGAAAAGTAAAAGAGTGGAAATCTTCCAATGGGGACACTAGTTCTGGTGACCTGCGGGTCCCCAAGGGATTCCACCTAATTTGCAGGGATTTCCTCTTACTTCCTGTTTGACTATGGGACAGGAAGTGAAGGGAAATCCACTTGTAGCGCCCTTCCCAAATGGTTGGCACACTACGTGTAAATTTAGGGGTAGTCTGAACCAGTAGTTAGGCTCAGATCTGGATAATTGTGTTGAAATTTGCTTCTGCCCTGGGTGTGATACTGCCTGGCAGTTATATTCCCTGTTCGCCTGTAGGTGGCACTGCCGCCAACGGCTCAGCCTGGAATACAGGGGTATCACAACACCTTGGGTGTCCTCTCTCGGCAGCCGTTCAGTGGGAGTGGTTGACCTGCTGTGCATGCTGGGAGAGGGTACATAAGGGGCAGACGCCATTGGTGAGGGTCGTTCCTGTGTGCGCGCCTCTTGGCCCGCATGGCACGGGTGCATGCATGTGTTCCAGGCCCAGGCACCTTCAGCCCGAGGCTGCATCGCTGCCTGGTAGGCCCAGCTCTGCTGGCTGAGGCCTATGTCTTTGGAAGGGATCCCAAGCTGCCCACATGCGGGAAGCCCACTCTTAGGGAAGGAGGCCAGGGGAGGATCTGCCCCAGAGGAGACTGGCTACGGTACTGCTGTCTCGGGAGGAGGCCTGGAGACTCACCTAAGGAGGGATCCATTACTATAAGCCCTGCAATACGCCAATCTGGCATAAAGGTTCTCTCTATTGCTAGGCTGGGAGGTTCGGGACTTTGATAATCCTGTGGCAGAGGATTCCTGATCGCATCCCTAAATTCTTAGATAAAGTTGATCTGTGTAGCACACGGATCTTTTTCCCCCTCTTACCTTCTCAAGCAGGGGGATAAGACACACCATGCCATATGCCCGTGTCCTCTAGATTATAAAGGTCAGGCGGTGTTACATACTCGGGTCCCGCAGCGAGTTGCTTCCTTCTTCTGGTTCTCCCCTCTATGTTTATAGAGGCGAGTCTTTATCTTTCCCAAATGAGGTCAATGTCCACACAACACATCAACTCCAACGTGAGTTTATTTTATCTTGCTTTCAGGAACCAGAGAGTTGAAGTGAGAAAAGGTTAGCAGATAGAAGTGGATTCAGGGACACTCTTGGCTTCGTCGCCACTCAATCCCGAGTGGGTACAGCTCTCCCGGATAGTCACTCAATAGCACTAGCAGCCGGCGTGATGCTGGAACAATGACTCAGTCCCCTCCAAGGACCAAGTCAAGGAGATCCCTCCTGATCTTTCAACACTCCGCAGGGTCAGCTCTGCGAAGTGAAGAATCCTTCCCTCCGACAGGTCACCAGGCCTTTCCCGAGTCAGCAATACTTTATTACTCGCCCTCTTGTTATGGGATCGATCCTCCCCTGGTTTCCTCTGTGTCAGAGTGGTTACCCTCACGCGGGTTCCCTGGGACTCCTCTTCGGTTGTAGACCCAGTCAAAGGTACTGGGCCTACCTGGAACTCTGCAGCCTCAGGCTGAAGGTGCCTGAGACTCCTCAATCAAGATGGGGCGCACCCCCCTCTGAGGGGTAGCTCCCTCCAGGCAGTGGGCCCCGGAATTGTCTCTCCTCGGGGCATGGGCCCTGGGAATTGGCTCTCCGGGCATGGGCCCCGGGAATTGGCTCTCCGGGCATGGGCCCCGGGAATTGGCTCTCCAGGCATGAGCCCCAGGAATTGGCTCTCCAGGCATGAGCCCCGGGAATTGGCTCCCTGTGTAATGGCGTCTGCCCCTTATATATCCTCTCCCAGCATGCACAGCAGGCCAGAACCGCCCACCAACGGCAGCCGAGAGAGGACATCCAATACCTACTCCATCACCTGTGGTTCAACCCCGGGTATAGGTGACAACACCACCTATACGCCCAAAGGGGAACTGCACGCCAGGTGACACAGCAGTAAGGCAGAGTCCAAATAATCAAGAGGCCAACTATTGCTCTGGTCACCCCTAAATTTAGGTATAGTGGGGTTAAATTTGGAGACCCCGCTACACGTGCATCATCCCGGCTGCTAGGACCAGTGAACGGAACTTTCCGGGTGAGCAATACCCACTCAGGCTTGAGTGGTGACATTGTGCCTTTAGTGTTGCGTGAACCTTCTCCTCTACTTCTCTCGTTTTCTGCTTTCTCCACAAGTTGGTGTGGACATTGACTTTTTTCCTAGAGACTTTTCTGTACCCTGACAACGGAAGCCATGGAGGTAGTTTGCATGACCCAAAACAAAACCAGCCGGTCCCTTAAATGGGGGTAAGTGCTACACACTCAATGGAACACAGATGGCAAAAAATAATCTGAAAGGGGTTATAACCCTCCCTTACTCTATCCAGAATAAAAAAAAAAGTTTTGCCTATAGTTTCAGCCTCATCATTTACAAGAATGGTCAACTTCAATTACTCACTATACTTTGCTCCCCCATGAACTGACCCTCTGTGTCATCACATCCAATGAAGGGTTATGGACCCTATATCAGTTTTGATTACATCATGACCTTTAGCCACTTGCTGACTGCACTATAGCCGAATGATATCGAAGTTGGCCAGTTCTGGGAGGGCATCTATTGACGTCCTGCCAGAACCTCACCCGCTGCGACGCACACCTTCAGACACAGCTGTTTACAGATCAAGGTAAAGAGCCAATCACAGCGACTCTTTACCATGTGATCAGCTGTGTCTAAACACCAGCTGACTGCGATGTAAACACACTTTTGCTGGTTATTGGCAGGCCCGTCGGAACAAGAAAGGCAAAACAAGCAACTGCTTGGGGCCCCCGAGCTGGCCTGGGGCCCCAGCAGGGCGGGCTCTTGCCGCGCCGGCGCTTCCTCTAAATGCTGCAGCCTGTAGCGTGGCCAAGCTCCTCTTCCTAGTTCCTCCTGCAGTCCGGCCGGGTACCGTACAGGAGATTCAGTTTCCTGTTCCCGGCCGGACTGACAGGAAGTGCTCACCACTGAGTGCTCACTTCCTTTCAGTCCGGCCGGGAACAGGAAACTCAATCTTCTGCTGTGCGGTACGCGGTAGGGAGAGGGGGTGAAAAGAACATGGGGGGGGTAAGGGGGGAGGCAGTCATCATCCTGTAGGCTTTGCGTGAGTGCGGGGGGGGGGAGTTGGGGGGGCCTCCATGTCCATTTTGCTTTGGGGCCCCCAAATTCCTTCAAACGTCCCTGGTTTTTGGCATTCCTTTCCTCACGCTGTCACACTGCCTTAAGTGACCACTAAAGGTACCCACCTCTATGAGAGTGTATCCTTTTTCGCAAGTAAGTGTTAAGCGATCCTTCACAACGTACGTTTTCTTTACAGGCGTAAAATTTCCTCTGGGTGGCAGCACAGGATCAGGACATGGAAGAGCTAATCGTGGACAAGAGCGGAGAAAGAAAAAAAAAAAAAGTGATTTTCTACCCTTGAGTTAACCAGCTACACTGTGACAAGCAGATCTGTCCATTGCTTTAGGAGTGAAAAGATAAGTTATCAGCCCCATTTAAAAAAAAACAAGAATATCTTAACACAAATGTAATTATTGGATTAGAATAAGCCCCTCTGTCTGCTCCTGACCTTGGAGCATTTCTAACAAAGAAAGGAGCCAGATACTTATTAATTACAGCCCAGTGGGCTGCAGAGCTGCCAGGAAGCGCGGCCTGCCAGTTAAATGAATTACACGGATTGCACGGGGCCTGTGAAAACTCTCTTTATCCAACCCAAGAAAAATATAACATAACCGGCGTGTTAACAGCAGCCAGCAACCCTCGTAAATCATGGAGCTGGGTGTAGTAGAGTGCAGCTTCTGTTCTCACTTTTCACCGCTTTGTAGTTGATTTCAATTAAATCTACAAAGTTTCACGTCAATGAATTAAAAATAAAAGCGGATTTTCATGTGCTCTTCCTTTTTTTTTTTTTTACACATTTTATGATGGCAGATATTACTTTTAATTCTTAAAAATGTATAAAATAAATGACTAATGGTCAAACCAAGTGAATAAAAAATGTGAATGCTAAACTAAGCAGCTGCCAACACAAATAATGTTTCCACAGAGCGTTAATAATATAATAGATAATGTGGCACTTACTCAATGTGTAATGTGATAAATCTTCAAACACAATGTAAATACAAATAAATAAATATACAGTAATAATACTTGATGTGCAGCTATATAACAACATACCTGGCATCTTTTTCACACACCATCAAGATACCCTTGATGAAGCCACGTGATCTGTGACGCAACACGTCGGGAGGAGCTGGATGACGTCACGTCCGGTCGCGACCGAGACCGGAAGTCCTGTTGTTTGTCTAGCTGAACATCTCTATTTTAAGCTGTAAGTTACTACGTTGTTTAATAAATATATTATTGGATTACTACACCATGGAGACCTTTCTTTGTTGTTTTTTTTCTTAGTCTGAATTTCTCACTTCCTGTTTCTCCTCAGTAAACTTCACACCATCATCCGAGCGGTGTTTAGTCAGCCAGAACAGCTTACTGAGGAGGAACAGGAAGTGAGAAATTCAGACAAAGAAAACAAAGAAAAAAAACATTTAAAAGGGAAATCGAAGGAAAAGGTAAGTGAACCAACAATGCACTAGCTTAAAGGAACCTATTTAGAAAATAAAAAACAAACCTTTACAACCCCTTTAACATGGAGTGTGATGTGGACTGAATATCTAGTGCTGTGAGTTCCTCCACCAATTTCCATACGGCACAGACTTGGTTTCCACCCAAAATACACACAACTTTTATCCAAAATTCATACATTTTTTGACTGGATTCAAATGAGAAAATGTGTGATTTTTGGGTGAAACAATTGAAACCCCTTGGCCTCAGTTATCATTCCCAGTTGATTCAGAACTGTCCTATGCTCACCTACAGCCTCCAAATCCTAAGAATGTTCTAAAACTTGCCATTTTCCAGAGCCATTGTTTTATTCAATGAGTAGCTGTAGGTCTGCATGGCACAGTTTTTGTCTAAGATAAACAAGGTCAACTGTGCTGCTGAAATTTGGTATAGTAAGGGAAATCGAAGGAAAAGGTAAGTGAACCAACAATGGACTAGCTTGAGGCCTGGTTCACATAGGGGACGAGTCGCGTCCCGCTCTGTACTATGGAACCATTCTAATAGGAGCGACTCGGGTCGCTCCGACTTAGAAAAAGGTTCCTGTATTTCTTTTGGGGGCGACTCAGGGCGACTTGCATTGACTTCTATACAGAAGTCATTATGCAAATCGCCTCAGGCGGGCGTTTCAAGTCGTCTTGAGATCGCGCCGCCGAGTCGCCCCCAAAGTCGTGCCGCCCCTGTGTGAACCAGGCCTAAAGGAACCTATTTAGAAAATAAAAAATGAACATTTACAATCCCTTTAAGTGAATACTTTTTGGTAGATGTTATTTTTAAACCATTTATCAGAATTCTCACCCTTTACTGTGTACTGAAGGTTCCAGCCTGTGTGATGTCCTGATCCATCTGTTGTGAACACAATATCCACTTTATTACTCCTTGTGTCGATCTCTGGTGGTAGTGTCTCTCCACACAGTACAGCAATTTCTTTCCCTTTGGCTGTAACCTGTAAGATACAGGAAAAAACATATTTGCCTTTAACTCCAAGTAGCATGTAAAATCAATTAATTAAATGTTATGCTGTGCAGTAAATATTGTGACTGTGCTAAAGTCATTCTAAAGTAAGGTGACCAGATTTTTTAAATAAAATCCGGGGACATATTATTTTTTTTACTAGTAATGGTGGCAATCAGCGACTCTCTCCCCGTCGCCGCCCGCCTCACAGCCTCTCAAGTCTCATTCTCCGGGGCCCCGGCTACTACTAGGTGGGGAGTGGAGGAAGATCACTCCACCAGGGAAGGCAAGGAGATAAACAGGCAGGTGGCTTGCGGGGACTTGAGGCAGAAGAACATGCGAGCGGAGCTGAATGGGCATGCACCCGAAACTGAAGAAATATTCCCTCCGCTCGGACCAGCACATGATCATCAGAAAAGGGCACAGATAATGGAAAAAAATATACCTCCCTAAGCTAGTAGGAGCGGGGGGGTGTAATTTAGATATTTTTTTTTTTTATTCTGCACTGACTGTCTTTGAAATTGCCCCAGACCCTGTTCAAATCCAATCCGGGGACAAAACCGGGGACAGACTTGATCCGGGGACAGTGTCCTCAATCTGGGGACTGTCCCCAGAAACCGGGGATGTCTAGTCACCCTATTCTAAAGGGTTTAACTTTATGCCCCCTGAACTTTACCCCCTGCTCTCCTGCAGTTGCAGATCCGACAACACCTAGGAAGGAGACGGCTGCAGCTCATCTCAGCACTTAGCACCTGAGAGAGACTAACAGCAGTAAGAGAAATGCATAGGAAGATGAGATTTGTAAGCTTCTGAGCCAAGACAAGTTGTCTTTTTTGAAAGTAGCCATCTCCTTCCTAGCTGTTGTCGCATCTGATAGGATAGAGGGTACAGTTCTGACCTAATAGTGAGGGTTAGGAAACACCAAGCAACATGGGACGGAGTAGTATGTGTACTTTATCCTACAGAGGACAGAACAGTAAATTATATAATGATAGTTCTTCTTTAAATAAGCACTTTCGGTAGTTGGGGTCTAGCAGAAATCTATGTAAGGAAAAAAACAATTCACCTTAATGGACTCTGTGATATTTTATTGAGACACAACATGCATACAACACAAAATGAAAGCACCAACTCATCAGTTTTTTAAATGAAAAAGTATGGTTAGTGTATTAAACCTCCTGGAAGGCAATCCCCCCAAAAAATAGGCACCACTTACACCAACTAAAGCCTTGTACACACGGTCGGACTTTTGGCCGTGCAAAAGTCCGCCGTGAGTCTGTTGGAAGTCCAACGGAAAGAAAGAGAACAGGTTCTCTATCTAAGGTCCGTCGGACTTCCAACAAAAAAAGTCAGATGGAGGCTACACACGGTCGGACTTTCCGAGAAAAAAAGTCAGACGGGCTTTTTTTTCTCGGAAAGTCCGACCGTGTGACTTTTTTTTTCTCGGAAAGGCCGGCCGTGTGTACAAGGCATAAGGGGCACTTCTATGTGTCTGCAGACTGCCTCGTATCCCCCATATGGCATTTTGCCCCTTCCCACTAAATGTACCTTTCTATTGGCCCATTATGGTAATGAGCAGCCTTGGAGAAGGTATGACATTAAAAAAAGGTGGCGGGACCCTGAAACGCGTACACCTACCCACTGCTATCCCTTGCAAAAGGTCTACACAGCACTGCACAGTGTGTGTGAGGATACACTGCACCCGTGGCCTGAGGATTGGCTTCTCTGGCGGTTTTCACTCCTGGCTTTCAGCCTCTTATCCAGGTGTGTTGGTCATCAAGATCTCGGCCGCCCTTGCTGTGTAGCACTTTTTTGGCCATCATCTGTGGGCTTCTACATTCAACTTTGCCTTGAACCAGGCTCTTCAATGCAGGGATAATCACATCCCGTACTGGCCGCCAGACGGCTTGCCTGCATGCATCCTGCTCGGGCTCACCACCACCCAGCCCGTTGTCTCCCCCTGATCTGTGCTGCGACAGACTGGATTCCCCCTCAGCTCCTTCACTGTGTTCCAAGACATCCATGTAAGTTTTAGCTAATGCTTAATAAATAAACTTTTAAAATTAATGGTCCAGTGCCTTGGTCACTTGTTTTCAGTTATAGAGAAGAGTTGGGGCTGGTGCCACTGACTTGAAAACTTGGTTAGCTTTACGTATTATAGAGCTATTTTGGCTTTGGGTGTCCAGGGATGCCATGCAGCAGATCTAATCTGTGCTTCTTTTTCTGCCTCCATGCCTACCCCCAGTTCATCTTAACATGCATTTTAGGACTGTTACCTTATGCTACTGTGGTAAAGATTTACTATGCACATGCCTAATTTGTGATTGTTGTGTGCATGGCTGGGCAGAAATAGTTTAATGGATGAGGTTTGGAATACTTAGTGTGCAAAGAGACATTCAACATGATGGGTTGGTTGGATGTCACACCACTTCCTCAAGCTCAATCTTTCTAAAACTGAGCTCACAATATCCCCCACCCCCCCCCCTGATTTCTCCATCAAGATCAATAATACAATCATCAGTCCCTCCCCTCATGCCAGGGTGCTACGTGTTACCCTGGACTCTGACCTGTCCATTCAGCCCCAAACACTGTGCAAATCTTGTAGACTTCACCTCTGCAACATCTCCAAAATGCACTCCTTTTTAACCGATGAAACCACTAAGCAACTTATTCACTCCCTTGTTATCTCTCGCCTTGACTTATGTAATTCCCTCCTCATTGGCCTAACTCTCTGCAAGCTATCCCCTCTTCAGTCTACCATGAATGCTGCTGCCAGACTAATCTACCTTACCAAGCGTTTAGTGTCAGTGTCTCTGCCAATCCCTCTATTGGCTTCCCATTGCCCAACGCATAAAATTCAAAACATTAACAATTACGTACAAAGCCATTTACAACTCCGCCCTGAGCTACATCACCAATCTTGTCTCCAAATATCACCCAAACCGTCCTCTCCGCTACTCCCAGAACCTCTGGCTCTCTAGCTCCCATGTCTCCTCCTCCCATGCTCATCTCCAGGACTTCTCCAGAGCCTCTCCCATCCTCTGGAACTATTACCCCTATTTGTCCGACTATCTTCTACTCTGTCCACTTTTAGGCGATCCCTGAAAACTCATCTCTTCAGGGAAGCCTATACTGTCTTCTGCTAATAACCAAACCTTCCATTCCCCCATTAGTTTATCCCTCACAGCTATTACCTTTTGTTTCACCAGCCCCTCCTTAATAGATTGTAAGATCTCAGGAGCAGGGCCCTCCGAACCCTCTTGTATTGAATTGTATTGTTGCTGTATTGTATCCTTTATGTTGTAAAGTGCTGCACAAACTGTTGGTGCAATATAAACCATATAATAATGTGTTCCTAAAATAACTGGTTACTAATGATTGAAAATTTTGTATGGTGTTTGGTGGCATGGTGTACTCAACCAATGCAGAGAACCGTGACCAAGTATTGGAAAAGGAGGTTTCTCTTGGCGAATCAGGCTGTGCTTTCAGTAATTTTGCTAAATGAGGTAAAGTGGGGCTAATTATTAAAATGTAGCAGCTCACGATCAGGGACTGCTCCCCTTGGAGGAGCTTAGAACCCAGTATGGATGGCTTTCCGATGGATGGCTGGAGACATGGGCAGCTTCAGCACTTTGCACGTGGTTTACAACACGCCATACGATCTCCTACATCTTCCACCCCCTTTGAGAGGCTGTGCATGTCTTCCAGTTCAATCCCGCACTCTATATCTGTCCTCTACGAACTACTACAGAAACAGGGTCCTCCCGGGAAGCCCACCTATATTCGGGAGTGGGAAAGGGACCTGCAGCTCGAATTTACTGATACTCAACTTGACCAATTATACCGCCTCACTCATTCCAGCTCTGTTGACACGAAAATGCAGGAAAATGGTTTTAAGGTTCTGACTAGGTGGTACAGGGTCCCCACTAGACAAGTTTACCCAATGTCCTCAGATGCTTGTTGGCGGTAATGTGGCCATAGAGGTTCCTTTCTACATATATAATGGGGCTGTCCTAAGTTACGCCCTTTCTGGCAAGATATTAGAACTCAAATTAAAGTTATCCTGGATATGGAACTCCCTGACTCTCCAACGGGCTTCCTCCTGCATGTCTCCGCCATTCCTCTCGGCCTTTACCGAAAATCGGTATTGCCTCATCTTTTGAATGCGGCTAGGAGACTGATTCCCATTTATTGGAAGAATAGCTAAATTCCAAGTCGCTCAGACTGGGTCCGGTTAGTAAATAATATTAAGGCCGCGGAGGAATGGATGGCAAAATGCAGGGATAAGTATGACAAATGGTATAGTACATGGGTTACATGGATTCACTATGTCGAGGGGGATGCTACAGACTCACGTTCAATAGTACAGTCTCCAGCAGAAGTGGAGTAACTGTTAAATTGATTTTTGAGCCGACATACACATTTGAATTGAATGCTCACATAATTTGCATGAGTACACTATCCTTTGTTTGTTTCAATGTTCCTTCTTCCCTCTCCCCCCCCTTTTTTTTTTGTTTTGTTTTTGTCCACCTGTCCGACCTGGTGATATCTACCCGTAAATTATCTCCTGTGTCTAACAGAGTGATTAAGGACAGCTTGATTATGATAGGATTTATATGTTTTCCTGACCACGTAACTGACACCTCCGTCTCTTTTATCCTCTTTGTTGGATGGCCGATCAGGCATGTTTTGTATACTGCATGGACACACGGTTGGACAGATATGTGTGTATTTTGCCTCGTTTGATTGTACTGTTTCAAATGGAAAATATTTCTATAAATAAAGATTATATAAAAAAAAATGTAGCAGCTAGTTGGGGGTTGTAGTCTTATGCCGCGTACACACGACCATTTTTCTCGTCGGGAAAACTGTAATTTTTTCACTTGGACGAGAAAAACAGTCGTGTGTAGGCTCTCCAGCAGTTTTCCCGACGAGAAAACCGCAGAGAATCACGACGAGAAAAAATTAGAACATGCACTAATTTTTCTCGTCGCGAATCGCGGAATTTTTTTCCTCTGCAGTTTTCCCATAGGGAAACACTGCTAGGGAGCCTACACACGACCGGTTTTCTCGACCAAGAGAAAACATGTCGTGAAAAACCGCCGTGTGTCGACTGGGAAAAGGGGACCAAGCCGGTCCTCGTTTTTCCCGTCGGGTTTCACGGCGGTGTTTTCACCGCCGAGAAACTCGGTCGTGTGTACGCGGCATTAAGCTTGCCTGGAAACATGATGTTCCCTGCGCGCCTCCGGGTACAAGATGGTGAAACTGTCCGCCTCTTCACATCACCATGGGAAGCCTCCTCTTGGATTGACACCCTGCAACCTCGTCGCTGACCTGGCAGCAGCCTTCCTTCTATGGGTGAGGTGTCCTGAGGGATCTGGGCTCTGCTGCTTGTTTGGGGTATCCCATGCGGTAATGGGGTATGCCTTAAGCTCCCTTAATACCTCAAGTACAGTCCTCTCAAGCGATGTGCCCCTGCTTGCAGGGATATGTTGGGACCTGGTTGTTATACTGCGGTTGCAGTGGGATGGGAAGTTTCTAATGTTGTTCTTGTGTGACATGACATGCCTAAACATTTTCTTTTGCAGGTTTATGGGTGTTGATATGCTGGGGGGTGGGGGGGTTCCTGTGTTTTTTCTTGGATCTTGTGGTTGTATGTGCATGTGGGGGGTGAGGCTGACACTAATTGGTATCCACCCTGATGACTCAGGTCAAAATTGTTTCCTGGAACACTAGGGGCCTCAACTCTGCGGTCAAGAGATCTCTGGTGTTCCAGTATCTTCAGAGGGTCAACCCTCACATCTGTATTCTCCTGGAGACTCACTTAACGGGCTCACAAATTCTTGCTCTGCGCAGGGCCTGGGTTGGAGCGGCCTACCACTCCACCTACTCCTGCTATGCCCGGGAAGTGAGTATCCTGATTAGGAAGTCTCTGCCATTTCAGATCATTGATGTCCGCACGGACCCCGGGGGTAGATACGTGGTGCTCCACGCCCGTATTTTTGATAAACGGTTGGTCTTGGCTGGGGTGTATTTACCCCCCCGGCCTCGGTACAAATACTACATGACCTAATGGGGATAATTCTGGGATTTGATGCACCGGTGTTTTATGTCTTTGGGGACTTCAATATGGTGCCCTCCCAGGGCATGGACAGGCTACATTCTGGGGCTCGGCCCTCCTCGGACCTTCCCCGCTGGGTGGATGCATATGGGCTGATGGACGTATGGAGACATTTTCACCCCCATACTAGGGAATATACGTGCCATTCTGCTACGTTTAAAACCTTGTCCCGCATTGATCTAGTATATGCCTCTACTGCGGCCCTCAACTGGGTTAGGGATGCTAGTCATCTATCTAGGGGCATATCGGATCATGCGCCTGTCTGCCTGGATCTGTCACCTGCGGACTCTGGGGGTTCGAGGCTGTGGCGCCTTTCCAGGTACTGGGCCATGGATGACAGGATACAGAGGGATATGGCGGAGGCTATTTGCAATTACTGGTCTGCTAACGGGGACTCAACTGGCTCTGGCGTGCGGTGGGATGCCTTTAAGGCCTGGGTTAGGGGAGAATATATCTCTCGGATATCGCTGTTGCAGAGGGAGGGCGCAAGGGAATTGGTTGATAGGGAGGAGGAGGCTAGTGGGTGTGAGAGATCCTATGCTGATGCCCCTACGGATGCAGCATACTCTACATGGCAACAGGCCCTTAGGAAGCGTTCTCTATGCCGGATTGACCAGACCAAGAAATCTATGCTGCATTCTGCCCAACGGGTTTTTGAACATGGAAACAAGAATGGGCGGTTGCTGGCGTGGCTCTCCAGGGGATTGACCCTGTCTACACACATAGCGGGTGTGAGGGATGAGGGAGGGACGGTACTCACTTCCCCGGGCAATATTAACGATAGATTCTCCCAATTCTTTCAGGGGGTTTACTCCTCGAAGGCCCAGTACTCGCCCTCTGAGTTGCAGGTCTTTTTGGACTCGGTACCCTTCCCTACTCTTGATGAGACTATGAGGGCCGACCTTGAAAAGGACATTACCCTGGAGGAAGTTCAGGGGGCCATAAGGGGGTTGTAGGGTGGGAAGACCCCGGGGATTGACGGGCTCCCGACCGAATTTTATTCCCAGAATATGGAGACCCTTGCCCCGAAACTAACAGCCCTTCTTTCAGAGTTTAGCGCCCAGGGTGCCCTGCCGGACTCCATGGCGGAGGCGGTTATTGTGTTGGTGCCCAAGCCCGGTAAGAATCCTTTAGATTGTGCCTCCTACAGGCCCATTTCCTTATTGAACGTGGACGCTAAAGTCCTTGCTAAAATCATTGCGAACCGTCTGTCAGGAGTGATTGCTGAGCTGGTCCATGTAGACCAGACTGGGTTTATGCCGGGTAAGGGCACCGACATTAATATTCATAGACTTTTCTTAAATCTTTCTGTGACACATGACCGTATCGGATCCCGGGTAGTGGCCTCCCTGGATGCGGAAAAGGCCTTCGACTCGGTGGAGTGGAGGTATTTGTGGGAGGTCCTAGGCAGGTTTGGCTTCGGTCCCCGTTTTATACACTGGATTAGGATGCTGTATGGGGGGCCGGTGGCAAGGGTGCGTACTAATGGTTGGGTCTCGGAGCCCTTTCCACTTTTCAGGGGTACTCGTCAGGGGTGCCCCCTTTCCCCTGGCCTCTTTGCCCTTGCGTTGGAACCCCTGGCGATAGCGGTCCGGGAGTCCCGTGCGATAACCGGGCTTTCGATTGGGGGGCTGGAGGAGAGGATATCCCTCTACGCGGATGATGCCCTCCTGTACCTGAATGACGCTGGTCCCTCGCTGCTGGCCGCCCTGGAGACGTTCGAGGTTTTTGGGAGGTTTTCTGGAGTCAGAATAAACTGGTCCAAGTCGGTGCTCTTTCCATTGGACGCTCAGGCCTCCGCTCTGGCTAGCCCATCCCCCTTAAAGTGGGTTACTGACTTGAAATATTTGGGAGTAGTGGTGACAAGGGAAGCTGCCCAATACTATACCCGTAATGTTTTCCCCCTGCTGACCACACTAAAGGACAAGTGTTTGGCTTGGTCGGGTCTCCCCCTGAACCTCATAGGCCGCATTAACATTTTTAAGATGGTCCTGCTACCGAAATTTTATTATATCTTTCGGAACAGCGCGGTCTGGATTCCGGCTTCCTTCTTCAGAGCTGTTAATGGGTGCATCACCTCCTTCCTGTGGAATGGGGCGGTCCCCAGGCTTGCTAGGTCTACCCTTCATCTTCCAACGCGACTCGGGGGGCTTGCTTTACCAGATCTTATGGTTTACTTCTGGGCAGCTGTCCTGGTGACGGCACACTGGTGGGTGGTGGGTGACAGATCTAATGCGGCAGTGTGCCTTGAGGCTGCCTGTCTGGGATCCCTGATGGATCTGAGAAACCTGGTCTATAGAGGGGCGGAGGCATACCCTACGGTCCCGGTCCCCACTAAAACTACCCTTAAGGTCTGGGCGGCTGCTAGGAAACGCTTCTCCCTGCCCAACAGGTGGGCCCCGGTTCAGCCCCTGTGGGGTAATCCTAGATTGCCACACTTTAGGTCAGTTCCTGACCCGCAGGTCTGGGCCAGATTCAGGGTGAAAACACTGAGAGATATTATGCCAAATGGGGTACTCTTAACCTTTGCTCAGCTTAGCAGACAGTTTCAGTTGCCGGGATGGATGCTCTTCCGATACCTCCAGTTGTGCCATGCCACTAGAGCGCAGTTTCCCACTAGACCCCTGCTGGAACTCGACCCAGTTGAATTGCTATTGGCCCAGGAAGACCTCAAGAAGCCGCTCTCGGAACTATATGGGACATTGCTTAAGCTAGACACCCCGAGACTGGACAGACTGTGGGATAGGTGGAGGGCGGATATACCATCCCTGGGTAGAGAAGAGTGGGAGGATGCATTGGAGGAGTGCCCTAAGCTCGTGATTTCCTCCCGAGACAAACTGACACAAATCAAGCTGCTGCACAGGGTGTATTTTACACCAGTTAGGCTCCATAGGATCTATCCAGACAGGGACCCCTGTTGCACTAGATGTCGGGTACACCCTGGTACCCTTATACATCTACTTTGATACCTAAGATGCAGGTGTTCTGGAGGGAGGTTTTTGAATTAATTAACCTGAAGTTGGACTTGGCGCTTCCCGTGTCGCCGGAGCTGGCCCTGCTGGGGATCCCGGACGACGAGCAGAGGCCCCGCCATAGAAACCTGTTGATTGCATATTTATTATTTTATGCCAAAAAGTCTATTGTTTGCAAGTGGATATCCCCCAGCCCTCCATCTGTGTCCTCCTGGCTGGCCATGGTTGATGCTGCTATTCCAATGTACAGGCTGACATATATTAGCAGAGGATGCCCCTGGAAATTTGACAAGGTGTGGTTGCCATGGATATAACCTTGATCACTCTTTCCGTCCCCTCCATGATCCGTGACCCTGGTTGGGGCCCTGTGGCCTCTGGGGGGGGGGAGCCCTGGGATGTTATATGGGGATCTGGGGGCACCTGGCGAAGATCCGAGGGTCCCTGGTGCCTTCACCCTTTGGAAAGTTTGGCCCTGGTTAGTGTTTGGGATAGCAGGGGCCCCCCCTGCTGTATTATTCCTTACTGTACTTAGTGCCTGCTGAATGTATTGATTTACATGTCACTAGTTGTATTGTCATGCCCTCGGCTATGTTGGCCGAGTTCTGTTTCTATGTTCATGTATACATATCTGCTCAATAAACACAACCTGATTGTAAAAAAAAAAAAAGCTTGCCTGGAAAAGTTAACATGAAATCTGGTTGCTTTAAACCACAGTGCCGGTTTTCGGACACTAGCAGACATAGACCCGCCCTAACAAGATGCTTCTTCCATGTTTGCAGTGCAGCATTGGAGAACAGAAAGCATAATATGGTGGCTAAATGTAACAAGTACTCTCCCCCCTTTCAGATGCTATGGCACGTTTTCCAATATGCCTGGGTATCATGTAATGTGGTTTCAGGTCACATTCATTTCCGATGGGGAGGAGTGTAAAATGTTCTTGGCCTTCGCTGGACAGCTTCTGTCAGGTCGAAGATGAAGATTAAACAGTGCACAAACTGGAAAATTACACAAGTCCCCTAGGGAATACCATATCAAATAACTGAAGTGTCATAGTTATCAAATGGATTTTTGTGCGCTTATGAAAGTGAAGCCATATCAGCGGTATCTATAGATCTGGCTCAGCTCTAAATAGCAGAAACATTTAAGCACACGTTGGCCAAGATAAATCTTTAAGGAGTTTTCTTGGCATTTTCATTTCATTTTAAGTTGAACACAAGAGCTGTGAAAGCAATTTTTTTTTCTGCCTATGCCAGACATTTTATTTCCAGATAAAATCAAGAACAACCCAAAACTGAATCATACTGTAGTTTCTGATAAATTAGCTGTGGATATTGTACAGGAAATTTACTTTGAAAATGTTATGGTAAATTTTCTGCCAGGAAAAAGTTTGGGTTAGGATTGCAAACATGGGTAAAGGGCGCGGATCCATAAATGAACGAAATGCAGGATCTTTAGGCAGCTATATAGGGTGCAGACATGCACTATGAAATTGGTAGACCAGCCTTTAACCACTTGCCGACTGCCGCACGCCCATTTACAATCGGCAGAATGGCAGGGGAAGGCAAATGGGTGGCCCGCGATTGCGGCAAGGAGAGGCAGAACGGGGAGATGTAAACAAGGCATTTCCCTGTTCTGCCTATCAACATGACAGGGATCTACTGCTCCCTGTCATCGGGAGCAGTGACATCTGTCACGTTGTAGTGAGACCCAGGGCCGTTTGAAGGAATTTGGGGGCCCCAAGCAGTTGAGAAGCGGTGGGGGTGGGTGCTACTGATTTTTTTTCCTTTTGGACGCTGATCGCGGGAGGGGGGGGTGTCTATCGCGGGAGGGGGGCGCCGATCGCGCAGAAAGAGTGGATAAGCGGAGGGGTTTTGTCTCTTACCTCCTCCCGTGCTGCTTCCTCTTGCTCCTCTTCCTGCTGTGCGGGAAAATTCCTTCCTGCTGTGCGGGACTGCTGGGACCCCAGGCCAGCTCGGGGCCCCAAGCAGTTGCTTGGTTTGCCTGTCCTGTTCTGACGGCCCTGGTGAGACCATCCCCCCTACGGTTAGAACACATCCAGGGAACACACTGATCGCCCCTAGTGCTTAACCCTTTCCCTGCCAGTGTCATTTATACAGTAATCAGTGGCTATTTGTAGCTCTGATCACTGTATAAATGACAACGGTCCCAAAATAGTGTCAAAAGTGTCCGCCATAATGTCGCAGTCCCGAACGGGGAGAGGTAAGTGTAAACAAACCTCTCCCCGTGCTTCCTAGTGTGAGTGTCACTGATCGTCTGTTCCCGGTCATAGGGAACGACGACCAGTGACGTCACACGCCAAGCCACGCCCCCACACAGTTGTAATCACTCCCTAGGAAACACTTAAAGTGGAAGTAATTCCTCCTATCGTTTTCAGCCAAGGAAGCTGCCATCTTGAACTTTGTTCAATCTTCAACTGCCATGATGCTGCACATGTGACAAGTTATGACACCAGCCATTGGATGGTTTGACAGTTTGGTTGAGAGCACAACCAATGTGGCAGTTAGCATTTCCGGCATGCCAGAAATGTAACAGTTTTTTTAAACTGTTAAATCAATGGGTTTACTTCCACTTTAACTCAATGGGTTTACTTGCCCTTTAACTCCTTCAGCGCCCCCTACAGGTTAACCCCTTCACTGCCGGTGTCATTTTCACAGTAATCACTGCATTTTTATAGCACTGATCGCTGTAAAAATGACAATGGTCCCAAAATGGTGTCAAAAGTGTCCGATGTGTCCGCCATAATGTCGCAGTCACGATAAAAATTGCTGATTGCCGCCATTACTAATAAAAATAAATTATTAATAAAAATGCCATAAAACTATCCCCTATTTTGTAGACGCTATAACGTTTGGGCAAACCAATCAATATACACTTATTGCGATTTTTTTTATTTTTTTTACCAAAATAATGTAGAAGAATACATATCGGCCTAAACTGTGGAAGAAATTAGTTTTTTTAGATATTTTTTGGGGATATTTATTATAGCAAAAAGTAAAAAATATTATTTTTTTTTCAAAATTGTTGCTCTTTTTATGTTTATAGCGCAAAAAAAATTAAAAACCGCAGAGGTGATCAAATACCACCCAAAGAAAGCTCTATTTGTGGGAAAATAAGGACGTCGATTTTGTTTGGGTACAGCGTCGCACAACTGCGCAATTGTCAGCTAAAGCAACGCAGTGCAGAATCGCAAAAAATGCTCTGGTGAGGAAGGGGGTAAATCCTTCCGGGGCTGAAGTGGGTAAAAAGATGTCTATGCTTTTGTATAACCCAGGTTGACAAATGTGAGGTTTGGCATCCTCTGTGAACTTTTCTTTGGAATAGTTGATCTCAGGTACAGTCTCCAGTTTTCTTGGATGACTGTACACCAAATTTTTGAGTGTGTCTGTGGGACATTGTCAGGTACTGATTAGGGGTGCAACGGATCAAAAAACTCACGGATCGGATCGATCCTCGGATCAGAGGCACGGATTGGATCATTTTTCGGATCAGCAAAAAAAAAGACAAAATCTTGTTACACCCACCGGAGTTTTAGATTTCAGTTATTTTCAACACAAAACTGAGCTTATAAGCTTAAATACAGTATATGTAAATCCGGCGGACTCTTTACATGTTAAATTTTAAAAGCAGCAGCAAACCTGCTGACCTTACATGGTTGCTAATGTGACAGAACACCTCTGATTTTCACATTTAACTAAATGTGAAAATCAGAGGTGTTCCGTCACATTAGCAAGCATGTAAGGTTTGCTGCTGCTTTTAAATTTAACATGTAAACAGTCCGTTGGATTTCCAAATAATGCATATAAGCATATAAGCTCCGTTTTGTGTTGAAATAAACAGAAAACTAAAACTCCATTGGGTGTAACAAGATGTCCGCTTGGCCCCTTCTGCACAATAATGATAGTGAGGAGTATGGGGTGGAGCAAGATGGTGGCGAAACGTCACTACAGCGGCCGCCGTCGGGTGTACAAAGATGGCCGCCGCTCCGGAGCTAGGCCGAAGCCGTGGCCTTTCCTACGGCCGAGGCTCCGGAATTCTCCGCGGATCGCGTGGTGTGCCGATCCGAACAGGGTGACCCGTTATGATCACGGATCCTAGGGTGACCACGTGTCCCGGATTGCCCGGGACAGTCCCGCATTTTGCAGGTCTGTCCCGGGCACATTCATTCCATGACAATACAGTGTCCCGGAATGAAACTGACACCGCCACCCCCCGGGCCAATCTGATTCCCCCAAAAAAGGCCGCCACATCACCGCTTTACTCACTGACAGTACTTGTCCTGGCCGGGAATGCCTGGAGGAGCACAATCCCCGCCCCCTGCTTGTGATTGGAGAAATCATAAATCCTGCCTCTTGTGTCCAATCACTGTGCTGTGATTCATTACAGCACAAGCTGATTTTTGGGAAGGGAGGGTGTCCCTGAATGGTAGTTTGGAAATGTGGTCACCCTAATCACCACCGATCCGTTGCACCACTAGTACTGATGTTGTACCAGAAGATCTGGCTCACAATTGTCCTTTCAATTCATCCCAAAAGTGTCCAGTAGGGATGAAGTCACGGCTCTCTGGAGGCCACTCAAGTTCCTCCACACTAAAGTAGTCTTTATGGAGTTGCCTTTGTACAAAGGGGGTGCAGTCATGCTGGAACACAAAAGGGTCTTCCCCAAACTGTTGCCACAAGGTTAGAAGCCCACAATTTTCAAAAATGTCCCTGTGTATATGTAACATTTCACTGCGGTCGGAATTTCCGACAACAAATGTTTCGATGTGAGCTTGTCGGAAAATCCGACCGTGTGTAGGCTCCATCGGGCATTTGCTGTCGGAATTTCCGACAACAAAAATTTGAGAGCTGGTTCTCAAATTTACCGACAGCAAAACTTGTTGCCGGAAATTTAGAGCGTGTGTCCACATTTCTGACGCAAAAAAATTCCACGCATGCTCGGAATTGAGCAGAAGAGCCGCACTGGCTATTGAACTTTATTTTTCTCGGCTCGTCGTACGTGTTGTACGTCACCGCGTTCTTGACGTTCGCAATTTCCGACAACATTTGTGTGACCGTGTGTATGCAAGACAAGTTTGAGCCAACATTCCGTCGTAAAAAAAAAAAATCCACGGTTTTGTTGTCGGAATGTCCGATCGTGTGTACGCGGCATAAGGGTGCCCTTCTTTGGAAACACATGAACACAGGGGAAGTCCACGCACTTTGGCGATAATAGAGGAACTATTAGAGTTAGCAGTGAATGATAGACCTAGACCAGTGGTGGCCACTCCAATAGGGGCACCGCCCCCCCCCCCCCCAATCCATGCGTCCGGCCCCTATCCTACATGTGGTGCGCCCGACGCATGGATTTCAATGGTTTTTTTTTGGAAGCACATGATTAAAGCCTGAGGCCGCGTACACACGACCAGTTTTCTCGAAAAAAACAACAAGAAAACTGCCGGGAGAGCGTTCTTGCCGAGAAAACCGGCTGTGTGTACGCGGGTCTTTTTTCTCGTTGAGAATCTCGTCGGACTGTTTCTCGACGAGAAACCCAAGCGTGCGTACACTTACCTGTCGCCGTGGAAACCCACGCATGCTCTAAATGACTTTGACGCATGCGCGGTAGCTTCCTAGGCATAGGCATAGGGTGTAGCAAGATGGCGGCGACGGCATCGAATGTGACGAGCGCACGCTCGTCATAGTGGATGACGTCATCACGTTCGTGCCATTCAAAAGAACGGCGGTTCTTTTGAATCGTACGTGTGTACACTCGGCCGGGACAAGATTCTTGTCAAGATTCTCGTCAGGAAAAACAACGTTTTTTTCCTGACGAGAATCTCGGCCGTGTGTACAGGGCTTAAGGCTCTAATTGTCTTCAAAAAAATAATGGGCTTGTGGCGCAGAGCACTGCGCCCTGAGCCCACCCAGTTGTGTGACAATAGCGAATTAATATTCCCCATTGTCTTCCTGCTTCTCCTCCTGGCCAATCAGAAAGCGGGTCCTGAGACCCGATTGGCTGAGAGGAGAAGCGACCGTATTGGCTGGTACCGGGGGTGGATGTACAGGGAGATCCAGAGGAGGCCGTCCTCATCGGAGGTAGTGATCTCGCTCTACATGGCCGCAAACACCGGAAACCCAACCGCGTGAGTACCACCCACGGGGGGTCGAGTGGTTTGTTTGCCCCCCCCCCCCCCGGCTGGAGCACCAGCCGCCACTGGACTTAATGCTCTCAATCCCTGTTTTTGCAGTGATACCCAATAGACATGTGCACAACATAAAAATTTGTTTAGTTTGGTTTCGTTTCTGTTAGTTTCCGTTGATTCGTAACGATTCATAATTTCGTAAGACGTGGGTTATCATATTCGGACTCTTTCATATTCCATAAGGGTTATTTTTTCGTTGATTCGTTTTTCGGTTAGTCTAATTTTCGTTGATTCGAAATTCGTATTTTTCGTTATATTTTATATTCGGCCGCGTTTGTATTTTCATAAGAACTCTATTTTTGTTGATTTGCAATGATTCGTATTTCTGGGGCCAAATTCCGTTGATTGGAAAATTGTACTTTTGTAGATTTTATTACATTCGTACTTTCATTAGAATACATTTTCCGTTTATTCGAAACACTACTTGTCATAATTTTGTAATTCCTACTTTCGTGAGATTGACCGGCTCATTTATTCGTACTTTTGTATCATTGTTTTTGTAGATTCGTAATCGGGGCATAATTCGTAATATAGAAACTAGAATCTAGACAGAGTATGCTGAAGAAACAAAGAATTTCTCTCTCAAGAGTCACAACTTTACTCACAAATCCACCAAAACAGTGCCACCTACCCAACCACACCCTATCTGGACTGTGGATGGAATGCACTGCAGTCTAACACAGAAAAACACACAAGGGAATAAGAAACAAGCTCATTGGGGGAAGAGACAACCTCTTCAGGGGAAGGGACAACCTCTTCAGGGGAAGGGACAACCTCTTCAGGGGAAGGGACAAGCTTATTGGCCAACGTCCAGAAATATTTCAGAACTAACAAATTCGTTGTTTTGATTTCCGTTTTCCGAATATTCGTAATTTCGTTGTTTTGGTTTTTTTTTCGTTCATTTTGATTTTCGTTATTTTGAATATTTGTTCGGTATTTTCGTTGTTTTGATTTCCAGTTTCCGAATATTCGTCATTTCGAGTTTTCGTTCATTTTGATTTTCGTTATTTTGAATCTTTTTTCGGTATTTTCGTTGTTTCTATGTTTTCGTTTTTTCACTCTTTCGTATTTTCGCTGTTTCTAATTTAATAGTTTCGTATTTTTAAAGCTTTCCATATTCGTTCTTTTCGATAATTCGTTTTTCGTTGGTAATTTTAGTAAACCGTTCGTTCATTCGTATGTTTACGAAATTAACGAATATAACAAATTTTGACGAATAACGAATTCGTAACTAAACGAATTGCACATGTCTAATACCCAATTGTGTTTGCATTCACATGTGTGCGCAGGGCAACAAGGTTGCTTTTAAAATTTATTTTTTGTTCTCAAATTGTAAATTTTATCATATTTACATTTTTTTATATATTTCTTTCTTTTTTTATTAATTTTATTGCGATATACAAGGGGGCTGTATACAGTGATCCCAAAACGCCCCTGCCCATTGCAATGAATGGGCAGCGCCATGGAAAAGCGCTTCGGAAACACCATAACACGAGGGGTTTTAACCCCTTCTTCGGCCGCTAGCGGGAGTTAAAAGCGCCCGGCTAGCGGCCGAAAAGCGCCACTTAAAAAACGCTGAAGCGCTGCTAAAACGAGCGGCGAATTAGCGCTAACGCGGTCACGGCTACAGTGTGAAAGTAGCCTTAAAGTGCCAGTTCACATTTACAGTACATAAAATCCTAGAGCTTGATAAACAAAATGGTGAAACAAAAAATTGCATCCGCTGGCTTGTTTTAACCTCTTGAGTACAAGGACATTTAAAAACATACCTTGGTAGACAAGTAGTTAATGTGTAACAAAAGTAAATGAATGCCATGATCAACATTCCCTCGTGTCAACCTGAACATTGTAGCTGCAACTGAGGCTTGAACTACTTTTCACAGATTAATTAATCCATTGCCCTCATTATTATAGCTCCATGGCTCCCTTGATCCTACAAGTGGACCGTGTGTGTTTTTTTTTT
Source organism: Rana muscosa (assembly GCA_029206835.1). Taxonomy (NCBI): domain Eukaryota; kingdom Metazoa; phylum Chordata; class Amphibia; order Anura; family Ranidae; genus Rana; species Rana muscosa. The sequence goes on from CM055124.1 coordinate 299,458,764, forward strand.
TTAGATTAAATGTTCAAGCTGCCCCAGCATTTTGCATTAACATGTGGCTACTGCATACAGATTAGGCTAGTTGGTTTGGGGTTTGATTATTCAGCCTATTAGTTCACCAGAAATTAGTTAAAGGAAACTGGTACAGAGGGAAAAATGTAGGCTTTACTGCTGGCTCAATGCAACTACAGTGGTTATTGATGGCTTGTTTTACCCACTTAACCACTTAACAACCACCTGCCGACAAATAACGTCGACAAGGTGGTTGCTTAACTCTGGGAGGACGTTATATAACGTCCTCCCAGAATCGCGCTCCCGCGCGCCCCCTGGGGCGCGCACACGGGAAACTCCGTGACCGCCGGGTCCAGAGGACCCGGCGGATCACGAATCGCGGTAAATCGCCGCTGATAGCGGCCGTTTACCATGTGATCGCTCCGTCAAATGACGGAGCAATCACTTGTAAACAGACCGGCGTCATTTGATGACGCCGGTTCCTCCCTCCCCTCTCTGTACCGATCGGTACAGTGTGAGAGGGGAGGGGGAGGGAGCGGATGGCAGCAGCAGCACTGTGGGCTGGATCTGTGACAATTGCAGTCACAGATCCAGCCATCCATCCATCCCTGCTCAGCCATCCCTGTGCTATACCCTGCCAATACTCTGCAATACACCCTGCCAATACTCTGCAATACCCTGGTGCAATACTCTGCAATACCCTGGTGCAATACTCTGCAATACCCTGCGAAATACTCTGCAATACCCTGCGAAATACTCTGCAATACCCTGCGAAATACTCTGCAATACCCTGGTGCAATACTCTGCAATACCCTGGTGCAATACTCTGCAATACCCTGGTGCAATACTCTGCAATACCCTGGTGCAATACTCTGCAATACCCTGCACAATACTCTGCAATACCCTGCGCAATACTCTGCAATACCCTGCGCAATACTCTGCAATACCCTGCGCAATACTCTGCAATACCCTGCACAATACTCTGCAATACCCTCCACAATACTCTGCAATACCCTCCACAATACCCTGTGCAATACCCGTGCAATACCCTGCCATACACCGCAATACCCTGCCATACACCGCAATACCCTGCCATACACCGCAATACCCTGCCATAGTCCGCAATACTCCGCAATGCCCGGCAATACTCCGCAATGCCCGGCAATACTCCGCAATGCCCGGCAATACTCCGCAATGCCCGGCAATACTCCGCAATAACCACTTCCCGCCCTCCGGCCGTCATATGACGTCCTTGACTTTGTGCGGGGATATCTGAATGATGGGAGCAGCTACAGGCATCATTCAGATATTAGCTTTTTCAGCCGGCGATTCCCTACACCATAAGAACAATCATAGCGGCTGTTCCGCCGCTTGATCATTCTTACGGGAGGCGAGAGGGGATGTCGTCCCCCCGCCGCCCTCCGGTGCTTCTACCGACTCACCGCTACGATCAAAGCCAGGATTGTTGTTTTTTTTTTTGTATTTTTTTCAGGCTTCCCAGCCTAGAGGTGAGATGTGGGGTCTTATTGACACCCCCCCCCCCCCATATCTCACTGTAAAGAGGACCTGTCATGCCATATTCCTATTACAAGGGATGTTTACGTTCCTTGTAATAGGTATAAAAGTGATCAAAAAAATGTTTAGGGCGGAAAAACATGTCAAACTAAAATAAATAAAGTAAAATGAAGAATAAAATGATTTATTTTTTTTTAAAGCGCCCCTGTCCCCGTGAGCTCGCATACAGAAGCGAACGCATACGTAAGTCCCGCCCACATATGAAAACGGTTTTCAAACCACACATGTGAGGTATCTCTGCGAACGTTAGAGCGAGAGCAATCATTTTGGCCCTAGACCTCCTCTGTAACTCAAAACATGTAACCAGTAAAAATATTTAAAGCGTCGCCTATGGGGATTTTTTAAGTAGCGAAGTTTGGCGCCATTCCACGAGTGTGTGCAATTTTTAAGGGCGACATGTTAGGTATCTATTTACTCGGCGTAACTTCATCTTTCACATTATGCAAAAACATTGGGCTAACTTTACTGTTTTTTTTTTTTTTTTAAGCACAAAACATTTTTTTTCCGTAAAAAACGCGTTAAAAAAATTGCTGCGCAAATATCGTGCGAGATAAAAAGTTGCAACAACCACCATTATATTCTCTAAGGTCTTTGCTAAAAAAACATATATAATGTTTTGGGGTTCTATGTAATTTTCTAGCAAACAAATGATGATTTTTACATGTAGGAGAGAAATGTCAGAATTGGCCTGGGTGCTCCAGAACGCCTGAAGGTGCTCCCTGCATGTCGGGCCTCTGTATGTGGCCACGCTGTGTAAAAGTCTCACACATGTGGTATCGCCATACTCGGGAGTAATAGCAGAATGTGTTTTGGGGTGTAATTTGTGGAATGCATATGCTGTGTGTGAGAAATAACCTGCTAATATGACAATTTTGTGAAAAAAAAAAAAGAGAAAAAAAAAATCTTGATTTTGAAAAGAATTGTGGGAAAAAATGACAACTTCAAAAAACTCACAATGCCTCTTTCTGAATACCTTGGAATGTCTTCTTTCCAAAAAGGGGTCATTTGGGGGGTATTTGTACTTTTCTGGCATGTTAGGGTCTCAAGAATTGAGATAGGCCGTCAGTACTTCAGGTGTGATCAATTTTCAGATATTGGCACCATAGCTTGTGGACTCTATAACTTTCACAAAGACCAAATAATATACACCAATTTGTACTTATTTTTACCAAAGATATGTAGCAGTATAAATTTTGGCCAAAATTTATGAAGAAAAAATAGTAATTTGCAAAATTTTATAACAGAAACGAAAAAAAAATCCTTTTTTTACAAAATTTTCAGTCTTTTTTCTCTTATAGCGCAAAAAATAAAAATCCCAACAGTGATTAAATACCACCAAAAGAAAGCTCTATTTGTGTGAAAAAAAGGACAAAAATTTCATATGGGTACAGTGTTGTATGACTGAGTAATTGTCATTCAAAATGTGAGAGCACCGAAAGCTGAAAATTGGTCTGGTTATTAAGGGGGTTTAAGTGCCCAGTGGTCAAGTGGTTAAAGGAATATTTGACTTTTTTTTTTTCACTTTATGCATCATTAAAATGACTGCTCCAGAAAAACGGCCGTTTTTAAAACTTCTTTTTGCATTGATACATGTCCCCTGGTGCAGAACCCGGGTTCCCAAACCCTTTTTAGGACAATAACATGCATAATAGTCGTTATAATTAGCACTTTAGATTTCGAACGTTCGCATCCATTGTATTTAATAGGGTTCTAAAGTTCGTGCGAACTTTCGGTCCGTTCGCGGGTTCTGGTGCGAACCGAACCCGGGGGTGTTCGGCTCATCACTAATCCCCAGTTTCAGGGGACAGTCCCCGGATTGAGGACACTGTCCCCGGACCAAGTTTGTCCCCAGTTTTGTCCCCGGATTGGAACAGGGGCTGGGGAAATTTTAAAGACAGTCAGTGCAGAATTAAAAAAAAAAAACCATTCTGAATTGCACACCCTTGCTCTGCCGCTCCTAATAGCTTAGGGGGTGTATTTTTTTCCATTATCTGTGCCCCTTTCTGATGATTATGTGCTGGTCGGAGCGGAGGGACCATTTCTTTAGTTTCGGGTGCATACCCATTCAGCTCCGCTCGCATGTTCTTCTGCCTTGGCTCAACTCCCGGCCAGCCACCTGCTTGTTTATCTCTTTGCCTTCCCTGGTGGAGTGATCTTCCTCCGCACCCCACCCAGTAGTAGCCGGGGCCCGAACAGTGAGACTTGAGAGGCTGTGAGGCGGGCGGTGGCGGCGATGGGCAGAGAGTCGCTGATTGCCGCCATTACTAGTAAAAAATGTCCCCAGATTTCATTTTAAAAATCTGGTCACCTTAGTGTGAGGGGGAAGAGGAAGGAGCTGTGTGTGTGAGGGGGAAGAGGAAGGAGCTGTGTGTGTGTGTGAGGGGGAAGAGGAAGGAGCTGTGTGTGTGTGTGAGGGGGAAGAGGAAGGAACTGTGTGTGTGTGTGAGGGGGAAGAGGAAGGAACTGTGTGTGTGTGTGAGGGGGAAGAGGAAGGAACTGTGTGTGTGTGTGAGGGGGAAGAGGAAGGAGCTGTGTGTGTGTGAGGGGGAAGAGGAAGGAGCTGTGTGTGTGTGAGGGGGAAGAGGAAGGAGCTGTGTGTGTGTGAGGGGGAAGAGGAAGGAGCTGTGTGTGTGTGAGGGGGAAGAGGAAGGAGCTGTGTGTGTGTGAGGGGGAAGAGGAAGGAGCTGTGTGTGTGTGAGGGGGAAGAGGAAGGAGCTGTGTGTGTGAGGGGGAAGAGGAAGGAGCTGTGTGTGTGTGAGGGGAAAGAGGAAGGAGCCGTGTGTGTGTGTGAGGGGGAAGAGGAAGGAGCCGTGTGTGTGTGTGAGGGGGAAGAGGAAGGAACTGTGTGTGTGTGAGGGGGAAGAGGAAGGAGCTGTGTGTGTGTGTGAGGGGGAAGAGGAAGGAGCTGTGTGTGAGGGGAAAGAGGAAGGAGCTGTGTGTGTGTGTGAGGGGAAAGAGGAAGGAGCTGTGTGTGTGTGTGAGGGGAAAGAGGAAGGAGCTGTGTGTGTGTGTGAGGGGAAAGAGGAAGGAGCTGTGTGTGTGTGAGGGGGAAGAGGAAGGAGCTGTGTGTGTGTGAGGGGGAAGAGGAAGGAGCTGTGTGTGTGAGGGGGAAGAGGAAGGAGCTGTGTGTGTGTGAGGGGCAAGAGGAAGGAGCTGTGTGTGTGTGAGGGGCAAGAGGAAGGAGCTGTGTGTGTGTGTGTGTGTGAGGGGAAAGAGGAAGGAGCTGTGTGTGTGTGTGTGAGGGGAAAGAGGAAGGAGCTGTGTGTGTGTGTGAGGGGGAAGAGGAAGGAGCTGTGTGTGTGTGTGAGGGGGAAGAGGAAGGAGCTGTGTGTGTGTGAGGGGGAAGAGGAAGGAGCTGTGTGTGTGTGAGGGGGAAGAGGAAGGAGCTGTGTGTGTGTGTGAGGGGGAAGAGGAAGGAGCTGTGTGTGTGTGTGAGGGGGAAGAGGAAGGAGCTGTGTGTGTGTGTGAGGGGGAAGAGGAAGGAGCTGTGTGTGTGTGTGAGGGGGAAGAGGAAGGAACTGTGTGTGTGTGAGGGGGAAGAGGAAGGAGCTGTGTGTGTGTGTGAGGGGAAAGAGGAAGGAGCTGTGTGTGTGTGTGTGAGGGGGAAGAGGAAGGAGCTGTGTGTGTGTGTGAGGGGGAAGAGGAAGGAGCTGTGTGTGTGAGGGGGAAGAGGAAGGAGCTGTGTGTGTGAGGGGGAAGAGGAAGGAGCTGTGTGTGTGTGTGAGGGGGAAGAGGAAGGAGCTGTGTGTGTGTGTGAGGGGGAAGAGGAAGGAGCTGTGTGTGTGTGTGAGGGGGAAGAGGAAGGAACTGTGTGTGTGTGAGGGGGAAGAGGAAGGAGCTGTGTGTGTGTGTGAGGGGGAAGAGGAAGGAGCTGTGTGTGTGTGTGTGAGGGGGAAGAGGAAGGAGCTGTGTGTGTGTGTGAGGGGGAAGAGGAAGGAGCTGTGTGTGTGAGGGGGAAGAGGAAGGAGCTGTGTGTGTGAGGGGGAAGAGGAAGGAGCTGTGTGTGTGTGTGTGAGTGTCAAGTAATTTTGGACCGACTCTCGTTACAAGTCAAGATATTTTATTGCATATGCAAGAGAAATGGTTAAATGTATATCTTCTGCTTCAGAGATCCATTTCTGCCTGTCATAGATTCACATTCAGCTTTTATAACCCTTAAACCTTCCCTTTTCCTGTTCGTAACGTCCTGACCATGTATAATTTCAACCTTTATTCTGACGTTAGCAGGAAATAGGGAAATATCCTTTTTCAGCCAACACCTTATGACAGGATATTTCATACAATGGATACATAAATTATCTCATGGTTCGCAGCCCATATTTTGACAGATGTAAGAGTCAGCACATCTTTGCACAATAGAATATGGTCATATGACTTATTCCAGTAATTAGGGCTATTAGAGCTTATTCAGCATATTTAAGTATTAATAGAGTTATATAAAGCAAACATTTTAACTTTAGAAGATATAGTCATATTAATATGCATATTCATAGTTGACATTTAAAGTATAATTTCTAATTTCTCTAACAGCTGCCCCCTTTTATACTTATAATGTCAATAATTCAAATATCCAGGTTCTTTATTTTACCAGGTATTATCATTTAGACAAATAAGTCTTTTGAAAGGACTGTAAGTTCATCTTCATCAGGTTCCGGGTATAGTTCAGTGTTGTTCTGAAAAAACATAGTCTTTGTTAGTGATGTGTCAATCAGTCTTTGAAGAATTCCTCTAATACAAGGAATGCAGCAACATCCACACAGCGTAAGGACCGTGGCTGCCATGACAACAGAGATGAGCAAACCTTTTGCAAGATCACCCCATTTACCAAACCATTTTTCAAAGAGTCCTGTTAAGGGGTTCTCTACACCAGAGTTCTCAGTTAGTTCCTGGGATAACATTTGTAGGCCTTGCAAAGCCTTGGTGATACTTCCATCAGGTGCCGTATTATTTGGAATAAAAGTGCAGCAGAAGGTGCCGAACATTTCGCATACCCCGCCCCTTTCTGCCAGCAACATATCCAATGCTATACGGTTCTGCCACGCTGTCAAAGAGGTGGCGTCCAATTGTGCTGCTATACCTTTGATAGCATCTCTGGTGTAATTCACAAACCTCTGCTGGTTGTAGTAAATGTAGTTTATCCAGTCGACATTCTTATTGGGCTGTACCCATAGGAAGAGTGAGGTGAGTCCTGCTGTTACTTGATTCTGGACACTTAAGTCTCTTAAAATAGTGTTTACCTGGTAGTCTCATCAATTTATTAGTCATAGGAACAATATAAAAGGGAAGCAACAGGCGGGTAAGGGCACAACTACCCTCCCATCTAGGTGGCAGTCTGAGCCTTAGTTTCTTGTCCCCACACAGCCACCAAACATCAGCTAGTTGCCGTTTCTGTTCCTGAAACCATTTTAGTTGATACTTAATGTCTGTAGTTGATGTTGTGGTCGCACAGTATTCAGGAGATAGAGTGCCAACCTTTGTACCATCCTTATCTTTGTTAGAGAAACTAGAAAAATTTCCTGGTAATGCTTGTAGTGAAGGGGGTGTACTTTGCATTTTAGTTTTAGGGTATCTCTTTTTCTCATTTGCACATTCAGACCCAGTAATATTTTCTGAAAACAGTCTTATTATGCAAGCTAAATCTGTTTCCTCTTCAGGGAGAGGAATGGTAGCTAGTTGTGGTCTTGGGTTTGCACAAGAAATACAATCACTTAACCCCTTAGATTGAGTTGTGTATCTGACCCATTCTATCCACTAATTTTTGTCTCCAAATCCTGTTTCTATACTTAATTGTTCCTTGTAAGTAAAATCTGTTTTAAACAAAGAGGTATTAAGTTGAAACTGAGTTGGCTCGGGGGCTGGGGTGTTCTGACCAGGGGTTACAACCTAAATAGTGATTCTCCCTAGTAGGTCAGATATTGTACCATATACCAATTAGTTGTATTGTTTAGTTTACAAAATTGGAGCCATTGTTACTGTAAATCAGCGCGGGGATCCCTTGTCGTGGAATTACCTCTTTGATTAGTACTTTGGCTACTGACTGTCCATCCGTGTGCGCCATAGGAAAAGTTTCCACCCACTTTATAAACCTGTACACAATAACCAGACAGTACTTATTCTCACATTTGTTCAATTCAATAAAATCCATGCATATTGTGTGAAAGGGATAAGGGGGTTGTGGGAAATTACCCCTTAAGGCTCTTAGGGCACCTTGTGCATGGTATCTGTTACAAATCGGATATGTGAGACAAAATTTTCAGAGTAGTTTTGTAAACCCATATGTTGTGTACACCCAGTACCATCCCTCCTTTTGAGGTATGGGCCTACCCATGACTCAATAACACAGCATACGTGAATAGTGATGTAGATAAGTTAGGTTTACCTTCTGTACATGTGTATATACCATTGACCAGTGTTGACCCTGTATATAACCACTTTGATTTTCACCTGCCGGTGATGTTTTCTGCATTTCTGATAACCATGTTTCATCAATAGCTCTCTGTACCTCATCATTTACTTGGGAAACTGTATATGTTTGTCATTGCTGTCCTTCAGAAGCTTCCTTTGCTGTCTTGTCTGCTAGTGCATTCCCTAGGGTAATTGGATCTGTTCCCTTTCTATGTGCCGCACATTTACAAATAGCCACTTGTGCTGGTTTTTGTACATATTCTAGAAGGGCAAGAATGAGATCTCTGTGTGATCGGTTTCCCATGGCAACGTAATCATACCCCTTTTTTCCATTGCTGGGCAAATATGTGTAGAGAAAGCGTATTGGCTGTCAGTATAAATATCTATTTTTCTTTTTCGTACATCACGGGACACAGAGCGACTTAGTCATTACTAATGGGTTATATAGATTACCTTCAGGTGTTGGCACTGGCCAATTCCAAACCGGAAGTACCCTCCCCTATATAAGCCCCTCCCATCCGGGAGCACCTCAGTTTTTTGCCAGTGTCTAAGGTGTTGGCCAAAGAGTAACATGTGTTTTCACTGGGCTTGCGTACAGGTTCTTTTGGGCCTTAGTAAGCTGTTCCGGATCCCACCAAAAAAGCTTCATAGCTAAACGGTCGGTACCCGGGCCTTGCAGCAGAAGAGCAAGGTTTTGCCTGTAATGCTTCTCTTAGGAGGGCTGGACCCTGGGATCCAGAGCTCTGGTCATACCCACGACCAAGATGTTGTCTGTGCAGGGTGCTATACAGGTCCAGGGGAGTGGAATCCTTGGGAACCCGGTCCCTGAAGGTTTAATTACAATGCCTGCCGTGATAGGTGAAGTTTGGACTTCTGTGGACCAAACAAAGTCCTGCGGCGGGGATCAGGTAAGTGGGGGCCCCCAGGAACTTGGTTCTATTGGGGGACCCCCAAGCCTAATTTGTCTTTCTGTCTGTTACCTAACGGTATTCCCGCTAAATATCTGTGTTTGCCTGTATCTACTGAAAATGTAAAATTTTAATAGTAGTCAAGAAAAAAAAAAAAAAAAAGGGACTGCGGTACCTGCGTTAGACCACTAGAGGTCGCTGTAGTCCATTTTTCTTGTCATGTGGATCTTTGGTTTTCTCAAGTCAAAAGATCCAGGCAGCTGGTAAGTTTCTCTGTGGGAATCCACTTCCTCTGCCCTGTTGCTGCGCTCATCCACCGCACAGGCCCTCCGGCAAAAAGGGCCCTGGCTCCTAGTCCCCTGTTTGATTTCGAAAAGGGCGCCAATGGCGCACGGGCGCGCGCGCGGGCGCGTGCACGCGCCTCCTATGAAAAAAAGGGGCGGGTGGATGACGCCGCGGCGCTTCTGCGCATGTGCGGGCGTCCCAGCATGGTTAAAAGACACAGTACAAGTGTCAGCTGGATGCAAACAGAGCTAGCAACAAACAGTGGCACACAGAGGCGGTTGATGCAGGCATCCCCATAGAAAGGCACTTTAGTGGACACCAGCTGGTATATAGCAGCAACTTTGTTAGACTATTACCAGCAAAATTGGTGTATGACGACGGGAATACCTCAGCTTTGTGCTTAAAGGATATGTCGTCCAGACGCTCCGGAAATAGATCTTCCAGGAAGCCAAAGGGGTCTCCATCGGGCTCTGAGGATATTGGGCATGCTTGTACTGCACCAATCTCCCCTGAGAATTCAGAGGTCAGTAGCCGTAGAAACCCCGCAGGAATGCCTGGTGCTGCGGCTGTCCCCAGTCCACCTGCTCCTGTATATATAACAGAGGAGGTTTTATCCTCAACTCTGGGAGGATTGGAAGAGAGATTAACAGCATTGATCGCTGCTTCCCTGTCACAGGAAAAGCGCGTCCGATCTCCGTCTCCTCCTTCAGAGTGCCTGTTAGTGGAGGAACAGCCCCACACAGAGATCGACCTACCTGAAGGGGATCAGGATGAGGTTGATTCAGTTATGGAGGAATCAACAGTGGAAGAACCTTTCTCAGCATCTCAGGCTGAAAGATTATGGGTTCAGTCTCTGACTAATATGGTCCGATCAGCATTTAAAATGCCTCTGGCGGAACCATCATCCACTACGGTTTCCTCGCTGGGGTCGCTAAAAGCTCCCCAGGCTGTCTGTTCCTTCCCAATCCACCCTTTATTAGAAGGGCTTATTTACCAGGATTGGGAGCATCCTGATAAAATATTTGCTCCCCCCAAGAGATTTCCGGTGATCTATCCCATGGAGGATAAGTTCATAAAAAAATGGAGGGTCCCTACAGTGGACGCAGCCATCTCTTCTGTTAACAAATCACTGACATGTCCAGTAGATAATGTTCCAATGTTCAAAGACCCAATAGATAAAAAATTGGAGTCTTTACTAAAATCTGCTTTCTCTACAGCAAGCATGGTGACACAACCTGCGGTAGCAGCGATTGGAGTCTGCCAAGCAGTGAAAGATCAGTTGAAACAGGTCTTAAGGGACTTACCAGATCAGCAGGCTCTTGCCCTAGCTGACCTGCCTAGAGCCTTGTGTTTTGCGGTAGACGCCATAAAGGATACAATCCAACAGGCCTCCCGCTTTACGCTGTCTATAGTACATATGCGTAGGCTTCTGTGGCTCAAAAACTGGTCTGCTGAAGCTCCCTGTAAAAAACTGCTGGTTAGCTTCCCATTTCATGGAGAACGCTTATTGGAGAAGATCTGGACAAATATATCCAGAAAATTTCTGCCGGTAAAAGTTCACTCTTACCGGTTAAGAACAAGGGTAGAAGTCCTTCTTTTAAGAGGCCTACTTCTCCAGTCCCGGGCACATCGGCTGTGAAGCAGTTCCGACGGCCTCCGCGGTCAAATTCAGGGGGCAGAAATCAGGGACAATCACAGGGTAACAAGAAGCCCTGGATCAAGAGAGGTACAAAACCTCCCCCCAAGGCATGAAGCGTTGCCCCCACTCAATCGGGTGGGGGGAAGACTTCAGTTGTTCACAGAGACCTGGCGGGACACCATCAGAGAAAGATGGGTGCTCTCCGCAGTAAGTCTGGGATACAAGCTGGAGTTAAAAGGCACTCCTCCTGCCCAATTTATGAGGTCAAACGTGCCAAGAGATCCCCAAAAGAGAGGATCCCTCCTTCTGGCACTAGAACAACTATTGCTCCAAGGTGTAATCATGAAGGTTCCCCTGGAAGAAAGCGGATTCGGGTTTTACTCGAACCTTTTCACAGTCCCCAAACCAAATGGGGACATGAGGCCCATATTAAATCTAAAAGGGCTAAACAAGTTCCTAAATATCAGGACTTTTCGGATGGAGTCGATCCGATCGGTGGCCACCGCCCTACAAGGGCAGGAATGGTTAGCCTCGATCGACATAAAGGATGCTTATCTGCATATTCCCATCTTTCCGGCCCACCAGAAATTTCTACGCTTTGCAGTAGAAGGGCGCCATTTTCAGTTCAGAGCCTTACCTTTCGGTCTGGCCACAGCACCACGAGTGTTCACAAAAATTCTGGCCCCATTATTGGCCAATCTAAGAACACAGGGTGTAACGATAATGGCATATCTAGACGACCTGCTACTAATAGACCACTCAGTGGAAAAGCTCAAAGTAGCTATTCACAAGACAATCAAGTATCTGGAATATCACGGTTGGATTATCAACCGGGACAAGTCAGCTCTAAGACCAGTCAAAAGTCTGGAATACTTAGGGCTAAGGCTGGATTCAAATCAGAGAAAGATTTTCTTACCTCCAGAGAAGGTGTCGTCTTTAAATGATTTGACCCACTTAGTGGGTACAAAAAGAAAACCATCCATACGCCTCTGCATGAGGCTGCTGGGAAAAATGGTGGCTTCATTCGAAGCGGTACCCTACGGTCAATTCCATTCAAGGAATTTGCAAAGGGCCATACTGTCAGCCTGGAACAAAAAAGTTCAGGCTTTAGACTTACCAATGTCCCTGTCCCCTTCCGTTCGCAAGAGCCTCCATTGGTGGTTGGTGCCCCAGAATCTGGAAAAAGGGAAACCCTTCAGTCCGGTTTCTTGGAAGGTAGTCACTACAGATGCCAGCCTCATAGGCTGGGGGGCAGTACTGGAGCAATGGTCTCTCCAGGGCAAGTGGTCAGAAGCAGAAAAGGCCCTGCCCATCAATCTCTTAGAGATACGAGCAGCCCGGTATGCCCTAGTAGCATGGACATCCAAACTCCAAGGGTCCCCTGTCAGAATTCAATCAGACAATGCCACAGCAGTGGCATATATCAATCACCAGGGTGGCACCAGGAGTCGTGCAGCCCAGAGGGAAGCAAATTGCATCCTGGAGTGGGCAGAAAAATATGTCCCAGCCATATCTGCGGTTTTCATCCCAGGAGTGGAAAATTGGAGAGCGGACTTTTTAAGTCGCCAACAATTATGCCCGGGGGAATGGTCTCTTCACCCCGAGGTTTTCCAGGCAATGTGCCAGCGGTGGGGAACACCGGATGTAGATCTGCTAGCATCCAGATTCAACGCAAAGGTGGACAGATTTGTGTCTCGCACAAGGGATCCTCTAGCTTGCGGCTCGGATGCCCTAGTGTTCCCTTGGGATCAGTTAAAGCTGATATATGCATTCCCACCGCCACAATTGTTACCGCGATTACTCCGCAGAATCAGGGTAGAAAAGAAACCAGTGATTCTGGTGGCTCCAGCGTGGCCCCAAAGGGCATGGTACGCGGAGATTGTAAAAATGTCAGTGAGGAGTCCTTGGACCCTCCCGCATCGTCCGGACCTGCTGTCGCAGGGACCGATATACCACCCTTCCTTACCAGCCCTAGGTTTGACGGCCTGGCTATTGAAGCCCACATTCTGAAAAAGAGAGGGCTCTCTAATTCTGTGGTATCTACCATGATCAATGCCAGGAAGCCGGTATCCAGGCAGATCTATTATAGGATCTGGAAAGCTTACATTACGTGGTGTGAGGCCAAGAAATGGCATCCATGTAAGTACGTGATAGGGAGGATTTTGGACTTCCTACAGTGGGCTGTAGATAGGAAGCTGGCCTTGAGTACTATCAAGGGTCAGATTTCGGCCTTGTCAATATTTTTTCAAAGGCCCTTGGCTTCGCATTCACTAGTCAAAGCTTTCATACAAGGAGTGATGCGTATTAGCCCTCCGGTTAGTGTTCCCATATGTCCTTGGGACTTAAACCTGGTTCTGTCAGTTCTACAGAAACAACCGTTTGAACCATTACAACACATTTCCTTGGTTCTTCTCACCAGGAAATTGATTTTCTTAGTAGCCGTTTGTTCGGCTAAAAGAGTATCGGAATTAGCCGCCTTGTCCTGTAAGGAGCCATATCTGGTTATCCATAAGGACAGAGTAGTAGGTGGTATCGAGGTTTCATTTGAACCAAGATGTGGTTCTTCCTTCTTTTTTCCCCAAACCTAGCTCGGTAGAGGAAAAGTTATTACATTCTTTGGATGTAGTAAGAGCAGTTAAAGCTTATCTAAAAGCCACTGCTCAGATTCGCAGAACGGATACTATGTTTATTCTGCCGGAAGGCCCTAAAAAGGGTCAGGCAGCATCAAAATCCACTTTAGCCAAGTGGATTCGACAGGTCATAATACAAGCCTATGGCTTGAGAAGGAGACCGCCTCCGTTCAAAGTTAGGGCGCACTCCACAAGAGCAGTTGGAACTTCATGGGCAGTGCATCACCAGGCCTCCCTGGCTCAAGTATGTAAGGCCGCAACATGGTCTTCGGTACACACGTTTACTAGATTCTACCAGGTAGACGTCAGAAGTCAGGAGGATGTCGCCTTTGGGCGCAGTGTGTTGCAGGCCGCAAAAGATCCTCATGCCTGATGGCGCCCAGCTTATCTATCCCTCCCCTCATTTGGCATTGCTTTGGGACGTCCCATTAGTAATGACTAAGTCGCTCTGTGTCCCGTGATGTACGAAAAAGAAAAAGGGATTTTTATAACAGCTTACCTGTAAAATCCTTTTCTTGGAGTACATCACGGGACACAGAGCTCCCACCCCTCTTTTTGGGACACTTATTGCTTGGCTACAAAACTGAGGTGCTCCCGGATGGGAGGGGCTTATATAGGGGAGGGTACTTCCGGTTTGGAATTGGCCAGTGCCAACACCTGAAGGTAATCTATATAACCCATTAGTAATGACTAAGTCGCTCTGTGTCCCGTGATGTACTCCAAGAAAAGGATTTTACAGGTAAGCTGTTATAAAAATCCCTTTATTTTTCCCTTCCCCTAGACTGCAGGCCCTTGACAGGGCTATAATGTCAGCTTGTTGTGCAGAATAGGAACTGGGAAAAGGTCTAGCTTCAATGACCTGGTCATGTGTTACTATAGCATAAGCCGTTTGATTGTAATGTCAGCATCTAGAAAGGGAACATCAGTGAGATCCTTCCTAGGGAGTACCCGTTCATCAATTTTGAGCTGCACAATCATGTGGATCCCCATCACCAGGTGTTGGCATTAGTGTAGCAGGATTCAATGTAGTACACTTCTTGATTGTAACGTGTGGTTGTCCCAGAAGTGTAGTCATACATGATAAATGCCTGACTGGAGATAAATAGGAGATTCTGTCTTATAGTAAGATCACCTAAATAACATGTGAGACCTTTAAGTACCAGGGGTGGAACAATACTATCAATGCAGATGACCGTATGGCCAATGAGGCTGCTACTACAGCTTGTACACAGTGGGGCAAATTAGTTAAGTAAAATGCAACTAGTTTGTGTTCGTTCTCATAAACCTGAGTGAGAGCAGAAGTCATGTACCCCTCTTTACAATCTACAGTCTGCTAAAGGGTTTCTACTGTAATTGGGTAGGCTAAGCACAGTAGAACCCACAATGAGGTGCTTCACCTTTGTAAATGCATCCTCTGCTTGCACATTCCACTGGATGGAACCTTTTGCAGACATTTGTGTACCATAGATGAGATCAGAAAGAGGCACCACCTCCGTAGCATAATTAGCTATCCATGCTCTACAAAAATTTGCCATGCCAAGAAATTACATCATTTCTTTATTTTTACGTGGTTTGGGGGCTTGAAGGATGGCCTCTTTTCGGATCTCATCTGGATGTCTGCCTTTTTGAGATATAATGTAACCCTGGTATTTCACCTTGTTTTTCAAAAGTTGTATTTTATTTTGCTAACCTTGTGACCTTGTTCTGCGAGGAAATGCATCAGAGCCAAGGTGTCATTTTTACATTGTCGCTCCAGAGGAGCCGCTACCAGAATGTCATCCACATACAAGAGAATTTGACTCCCACTGGGAGGTACAACTCGAGACAAAGCATTGAACATTTCTTGTGAGTTTTCCCTTGTACATAAGTGCAAACCAGAACTGACTGTCTGTCTTAATTAGCCCTACGTCTGTCTTTCCTTTTGATCACAAGAAATCGGGGACGTCTTTTAAGGCATCCCCTTCCCCTCGGGTCAAAAAGTGTCAGTCACTGTCTTTTGTCAAAACTTCAATCACGCAAGTTCTGGTTGTACATTCAACAAACCACGCTAATCTGTACCTCTGATTCCCTCTGGATTTCAGTTCCTCATCTGTTAATTTGACCCAGTCTGTGATAAGTTCTCCCAGCTCATGCCATGATACCTCGGAGTTCCGCGTGACCGAAACATGAGGTACAGTATCCTGCCTGTATATTTGCAGAATAGGCTGTGGTAGGAGACAAGTAGCCATGTTATTTCCTTCCTTATCACAGTACAGGTATCTTAAGAGCACTTCAGTGTTAGTGCAACTCATTAACTGTTTCTCATAAGACCTATCAGGCCCAGTGGTCCTTTTGTAGTAGATAGTGCAATAGAGGTTCGTCTGGACCTTGTACCTTTCCTCACAGGCTCTTCAATTATTTCTGTCAGGGTTTTGGGCATCTTTAATCCCTCAGTTTGTAAATCCAAGCTGTACCAGTATCAGGGCTCATTATCCACAGCTGTGATTTGTTTTTCACACAGCCGATGGGCTTTGAGGCCCCCCTCCACTGGTACGACAGAAATATCAAGAGCATGCAACATGTCTCTACCCAACGAATTAACAGGACATTTAGTTGACATTACAATTTTACACTGAGCCTTTTTACCTGTCTGTGGATTTTCCACAGTAAGGCCTTCAGACACGGCCTCCTGGTGCATCAACCCATTTGCAGATTTTACATATACTAAACCTTTTCCCTTTACCCCTGGTGGCATATCCAGCGGGTGTATCAGGGTCCTACAAGCCCCAGTGTCACAGAGAAATGTTACCCAACTACTCTTTGCAACCCAGGTTATTTCTGGCTTGGCTTCAGCATGCAAACAAGTTTCAACATTACACACATCCAAAATATCAGATTCTTTCCCATCCTTCTGCTTCTCTCTCTGCAGACACACTTTTACCATACAGGAAACACTCCCCCCTCATCCTTTTCTTTACTTTCTTTTTTGGTTGGAAGTGTCCCTCAGCATGCCTCACATACTTGATTAGCTCCTAGAGTCTGCAGATCCTATGGTTAATCATGTGTTCGTTAACAAAACTTGATATAAGGACTAGCAGCCCCTTCAGGATTGCATTCTTTAGCTGTTGTTCATATGGGCTATCGTTCACTTGATCTACTGGGATTTCTATCCCAGAGTGGTTTTTAAAATTCTTCTTTATCCTAACAATGAAATTATCCACTGTTTCCTCTTCTCCCCATATA
The DNA here is from genome assembly GCA_029206835.1 of Rana muscosa. Classification (NCBI taxonomy): domain Eukaryota; kingdom Metazoa; phylum Chordata; class Amphibia; order Anura; family Ranidae; genus Rana; species Rana muscosa. The sequence continues at coordinate 299,475,428 of CM055124.1, forward strand.
CACTGATTTATAATGGACCAGTCGACTTGACGTATCCATCTATCCTCTCTCTATCTTTGCTATAAGAGCATTTCTTCTGTTTTTGAGTGCTGCATCATCCTGAGGCAACACCCCTCCCTGGTTGTTTAATCCACTCCAATCTCCCACTACATGATGCCAGTCAGGTCCCAGTACCTGTCTGGTGACCTGCTCTATTTCCCTCACATTGAGATGATAGCTAGCAACCATTCCCATGATACCATCCCTGAATTGAGCTATGTGGACCTTGGGATTGCTGTAAGGAGGGTCAGCGGGGTAACTTGTTGCATACCTCTGTCCCATCTGGTGGTGGGGACTGCAGGTCTGCAATAGGGAATTGGGAGCGGGTGGTGAAGTCAGAGGGGGAGCAGCGTCTGTCGGTGGGATTGGAGAGTCCTCTAAAGGGTGTGTAGGGGCTGTCGGGTGCATTAGGTTTGTCGCATTTTGTTCAGTCAATACTTGCTGCACTAAACTTCGGAGGACGGTCATATTATTGTCCTCCTCTTTGTCTAAAAACATAGTCTTTTTATGATTTTTTTTTTTTATGATTTTAACCTACAGTTAGCCTCCTCAAGCCATTTCTTTGCCTGGGGAAGACCTAATTTATTCTATTTCCTTATTTTTCTTTTCTTTTTTTTATTATATATATATATATATATATATATATATATACACATATATACATACATATATATACACATACATACATGCCGGCATAATTTTTATTTATTTTTTAAGCTTTCTACACAACACAGTATTACACAACAATCCTTATTTAAAAATGCAACAAAATCATACTTTGTTTTTCATGTCTTAAGGAGTTTCACATTCTCTTTGTCTAGACTACACATATACTTTGCATCATCATTCAAACCATCAGACTTTCCATGGATCATACTCATTTTAACGTGCACACAGAGTTTTTTTTGTAAGGTCTTCTCACACTGACACAATACCTGCACACAGTATCTTATCACTTCTGCAGCTACTCACAAACTTTCTAGTCGTGACATATCACTTCTAGATTATTGATCTTGTGTGCTGCTATAATACTGGTGTCTTGTCTTCTTACTTAATGTTTTATTCATTTATAGGGAGAATGAACAGAATTACAAGGCGAACGTAAATTCACCTGACTGGTCAACCCCCCCTGATCAAAACATTAATATTTCAGTAAACTGTAGGGAGCATGAACAGAATTACAAAAGAGACTTAATTTCTCTCGACTGTTGTTCCCACACTTTATCAAAACATTAATATTTGTTGATTCAACGGTATTTATAAATGCCTGTACAGGTTTTTTACACAACATACGAGGCTGGCTGAGCGCAAGGGCTCATCAAATTACCTCTATTTGTTACCTGGAAATCTATCAGGCCATACCTTTGTATCAACAGGGGTTCATGTTTTTGATGTAGGAATATTTATGTGTCCCCCACGGGAATTCCTGCAGTTTACAAGGCTGTCAGGACCTAGGTCCTTTGTCGACAAATTTCCTTTATCTGCACCCGGGTATTGGAATGGGACCATACTCCTATATCAAAGGGATTTAAACTACGGACATATCTACTTATATTCCCTCAACTCGGATAAAGCAAAACATATACACAACAGATAAACATTCAATTAATCTCTATATTAGATGTATGTAACAAAATCCCTTAATTCATTAAATCCCTAATCACATTTAGGCCTAAAAGTATAATATAATAAATGAAAATATCTTACCTTGCCCCGAGAGCGGTCTCTTGTGCTGATCCGGTAAGCCGCTGCCCGGGAGGCACTAGTTCAGTGAGCCGGCCTCTGTTAACGTCAAATTTAAGACGGAGGACTTACAGTTTTTTGCCGTACGGACATCGGTTCACTGGGTTGTTGGCTAGTGCTTTCCAGGAATTTGGACTTCCGGCTCGAAGGACCAAAATGTCAAGTAATTTTGGACCGACTCTCGTTACAAGTCAAGATATTTTATTGCATATGCAAGAGAAATGGTTAAATGTATATCTTCTGCTTCAGAGATCCATTTCTGCCTGTCATAGATTCACATTCAGCTTTTATAACCCTTAAACCTTCCCTTTTCCTGTTCGTAACGTCCTGACCATGTATAATTTCAACCTTTATTCTGACGTTAGCAGGAAATAGGGAAATATCCTTTTTCAGCCAACACCTTATGACAGGATATTTCATACAATGGATACATAAATTATCTCATGGTTCGCAGCCCATATTTTGACAGATGTAAGAGTCAGCACATCTTTGCACAATAGAATATGGTCATATGACTTATTCCAGTAATTAGGGCTATTAGAGCTTATTCAGCATATTTAAGTATTAATCGAGTTATATAAAGCAAACATTTTAACTTTAGAAGATATAGTCATATTAATATGCATATTCATAGTTGACATTTAAAGTATAATTTCTAATTTCTCTAACAGTGAGGGGGAAGAGGAAGGAGCTGTGTGTGTGTGTGAGGGGGAAGAGGAAGGAGCTGTGTGTGTGTGTGAGGGGAAAGAGGAAGGAGCTGTGTGTGTGAGGGGAAAGAGGAAGGAGCTGTGTGTGTGTGTGTGAGGGGAAAGAGGAAGGAGCTGTGTGTGTGTGTGAGGGGAAAGAGGAAGGAGCTGTGTGTGTGTGTGAGGGGAAAGAGGAAGGAGCTGTGTGTGTGTGTGTGAGGGGAAAGAGGAAGGAGCTGTGTGTGTGTGTGTGTGAGGGGAAAGAGGAAGGAGCTGTGTGTGTGTGTGTGAGGGGAAAGAGGAAGGAGCTGTGTGTGTGAGGGGAAAGAGGAAGGAGCTGTGTGTGTGTGTGAGGGGAAAGAGGAAGGAGCTGTGTGTGTGTGTGAGGGGAAAGAGGAAGGAGCTGTGTGTGTGTGAGGGGAAAGAGGAAGGAGCTGTGTGTGTGAGGGGAAAGAGGAAGGAGCTGTGTGTGTGTGTGTGTGTGTGAGGGGAAAGAGGAAGGAGCTGTGTGTGTGTGTGTGAGGGGGAAGAGGAAGGAGCTGTGTGTGTGAGGGGGAAGAGGAAGGAGCTGTGTGTGTGAGGGGGAAGAGGAAGGAGCTGTGTGTGTGTGTGTGGGGGAAGAGGAAGGAGCTGTGTGTGTGTGTGGGGGAAGAGGAAGGAGCTGTGTGTGTGTGTGAGGGGAAAGAGGAAGGAGCTGTGCGTGTGTGTGAGGGGAAAGAGGAAGGAGCTGTGTGTGTGTGTGAGGGGGAAGAGGAAGGAGCTGTGTGTGTGTGTGAGGGAGAAGAGGAAGGAGCTGTGTGTGTGTGTGAGGGGGAAGAGGAAGGAGCTATGTGTGTGAGGGGGAAGAGGAAGGAGCTGTGTGTGTGTGAGGGGAAAGAAGAAGGAGCTGTGTGTGTGTGTGTGAGGGGAAAGAGGAAGGAGCTGTGTGTGTGTGTGTGTGAGGGGGAAGAGGAAGGAGCTGTGTGTGTGTGTGAGGGGGAAGAGGAAGGAGCTGTGTGTGTGTGTGAGGGGGAAGAGGAAGGAGCTGTGTGTGTGTGTGAGGGGGAAGAGGAAGGAGCTGTGTGTGTGAGGGGGAAGAGGAAGGAGCTGTGTGTGTGTGTGAGGGGAAAGAGGAAGGAGCTGTGTGTGTGTGTGTGAGGGGAAAGAGGAAGGAGCTGTGTGTGTGTGTGTGTGTGTGTGTGAGGGGAAAGAGGAAGGAGCTGTGTGTGTGTGTGTGAGGGGAAAGAGGAAGGAGCTGTGTGTGTGTGTGTGAGGGGGAAGAGGAAGGAGCTGTGTGTGTGTGTGAGGGGGAAGAGGAAGGAGCTGTGTGTGTGTGTGAGGGGGAAGAGGAAGGAGCTGTGTGTGTGTGTGAGGGGGAAGAGGAAGGAGCTGTGTGTGTGTGTGAGGGGGAAGAGGAAGGAGCTGTGTGTGTGTGTGAGGGGGAAGAGGAAGGAGCTGTGTGTGTGTGTGAGGGGGAAGAGGAAGGAGCTGTGTGTGTGTGTGAGGGGGAAGAGGAAGGAGCTGTGTGTGTGTGTGAGGGGGAAGAGGAAGGAGCTGTGTGTGTGTGTGAGGGGGAAGAGGAAGGAGCTGTGTGTGTGTGTGAGGGGGAAGAGGAAGGAGCTGTGTGTGTGTGTGAGGGGGAAGAGGAAGGAGCTGTGTGTGTGTGTGAGGGGGAAGAGGAAGGAGCTGTGTGTGTGTGTGAGGGGGAAGAGGAAGGAGCTGTGTGTGTGTGTGAGGGGGAAGAGGAAGGAGCTGTGTGTGTGAGGGGGAAGAGGAAGGAGCTGTGTGTGTGTGAGGGGAAAGAGGAAGGAGCTGTGTGTGTGAGGGGAAAGAGGAAGGAGCTGTGTGTGAGGGGAAAGAGGAAGGAGCTGTGTGTGTGTGTGAGGGGAAAGAGGAAGGAGCTGTGTGTGTGTGTGTGTGAGGGGAAAGAGGAAGGAGCTGTGTGTGTGTGTGAGGGGAAAGAGGAAGGAGCTGTGTGTGTGTGTGAGGGGAAAGAGGAAGGAGCTGTGTGTGTGTGTGAGGGGAAAGAGGAAGGAGCTGTGTGTGTGTGTGTGAGGGGAAAGAGGAAGGAGCTGTGTGTGTGTGTGAGGGGAAAGAGGAAGGAGCTGTGTGTGTGTGTGGGAAGAGGAAGGAGCTGTGTGTGTGAGGGGGAAGAGGAAGGAGCTGTGTGTGTGTGAGGGGAAAGAGGAAGGAGCTGTGTGTGTGTGTGAGGGGAAAGAGGAAGGAGCTGTGTGTGTGTGTGAGGGGAAAGAGGAAGGAGCTGTGTGTGTGAGGGGAACGAGGAAGGAGCTGTGTGTGTGTGAGGGGGAAGAGGAAGGAGCTGTGTGTGTGTGTGAGGGGGAAGAGGAAGGAGCTGTGTGTGTGTGTGAGGGGGAAGAGGAAGGAGCTGTGTGTGTGTGTGAGGGGGAAGAGGAAGGAGCTGTGTGTGTGTGTGTGAGGGGGAAGAGGAAGGAGCTGTGTGTGTGTGTGTGTGAGGGGGAAGAGGAAGGAGCTGTGTGTGTGAGGGGGAAGAGGAAGGAGCTGTGTGTGTGTGTGTGTGAGGGGGAAGAGGAAGGAGCTGTGTGTGTGTGTGAGGGGGAAGAGGAAGGAGCTGTGTGTGTGTGAGGGGGAAGAGGAAGGAGCTGTGTGTGTGTGAGGGGGAAGAGGAAGGAGCTGTGTGTGTGTGAGGGGGAAGAGGAAGGAGCTGTGTGTGTGAGGGGGAAGAGGAAGGAGCTGTGTGTGTGAGGGGGAAGAGGAAGGAGCTGTGTGTGTGTGTGAGGGGGAAGAGGAAGGAGCTGTGTGTGTGTGAGGGGGAAGAGGAAGGAGCTGTGTGTGTGTGTGAGGGGGAAGAGGAAGGAGCTGTGTGTGTGTGTGAGGGGGAAGAGGAAGGAGCTGTGTGTGTGTGAGGGGGAAGAGGAAGGAGCTGTGTGTGTGTGAGGGGGAAGAGGAAGGAGCTGTGTGTGTGTGTGAGGGGGAAGAGGAAGGAGCTGTGTGTGTGTGAGGGGGAAGAGGAAGGAGCTGTGTGTGTGTGTGAGGGGGAAGAGGAAGGAGCTGTGTGTGTGTGAGGGGGAAGAGGAAGGAGCTGTGTGTGTGAGGGGGAAGAGGAAGGAGCTGTGTGTGTGAGGGGGAAGAGGAAGGAGCTGTGTGTGTGAGGGGGAAGAGGAAGGAGCTGTGTGTGTGAGGGGGAAGAGGAAGGAGCTGTGTGTGTGTGTGTGTGAGGGGGAAGAGGAAGGAGCTGTGTGTGTGTGTGAGGGGGAAGAGGAAGGAGCTGTTTGTGTGTGTGAGGGGGAAGAGGAAGGAGCTGCGTGTGAGGGGACAGCAGGACAGAGAGGGGAGGAGAGAAGCTGTCTGCCCACCATTACCAAACTATTCATGTAAGTATTCATCTCACAGTATGTTGTGTCAAGTGTATTTATGCATGTGTGTATGTATCTGAGTGCATGTATGTATCTCAGTGTGTGTGTATATAATTGAGCACATGTATAGTATAATCTTAGTGTGTGTATGCATGTTTCTTAGTATATATATCTTAGTGTTTCTTTACAGCAAGTGTATATGCATGTATCTGAGTGTATACAGTGGGTCAACAAAAGTATTTAGTCCGCCACCAATTGTGCAAGTTCTCCCACTTAAAAAGATGAGAGAGACCTGTAATTGTCATCATAGGTAAACCTCAACTATGAGAGACAAAATGTGGAAACAAATCCAGACAATCACATTGTCTGATTTGGAAAGAATTTATTTGCAAATTATGGTGGAATATAAGTATTTGGTGAATATCAAAAGTTCATCTCAATACTTTGTTATATATCCTTTGTTGGCAATGACAGAGGTCAAACGTTTTCTGTAAGTCGTCACAAGGTTGTCACACACTGTTGCTGGTATGTTGGCCCCTCCTCCATGCAGATCTCCTCTAGAGCAGTGATGTTTTGGGGCTGTCGCTGGGCAACACGGACTTTCAACTCCCTCCAAAGGTTTTCTATGGGGTTGAGATCTGGAGACTGGCTAGGCCACTCCAGGACCTTGAAATGCTTCTTACGAAGCCACTCCTTTGTTGCCCGGGCAGTGTGTTTGGGATCATTGTCATGCTGAAAACCCAGCCACATTTCATCTTCAATGCCCTTGCTGATGGGAGGAGCTTTGCACTCAAAATCTCACGATACATGGCCCCATTCATTCTTTCATGTACACGGATCAGTCATCCTGTTCCCTTTGCAGAGAAACAGCCCCAAAGCATGATGTTGCCATCCCCATGCTTCACAGTAGGTATGGTGTTCTTAGGTTGCAACTCAGCATTCTCTCTCCTCCAAACATGACGAGTTGTGTTTCTACCAAACAGTTCTACTTTGGATTCATCTGACCATATGACATTCTCCCAATCCTCTTCTGGATCATCCAAATGCTCTCTAGCAAACCTCAGACGGGCCCGGACATGTACTGGCTTAAGCAGGGGGACACGTCTGGCACTGCAGGATCTGAGTCCCTGGCGGCGTAGTGTGTTACTGATGGTAGCCTTTGTTACGTTGGTCCCAGCTCTCTGCAGGTCATTCACTAGGTCCCCCGTGTGGTTCTGGGATTTTTGCTCACCGTTCTTGTGATCATTTTGACTCCACTGGGTGAGATCTTGCGTGGAGCCCCAGATCGAGGGAGATTATCAGTGGTCTTGTATGTCTTCCTTTTTCTAATTATTGCTCCCACCGTTGATTTCTTCACACCAAGCTGCTTGCCTACTGCATGCAGATTCAGTCTTCCCAGCCTGGTGCAGGTCTACAATTTTGTTTCTGGTGTCCTTCGACAGCTCTTTGGTCTTCACCATAGTGGAGTTTGGAGTGTGACTGTTTGAGGTTGTGGACAGGTGTCTTTTATACTGATAACAAGTTCAAACAGGTGCCATTAATACAGGTAATGAGTGGAGGACAGAGGAGCCTCTTAAAGAAGAAGATACAGGTCTGTGAGAACCAGAAATCTTGCTTGTTTGTAGGGGACCAAATACTTATTTTCCACCATAATTTGCAAATAAATTCTTTCCAAATCAGACAATGTGATTGTCTGCATTTGTTTCCACATTTTGTCTCTCATAGTTGAGGTTTACCTATGATGACAATTACAGGCCTCTCTCATTTTTTTACATGGGAGAACTTGCACAATTGGTGGGGGACTAAATACTTTTTTGCCCCACTGTATATGTGTATGTAATTGAGCATATGTATATATCTGAGTGTGTATGTATTTATCTCAGTATCTGTATGCATTTGAGTGTGTATGCATGTTATTAACTGAACATATTTCTATATCGGAGTATGTAATTTACTATATATACAATATATATAGAATAGTGTGTTAATTGTCTTTAGGTTCATGTATATATGGGAAGGATTGTTAATTAACCGCTTGCCGCACGCAGATATACGTCTGCAGCATGGTAGGGGCAGGCAAAAGGACGTATATATACGTCCCCTTTAAGAAGCGGCATTGTGGACGCGCACGCCCGCCGCAAGCTTCCGTGACTTCGACCGCGGGTCCCGCGGACTCGATGTCTGCGGGCATACCCGCGATCGTGGTCACGGTGAGGAAGAACGGGGAAATGCTGATGTAAACAAGCATTTCCCCAGTCTTCCTAGTCACAGGACACTGATCACAGCTCCCTGTAATCGGAAGTGGTGATCACTGTCGTGTCACACACAACTTATCCCCCCTACAGTTAGAAGCACTCCCTAGGGCACACTTAACCCCTTCACTGCCAGTGTCATTTTCATAGTAATCAGTGCATTTTTATAGCACTGATCGCTGTAAAAATGACAATGGTCCCAAAAATGTGTCAAAAGTGTCCAATGTGTCCGCCATAAAGTCGCAGTCACGATAAAAATCGCAAATCACCGCCATTACTAGTAAAAAAATATATATATAATAATAAAAATGCCATAATACTATCCCTTATTTTGTAGACACTATAACTTTTGCGCACACCAATCAATAAACACTTATCGCAACTTTTTTACCAAAAATATGTAGAAGAATACGTATTGGCCTAAACTGAGGAAAAAATGTTTTTTTATATATTTTTTGGGGATATTTATTACAGCAAAAAGTAAAAAATATTGCATTTTTTCAAAATTGTCGCTCTATTTTTGTTTATAGCGCAAAAAATAAAAACCGCAGAGGTGATCAAATACCACCGAAAGAAAGCTCTATTTGTGGGGAGAAAAGGACGTCAATTTTGTTTGGGAGCCACGTCCGAGCTATTGTCAGTTAAATTGATGCAGTGCCGAATCGCAAAAAGTGGCCTGGTCTTTGGCCAGCGAAATGATCTGGGGCTTAAGTGGTTAAAGGTTTGAAAAAAATTGAAATGCCCATTTTTTTGCAGGTAAAAAATTTGCAAATATTTTTTTTCCTAAGAAATCTGTGAATAAATGACACTTGTGGGTGCACACTGTCGGGGGTGGTGGGTATTGGGGGGAGAGGGGGTGGATGCTGGACATGTTACATGTTATGCCCTAAATACGGGTGTAACTAGGGCTGCCACCTTTTCTTCAAGTCAAACCCGAACACTTTAGCGGCGCACAGCAATTTATTTATTTTTATACATATATTTTGCTAATAAATAACATTTCTAATCATATGAAGTTAATATCAAGACTCCCCCATTACATTACAGTCCACAGAGCTCCCATTTTACATCTGAACTCGCAGAGTTCCCTTTCACTGTAATGTGATGTAAGGGAGAACTCTGGGGGCTCTAACATAAAGGATGCTCTGGGAACCCTGATTTAAGGGGGAACACTGAGAACTCTGATGTAAGGGGGGAACACTGTGGCCTCTGGTGTAAAGGGGAACTCTGATGTAAGGGATGCTCTGAGAACCCTGATTTACCTTAGTGTACTCACTCAGAGGCAGGAGAGAGAAAAGGGGGAGACTTCAGTCACAGACAGGGATGGATGGTGAGCTCACTCACCCCTTGGCAGTCAGCACCTCTCATCCAGATGTATCTGAGGCTGCTGGACTTCAAATTTCTGGCCCCCACTTTCATTTTCTGAGGCACAGCGTCGGGGATTGGACTGTGGGCAGAAACAGAGGGGTAGGGGCAGGAGGAAGAGGTGCAGATCGAGCCCTCTCTCCTCTCCCGTCTGAGTGTGTGTTGGGGGGGGGGGATTGTTAGTGTTGGCTTTGGGCAGCATGAAAGAGAGTGTAACAGACACTCTCAGCTTGGACAACAGAAGCAAGCAACCCTACTGAGAAACCATAGTCCAGTCTGAATAATGTGTCTGGGTTTAAGGCAGTCTGAAACCCGGACGCATGATTCCAAACCCGAACTGTCCGGGTGAATCCCGGACAGGTGGCAACCCTAGGTGTAACATGTAACTTGTTCAGAAGGGTGAACTTAGCCATTCATTTTAGTGGCCAAGGGGTAGTAAAACCAGTGCTAGGGGAAGAGGGCTGTGCTGGGAGATAAAATTTGGTGGGGGAAGGATTTGTGCTAGGAGGAGGAATTTAGGCTTAGAGGAGGGATTGGATGGAGAGGATGTGTGCTGGGGAGGTGGCATTTGTAGGGAAAGGCTTGTGCTAGGAGGGGGATTTTGAGGGGAAGGATTTGTCCTAAGGTTGATTTTGGGGCGGTGGGAAAATATTTGTGCTAGGAGGGGGAACTGGGAGGTAGAATGTGGGGGAGCTACAGCTGCTGATTAGCATTTTCTGACAGGGTCTAGTGCTGCTGTCAGAATCCAATAGGGAGATTCCTCCATCTACAGTAATTCATTTGCTTGGATCAAGTTAATTTTTTTTTCGTTCAGCCCACTGGCTGAATGAAAAGTAACTGTGTATGGCCAGCTTAAAGGGGAGTTCCAGCCTTTTTTTATGTTTATTAAAAGTCAGCAGCTACAAAAAGTGTAGCTGCTGGCTTTTAATAAACATACACTTACCTGTTCCACTGTCCAGCGACGCGCCACCCGGAGCTCCGCTCCTCTCCCCCCTTCTCCGCCGGCGCCTCCATTCATTGTGTGGGCACCCAGCCGTGACAGCTTTCGGCTTCACGGCCGGGCACTCACTGCGAATGCGCGAACGGCGCAGCGCTCTCTGAATGGACAGGCGATCGCCTGGGACCTGTCAGTCCAGGGGAGGGCTGGGCCAGGGGGCAGGGTGGCAATTGCCTCCCAGGCCGCCCTAACTTATGTTCAAAATGGCCATTTTCTTTTTTATTCTGGTCTAGGAAGTCGGGCCGGGGGCATGGCCATGGCGGCCGACAACTAGCTGTTGCATTCCGGGAGTTGTAGTCCGCACTCAAGCTTCTGGTGGGTGGAAAACACAGCAGCGCAGAGGAAACTACAACTCCCTGGGACCAGATTCTTGGAAGCAGGCAGAGGCAGGGCGTGCCAGGGAGTCGGGACGCAGGGCTGGGCGCTGGCTGCAACTTGACCCCAGGATCAGGAGCGTTACCCCCCAGGAGACCATGGCGTGCAAGGACCTGCTGAGCTGAGATCGCTGAGGTGAGAGACCCTGACACCCCTAGCTGACCCCCCATCCCCCCCATACACCCCATGTAACCTGCCCCAGTGATCAGGCTGCATTGATGGGCACTGGAGTTGGCTGCACTGATGGGCACTGGTGAGGCTGCATTGAAAAACCAGGTGGGCCATGGATGGTGAGCTGATTCGGCGGTTCAATTGGCAACTTGACTGGACTTGCCCCTCAGGCCTAAGGCCGCCAGCCCTCCCCTGTGTCAGTCCCAGGTGATCGCCTACAGGGAGGGGCCGCCACAAGGCGATATGATGTATCGCCTAGGCGAGCCCAGGGCGGAAGGAGGAAGTGGGACAGGAAGTCCCACTCCTACTGAAGCCCCCACCCCCCCCCCCCCCAAAAAAAAAATTACATGCCAAATGTGGCATGTAAGGGGGCGAGGAGTGGATAAAGCGGAAGTTCCAAATTTGGGTGGAACTCCGCTTTAAGAGACTCCTGAACTATTCACACTATTGTACATTACATACCGTATATACTCGAGTATAAGCCGACCCGAATATAAGCAGAGGCACCTAATTTTACCACAAAAAACTGGGAAAACTTATTGACTCGAGTATAAGCCTAGGGTGTCCATCTGCATGCCCCACTGTGCCTCACTTTGCCTCACTGTGTCCGTGTGCATGCCTCACTGTGCCCATGCCTCACTGTGCCCATGCCTCACTGTGTTCATGACTAGACTGACGTTTAACATGGGAGTCTATGGAAGGGGTGCCTGGGTTTGAAAAATCGCTGCTCCCTGGCCGTAGGTCCCCCAGACAAAAATCTTTTCACACTCATAGAGGAGAAATGGGGCTACATGTGTGCCAAGTTTCGGGTCCTGGGGACCTACGACCAGCTGATACCGGGTCCCCAAAGTCACCAGAGAAATGACCATTTAACATGGGAGTCTATGGAAGGGGTGCCCGGCTTTGAAAAATCGGTGCTCCCCGGCCGTAGGTCCCCCGGACAACAAACTTTTCACACTTGTAGAGGAAGAGGGGCTACATGTGGGCCAAGTTTGGGGTCCAGGGGCCCTACGGTCGGCCGGTACCGGGTCGAGTATAAGCCGAGAGGGGGGGGGGGGGGCATTTTCAGCACCAAAAAATGTGCTGAAAAACTCGGCTTATACTCAAGTATTTACGGTACTTCTGACCAAAGTGATCATTGTCTCCACAGTTGCTGGTTGCTAATCAGTCCCTGGCTATTTTGATGACGGTCTTCTTTAAGGTAGGCTCAAAGAGTTAGCTGCCTGTTTATATTCAGTGCACATAAAATCATATGTAATGTAGGGATGAGCTTCGTGTTCGAGTCGAACGTACGTTCGACTCGAACATCGGCTGTTCGATCGTTCGACGAAGATCGAACGATTTGGGCCGTTCGCGCCAAATTCGAGTGACGCGAACGGCCCACAATGCACTACGCCATCGCAGTGTCATCCAGGCGCTGTGATTGGCCAAGCATGCACTGTGACCCCGCATGCTTGGCCAATCACAGCGCCGGCAGCGAGGAGAGCAATGATTGGCCATAGGCAGGATGCCTGTGGCCAATTATTGCTGAGGGTGTTTAGTACACGCCCCACACTATAAAAGGCCGCCAGCACGGCGGCCTAGTGTAGTGTGTTCCGGAGCAGGGAAAGAGAAGCATAGGCAGGGACAGTGACATTTAATTTTTTTTGCTTAACCTGGATTCCTTTAGTTTAGGGAAAGAGAAGGATAGGTAGGGAGAGTGTCAGTGTGTTTTACTGTGCGAATCCTTGTTTCTAGGGACAGGGAAGGACAGTGAGGGAATTCTCCTTGTGCTATAGTGTGCTTTAAAAAAACATTTTTTCTAGGGACAGAAAACTATAGGTAGGAAGAGTGTCAGTTTCTTTCACTGTGATAATCCTTGTTTCTAGGGACAAAGAAGGAAAGTGAGGAAAATTCTCCTTGTGCTATAGTGTGCTTTAAAAAAAAATTTTTCTAGGGACAGAAAACTATAGGTAGGAAGAGTGTCAGTTTCTTTCACTGTGATAATCCTTGTTTCTAGGGACAGGGAAGGACAGTGAGGGAAATTCTCCTTGTGCTATAGTGTGCTAAAGCATTCCTCATCAACCATCTTTGAAATCCTTGTTTTTTTGGACAGTCAGGGAAATTGTCGTTGTGCTATTCTGTGCAAAAGCAATCATCCTCAACCATATTTAGAAATCCTTAAGTAAAGGGACAGAGAAGGACACCTGAAGGTAGCCCTTATTGCTTTTTTCCCATCTCCCTGCAGGCCATCTATTAGAATGTCTGGAAGGCAAACAAGGAGAGGCAGACAGTCAGGAGGCAATAAAAGAGGGCAAGCAGGCTCTGTGTCTGGGGGCAACAGTGCTGGTCGTGGACGCGGTGCATTGTCATCAGCACATGGCCATGGGACACGCTTGTCCTTCTTTTCGGCAGCTGGACATGTTGAGCCACATCATGCCGAAGACTTGGTAGAGTGGATGACCAAGCCCTCCTCCTCCTCCTCATCCTCTCTCACCCAGGCTCAGGGTACTGGAAAAGCAGCTGCCAAAGCGTCCTCTTCCCTGGTATCAATGTCAGACTCATCATCAGTCACTCCTTCCCTAGACCCACCATGTCCTCCTCCTGAGGAGTCCCCCGAACTGTTTGAGCACAGTGTTGGGTACATGCTCCAGGAGGATGCCCAGCGTTTCGAAGGGTCTGATGATGAAACCCAGCTACAGGAAGGCAGTAGCGTGAGAGCAGACAGAGGGGATGCTCAAGAAGGACACCAATCTGGCAGTCATGTTCCAGCAGCTGCAGCATACTGCCAGATTGGCTCCAGTGATGAGGAAGGAGGGGATGATGAGGTCACTGACTCCACGTGGGTGCCTAAGAGGAGGAGGAGGAGGATGAGGAGGAGGCACATCTCCAACGAGGCAGGATGCCCTTTGGTGGCCAGCGTAAGGGCAGTACACCGACGGAATCACACCGCAGAGCTCCGCCTGTGCAGGGCGCTGCCTCTGCCCGTCATTCAAAAAGTTCTTTGGTGTGGGCCTTTTTTGAGGCTAGTGCATCAGATCGCACAGCTGCTGTTTGCAACATATGTCTCAAGCGTATATCGCGTGGCCAAAACATCAGCCGCTTGGGTACCACATGCCTGACCAGACATATGTTGACCTGCCATGCAGCTCGTTGGCAAGCCTACCTCAAAGACCCACACCAAAGAACAAAGCGGACCTCTCCTTGCACCGCATCAGCTGGGATCTCCAACCCCACTATAACTTCAGTCCTCTCTGAAACATGCACTGAGAGGAATGAAGGTGTAGAATTAGGTGTGTCACAGCCAAGTACTTGCGGCCACTCTGCTAGCAGTACACCGACGTCCGATTCTAGCAGGCAAATTTCCCTGCCCCAGCTGCTGGACCGTCGAAAGAAGTTCACTCCCAGCCATCCACATGCCCAGCGGTTGAATGCTAGCTTGGCTAAATTGCTAGCGCTTCAACTGCTGCCTTTTCAGTTGGTAGACTCGGCCCCCTTCCGTGAGTTTGTGCAATGTGCGGTTCCTCAGTGGCAGGTTCCCAAACGCCACTTTTTCTCATGGAAGGCTATTCCGGCTCTCTACCGGCATGTGGAAGGCAATGTCTTGGCCTCGCTGGACAGGGCGGTCATCGGTAAGGTGCATATTACCGCTGACTCATGGTCCAGCAGGCATGGACAGGGACGTTACCTTTCTTTCACGGCCCATTGGGTCACTCTTTTGGCAGCTGGGAAGGATGCAGGACAAGGTGCAGTAGTGTTGGAGGTTGTTCCACCGCCACGCCTCCAAAATGCTACTACTGGTTGTGACACACCTCTCTCCTCCACCCCCTCCTCTTCTTCTTCCTCCATGGCCTCTTCCTGTGGTTTGTCCTCGGAACCAGCGGTGCTCCGTAGGCGTTCAAGGGGCTACGCAAGTACGCAGGCAAAAAGATGCCATGCCGTGCTTGCGCTGGTGTGTTTGGGGGACAGAAGCCACACTGGGGCAGAGGTCCTGTCTGCTCTGCAGGGCCAGGCCGAGAGGTGGTTGACGCCACGCCAGCTTAAGCCAGGAATGGTGGTTTGCGACAATGGCACCAACCTCCTCTCCGCCCTCCGACAGGGACAACTGACCCATGTGCCCTGTGTGGCTCACGTCCTTAACCTGGTGGTGCAGCGGTTCTTGGGCAGGTACCCGGGCTTACAGGATGTCCTGAGGCAGGCCAGGAAAGTCTGTGTGCATTTCCGCAGATCTTATAATGCCAGTGCTCGCCTGGCTGAGCTGCAAAAGGAGTTGAACCTGCCCAAGAACCGCCTTATATGTGACATGCCCACCAGGTGGAACTCAACGTTGGCCATGCTGCAGCGGCTGCACACGCAGCAGAGGGCCATCAATGAGTACCTGTGCGACTACGGCACCAGGACAGGGTCAGGGGAGCTTGGTTTTTTTTCTCCACGCCAGTGGGGCATGATCAGGGATGCATGCACTGTCCTGGCACCATTTGAGGAGGCCACGAGGATGGTGAGCAGTGACAGTGCATGCATCAGTGACACTGTACCTCTTGTCCACCTGTTGGAGCACACGCTGCGTGGAATAATGGACAGGGCACTTGAGGCAGAACAGAGGCAGGAAGAGGAGGACTTCCTTGCCTCTCAAGGCCCCCTTTACCCAGACAGTGTTCCTTCTGTCCCACCCATCGCACAGGAAGAGGAGGAGGAGGAGGATTGTGTCAGCATGGAGGTGGAGGCTGGCACTCAGCATCATCAGCAGCAGTCTTTTAGGGATGATTTACAGTCCCAAGAAACCAGTGGACTTGTACGTGGCTGGGAGGAGGTGGCTGCGGATCATGCCGTCCTTAGTGACCCAGAGGACTCCGGACCGAATGCCTCAGCAAACCTACGCTGCATGGCCTCCCTGATCCTGCAAAGTCTGCGGAAGGATCCTCGTATTCTTCGGATCAAGGAGAGGGACCATTACTGGCTGGCCACTCTCCTTGATCCACGGTACAAGGGTAAGGTTGCGGACCTTATGTTACCGTCGCAGAGGGAGCAGAGGATGAGACAACTCCGGGAGGCCTTGCAGAAAGGTCTGTGCAACGCGTTCCCAGAGACTGGGAGGTTACAAACTCCTGGTCCTGGACAACGAGTTGCTGAGGCTTCGGCCAGTCAAAGAAGGAGCGGTGGGGAAGGTGGCCGTCTGACCGATGCGTTCAGACAATTCTTTAGTCCGCAGCCCCAAAGTATGATCGGTTCCAGCAACCATCGCCAGCGTCTGATAAACATGGTGCAGGAATATCTAGGGGCAAGGTCAGACTTGGACACCTTCCCCACCGAAAATCCTATGGCTTACTGGGTCTTGAGGATGGATCACTGGCCAGAGCTTGCACAGTATGCAATTGAGCTACTGGCCTGTCCTGCATCCAGCGTTCTTTCGGAACGCACATTCAGTGCTGCTGGAGGATTTGTCACGGATCACAGGGTGCGCCTGTCCACCGACTCGGTTGATCGACTGACTTTCATCAAGATGAACCAGTCTTGGATCACCACCAGCTACCACACACCTGATGCTGATATAACAGACTAATTGATTTTAACATGTCACATCCCTTCAAGACTGATGCTGATGCTGAGTGCCTGTGCTGTTATGTTGACTGGCTATCCTCCTCCTCCGAGTCCTCAATGATACGATTGATGATGATAGCTTGGAAGATCATTTTTGTTTATGGGTGCCGCCACCAGTGGCTAAGGCCCAATTTTTCAGCCCCTGTTTAACAGGGGCGTGTCATTACAATTTTTGAAGCAATACTTTGCAACAGGGCTCATTGCTGTGCTCCAAGTACAGTATCTGTGAGGGGTTGTAGTGTTGTGCCACCAGTGCCTAAGGCCCAATTTTTCAGCCCCTGTTCAACAGGGGCATGCAATTACAATTCTTGATCTAATAATTCACAGCAGGGCCCATTGCTGCACCCACCAAGAGTAACTCTGAGGGCTTACAGTGTTGTGGCAACGCCACCACCACCACCACCACGAAAGGCCCAATTTTTCAGCCCCTGTTCAAAAGGGGCATGTAATTACAATTCTTGATCTAATAATTCACAGCAGGGCCCATTCCTGCACCCACCAAGAGTAACTCTGAGGGCTTACAGTGTTGTGGCAACGCCACCACCACCACGAAAGGCCCAATTTTTCAGCCCCTGTTCAAAAGGGGCATGTAATTACAATTCTTGATCTAATAATTCACAGCAGGGCCCATTCCTGCACCCACCAAGAGTAACTCTGAGGGCTTACAGTGTTGTGGCAACGCCACCACCACCACCACCACGAAAGGCCCAATTTTTCAGCCCCTGTTCAAAAGGGGCATGTAATTACAATTCTTGATCTAATAATTCACAGCAGGGCCCATTCCTGCACCCACCAAGAGTAACTGTCAGGGCTTACAGTGTTGTGGCACCAGCACCACCATTAAAGGCCCAATTTTTACTACCACTGTTCAACAATTATATGTAATTAAAATTCCTGATATAATAGTTGACAGCAGGGCGTTCCAGCACCAACCAAGAGTAACTGTGAGTGCTTACAGTGTTGTGCCAACACCAACAACTAAGGGGCCTATTTCTGCAGAGTATATACGGCAGGTCCCTACTTTCAAACATCCAACTTACAAACGACTCCTACTTGCAAACGCAAGAAGACAACAGGAAGTGAGAGGAAATCTACCCCTTGGAAGGAAAATTCTCTCCTGTAAGAATAAATATGGGAGAAAGGTGTCTCCTCTGTACTGATGCTTTATCAGCAATCCTTGTTTCAAGAAAAACACCACATTTCAAAAACAGTTGTCATTGGGACGGAAAGTGAGGTGAAATGTTCTGAACAGGGGCACAGACAGCAAAACAAATGTTACAGGGGTGATAACCCTTACCTATGTTTTCCAAAAAGTTTAAAAATAGATTTTTGGGCTGGAGCTACACTTAAACAATGTACCTGTTCAAAATTACAAACAGATTCTACATAAGAACAAACCTACAGTCCCTGTCTTGTATGCACCGCCTGTATACGGCTGTTCAGAGTATATAGGGCCTTTTTTATTTTATGTGCGGGGTTCCCCTTAATATCCATACAAGACCCAAAGGGGCTGGTAATGGGCTGGGGTAGGGGGGGGGGGGTCATGGGGTAGCTATGCCATTTTTCTTAAAGATTTTCATCCATATTACCGGGACCAGACATTACATTAAAGCCGCAAGCAGTTTTAAATGGCTTTTTTTTCCTTTAGAAGTGTCATTTTGTGCAGGGACAGTTCTAAACACGGGAAACACGTGGCACTTCACAGGCATACTTTATACACCCCCCAGGTACGATATTTAAAGGAATATTTGACTTTTTTTTTTCACTTTATGCATCATTAAAATGACTGCTCCCGAAAAACGACCGTTTTTAAAACTTCTTTTTGCATTGATACATGTCCCCTGGTGCACAACCCGGGTTCCCAAACCCTTTTTAGGACAATAACATGCATAATAGTTGTTATAATTAGCACTTTAGAATTCGAACGTTCGCATCCATTGTATTTAATAGGGTTCTAATGTTCGTACGAACTTTCGGTCCGTTCGCGGGTTCTGGTGCGAACCGAACCCGGGGGTGTTCGGCTCATCACTAATGTAATGGTAGCATTTCATTTTTTTTTAAATAATAGTGCTGATGGGTATGCATATCTGTGAGACTATTTCTTGTGGCACAGCAATCAAAGCCTATTTTATGAGTTCACAAAGGTTTGATTTATTAAACCATACTCCTTTAAGCCCATTCACTGTTCTCTGCAATTTGGCCAGCACCCAGTGTTCGCCGTGACGCGCTGTGCATGCCACATTACTGCTCAAGTTTTGGGTGCCCCAGGTCTTGTATAGTTCTAGCAACACCCCTGTATTATACCCAGGCCATCCACAATGACCACCAACCCCATAAGGTAAGCAATACTCCACTCCTGGGCTGATTTAACCTAACATTTAAACAGGCTGTTTTTAGAAGCATTGTCCATCTCACTCCCCCCTGTTCGCTCACAGTCTCCAACGTCTTTAACAATCCTATTGTCTATAGTGTATACTAAAAAAAAATGCCGTGCGCCAGTAAAGTGTTCGGGTTTGGCTTGAAGAAAAGGTGGCAACCCTACCTGTATGTCCCTTCAAATTTGCCGCCTAGCGGGCGCACGCGTGCCTTCGTGAGTGCGCTCGTGGGTCCCAGGAACTCGATGTTCCCAGGTGGCCCGCGATTGCGGTCGGCAAAAGGCAGAACAGGGGGATGCCTTTGTAAACAAGGCATTCCCCTGTTCTGCCTAGTGACATGTCACTGATCGAATGTTCCCTGTGATCGGGAACAGTGATCAGTGACGTGTGACTGGTAGCTCCTCCCCCTAACAGTTAGAACACATCCCTAGGACCCACTTAACCCCTTCAGCGCCACCTAGTGTTTAACCCCTTCACTGCCAGTGTCATTTTTAGAGTAATCAGTGCATTGTTATAGCACTGATCGCTGTAAAAATGACAATGGTCCCAAAAATGTGTCAAAAGTGTCCGATGTGTCCGCCATAAAGTCGCAGTCACGATAAAAATCGCTGATCGCCGCCATTACTAGTAAAAAAAATAATAATAATAAAATTGCCATAAAACTATCCCCTATTTTGTAGACGCTACAACTTTTGCGCAAACCAATCAATATACGCTTATTGCGATTTATTTATTTTTTTTACCAAAAACATGTAAAAGAATACGTATCGGCCTAAACTGAGAAAAAATTTGCTTTTTTAAAAAAAAAAAATGGGGATATTTATTATACAAAATATAGTTTTTTTTTTTTTTTTTAAATTGTCACTATTTTTGTTTATAGCGCAAAAAATAAAAACCGCAGAGGTGATCAAATACCACCAAAAGAAAGCTCTATTTGTGGGGGGAAAAAAAGATGTCAATTTTGTTTGGGAGCCACGTCGCACGACCGCGCAATTGTCAGTTAAAGCGACGCAGTGCCGAATTGCAAAAAGTGGCCTGGTCTTTCTTTGGCCAGCCAAATGGTCCAGGGCTTAAGTGGTTAATAAACAAAAAACAAAAAACCTTGTGTGTTGCCATGTGTACTAAATTAATACCATAAGCTGCTGGCACGTAACACAATCCATTATATTTATGTGTAATAGACAATTAAATTATATTGAATTAAATACAATTAAATTATATATTTGTATGTGACTGTACCTGTCTTGTTTGACATGTGATGTTTTTGGTGTGTATACCAAACATTTTGGAAAAATAAAACTCTGATAAAAAAAATATATATAACCAGAAACATAGCACAATACATAGGCGTGCGCACAGGGTATGCCAGGTGTGCCTGGGCACACCCTAATCACCCTGTGCTGAGCAGATTCCCCTTGCTGCTTGGCTTGACTGGGGAATCTCTGTCCTCAGTCTCTTTCTCTGTCTCCAAATTGAGACAATAGGGGTCTGTTTAGACTAGTGGTGCAACGGATCGGTGGTGATCCGTGATCCGAACGGGTCACCCTGTTCGGATCACCACGCGATCCGCGGAGCGCTCTGGAGCCTCGGCCGTAGGAAACGCCGCGGCTTCGGCCTAGCTCCGGAGGGGCGGCCATCTTTGTACACCCGGCGGCGGCTGCTGTAGTGACGTTTTGCCGCCGCCATCTTGCTCCACCCCACACTCCTCACTCTCATTACTGTGAAGGGGCCAAGCGGACATCTTGTTACACCCAACAGAGTTTTAGATTTCAGGTATTTTATATGCTTATAAGCTTAAATACATTATTTGGAAATCCAAGGGACTGTTTACATTTAAAATTTTAAAAGCAGCAGCAAACCTTACATGATTGCTAATGTGACAGAACACCTCTGATTTTCACATTTAACATTTAGTTAAATGTGAAAATCAGAGGTGTTCTGTCACATTAGCAATCATGTGAGGTCAGCAGGTTTGCTTCCGCTTTTAAAATTTAACATGTAAAGAGTCCGTTGGATTTACAAATACTGTATTTAACCGCTAGTCCCCCACCCACTGTCAATTGACGGCGGGCGGAGGACACTCTCGTTCTGGGAGGACGTCATATGACGTCCTCCCTTTTAAAATGAGCTAGGAGGCGCGCGCGCGCCCGCCGCGTTCCCAAGGCCCCAATGCGCGTGCCCGGCGGCCGCGATTGCCCGGGAAACAAGCAGGAAAGTGGATCTCTGTGTGTAAACACAGAGATCCACGTCCTGTGAGGGAGAGGGGACCAATGGTGTGTCCCTTGTACATAGGGACAACCATCGGTCACCTCCCCCAGTCAGTCCCCTCCCCCCACAGTAAGAACACATTAAGGGAACATATTTAACTGCCAGTCATATTTATACAGTAATCAATGCATTTTTATAGCAGGGATCGCTGTATAAATGTGAATGGTCCCAAAAATGTGTCAAAAGTGTCCGATGTGTCCGCCGCAATATCGCAGTCACAATAAAAATCGCAGATCGCCGCCATTACTAATAAAAAAATGCTATAAATCTATCCCCTATTTTGTAGACGCTATAACTTTTGCGCAAACCAATCAATACGCGCTTATTGCGATTTTTTTTTTTTTTTTTTTTACCAAAAATATGTAGAAGAATACGAATCGGCCTAAACTGAGGAAAATTTTATAAAAAAAAAAAAAATGGGTATTTATTATAGCAAAAAGTAAAAAATAGTGTTTTTTTTTCAAACTGGACGCTCTTCTTTTGTTTATAGCGCAAAAAATAAAAACCGCAGAGGTGATAAAATACCACCAAAAGAAAACTCTATTTGTGGGAAAAAAAGGACGCAAATTTCGTTTGGGAGCCACGTCGCACGACCGCGCAATTGTCATTCAAAGTGTGACAGCGCTGAAAGCTGAAAAATGGCTTGGGCAGGAAGGGGGTTTTCGTGCACAGTAGGGAGGTGGTTAAGCTTAGAAGCTCCGTTTTGTGTTTAAAATAACTGTGAAATCGAAAAACCCGGTGGGTGTAACATTTTTTTTTTTTTTGCCGATCCGAAAATGATCCGATCCGTGGATCGATCCAATCCGTGAGTTTTTTTGACCCGTTGCACCCCTAGTTTTAGACCTCTGATATTTAACCAAAGCACCCCAATGGAGCTTCTAAATTGTAAAAAACAATAATAAAAATTACTGTAAAAAAATAAAAAAATAATTTGAAAAAAGTAATAAAAAATATATATAAAAAATAAGCTACTGCCACCAATCTCTGCCCTACTTACATCGTCCACTGCTCTACCAACACTGTCCTATATCTATATATATATATATATATATATATATATATATATATATATACACAGTATATACACAATGGCATGGCATGAGTGTTTGAGTTTTGGGTGCACACCCTAATGCAATAGGCTGCGCACACCTATGGCACAATATAACCATGCAATAATTAAAGATCACATACCATGATATCATCAAGAAAGGCCTCATCCTCCTGTGTCTTCTGCTTCTGAAATGCCTATTCAGTTTCCAAAGCTCCCTGCCCCTGTTAAATACTGTAAGCCGCCCAGAAAGAGGCGTCAATAATGCGAAATACCCTCATAAGACACAACTCAGCAGTTGGTGTCATAAGTCTCCATAGAGAATCAAAGCTAAGATATATACAAATAGCAGCTGAACCTCAAAAGGTCAATCGTTGGACAAATAAGAAAGTTGACATAGGGCAGCTAACAGAAACTGGAGGATGAGTTCTAAGTACACTGCTGCCAGCTCCTCATTTTACATGTCAAAGGAGACATGCGGAATAGTGGCCCACCTGAGTCAGGCCAAGACCTTCACACAGGATCTGAACTGTCAGGTTAAACAAGGCAGCATGGATTCCTGTGAAGATCAATATACATGAAATCTCTAATAGAAGCCACCATGGTTTCTGTCTGCATGCCCATCCTCAAACATTTGCATCCTCTGATTTACAATTAGGGATGAGCTAAGTGGACACTTTTGACTTTTTTTTAATCGTGCGGTTAAAAAGTTAGATCATTAAACTCTGTCTATACCAGGGGTCTCCAAACTGCGGGCCTTTGCTTGCCTTTATCCGGCCCTTGGGGCACGTTTGCTTCCACTGATACAAGATACTATTCCTCCCACTGAAACCAACAATGGGGCATTTAATTAAAAATGACTAATGCGCAGGGCCTTTTTTCTCAGGAAATAGGCGCAGGAACTCAACCCCCCCCCCTCCCTCCACACACACGCACCCTCCAAACAAAATAGTGAGTGTGGTCACAAACAGTGAAAGGCTTTTAAAGGGGCATTAAATTAGGGTGACCAGACATCCCCGGTTTCCGGGGACAGTCCCCAGATTGAGGACACTGACCCTGGACCAAGTCTGTCCCCGGTTTTGTCCCCGGATTGGATTGGAACAGGGGCTGGGGCAATTTCAAAGGCAGTCAGTGCAGAATTAATAAAAAAATTCAGAATTACACACCCCCGCTCCGCCGCTCCTACTAGATTAGGGGGGTCTATTTTTTTCCAGTATCTGTGCCCCTTTCTGATGATCATGTGCTGGTCGGAGTGGAGGGAATATTTCTTCAGTTTTTGGTTCATGCCCATTCAGCTCCGCTCGCATGTTCTTCTGCTTGGCTCAAGTCCCGGCCAGCCGCCTGCCTGCTTATCTCCTTGCCTTCCCTGGCGGAGTGATCTTCCTCCGCTCCCCACTAGGGATGAGCTTTATGTTCGAGTCGAACATGTTTGACTCGAACATTGGCTGTTCGCCCGTTCGGGAGCAGTGATTTTAATAATGCTTAAAGTGAAACAATAAAAGTGAAATATTCCTTTAAACTTTGTACCTGGGGGGGTGTGTATAGTATGCCTGTAAAATAGTGCATGTTTCCCGTGTTTAGAACTGTCCCTGCACAAAATGTAATTTCTAAAGGAAAAAAAGTCATTTAAAACTACTCGCGGCTATTGTAAGGGGGACCCCAAAGCAAAAAAAAAAGCGTGGGGGTCCCCCCCCAAAATCCATATCTGGCCCTTCAGGTCTGGTATGGATATTAACCACTTAAGCCCCGGACCATTTGGTAGCTAAAGGACCAGAGCTGTTTTCAGAATTTTGCACTGCGCTGCTTTAACTGTAAATTGTGCGGACATGCAATGTTGTACCGAAACAAAATTTGCGTCCTTTTCTTCCCACAAATAGAGCTTTCTTTTAGTATTTGATTGCCTCTGCGATTTTTATTTTTTGCGATATAAACGGAAAAAGGCAGGAAATTTTGAAATAAAATTATATTTTCTACTTTTTGTTATAAGAAAAATCGAATAAACACAATTTTAGTCATACATTTAGGTCAAAATGTATTCAGCCACATGTCTTTAGTAAAAAAAATGTCAATAAGCGTATATTTATTGGTTTGCGCAAAAAGTTATAGAGTTTACAAACTAGGGTACATTTTATGGAATTTTACACAGCTTTAAATTTATGACTGCCTATCTCATTTCTTGAGGTGCTAAAATGACAGGGCAGTACAAACCCCCCCCAAATGACCCCATTTTGGAAAGTAGACACCCCAAGGAAATTGCTGAGAGGCATGTTGAGCCCATTGAATATTTTTTGTTTTTGTCCCAAGTGATTGAATAATGACAAAAAAAAAAAAAAATTACAAAAAGTTGTCACTAAATGATATATTGCTCAAACATGCCATGGTTATATGTGGAATTGCACCCCAAAATACATTTTGCTGCTTCTCCTGAGTACGGGGATACCACATGTGTGGGACTTTTTGGGAGCCGCGTACGGGGCCCCAAAAACCAAGCACCGCCTTCAGGATTTCTAAGGGCGCAAATTTTTGATTTCACTCCTCACTACCTATCACAGTTTCGAAGGCCATAAAATGCCAAAATAGCACAAAACCCCCCCAAATGACCCCATTTTGGAAAGTAGACACCCCAAGATATTTGCTGAGAGGCATGTTGAGTCCATGGAATATTTTATATTTTGCCACAAGTTGTGGGAATATGACAAACTTTTTTTGCACAAAGTTGTCACTAAATGATATATTGCTCACACATGCCATGGTTATATGTGAAATTACACCCCAAAATACATTCTGCTGCTGCTCCTGAGTACGGGAATACCACATGTGTGGGACTTTTTGGGAGCCTAGCCGCGTACGGGACCCCAAAAACCAAGCACCGCCTTCAAGGTTTCTAAGGGCATAAATTTTTGATTTCACTCCTCACTACCTATCACAGTTTTGAAGGCCATAAAATGCCAAGATGGCACAAAACCCCCCCAAATGACCCTATTTTGGAAAGTAGACACCCCAAGCTATTTGCTGAGAGGCATGTTGAGCCCATTGAATATTTTTTTTTTTTTTTGTCCCAAATGATTGAATAATGACAAAAAGAAAAAAAAAAGAAAAAATGTACAAAAAGTTGTCACTAAATGATATATTGCTCACACATGCCATGGTTATATGTGGAATGTATTTTGGGGTGCAATTCCACATATAACCATGGCATGTTTGAGCAATATATCATTTAGTGACAACTTTTTGTACATTTTTTTTTTTCTTTTTGTCATTATTCAATCACTTGGGACAAAAAAAAAAATATTCAATGGGCTCAACATGCCTCTCAGCAAATAGCTTGAGGTGTCTACTTTCCAAAATGGGGTCATTTGGGGGGGTTTTGAACTGTCCTGGCATTTTATGCACAACATTAGGAAGCGTATGTCACACATCATCCACTCTTCTAACCACTTGAAGACAAAGCCCTTTCTGACACTTTTTGTTTACATGAAAACATTTTTTTTTTTGCAAGAAAATTATGTTGAACCCCCAAACATTATATATTTTTTGAAAGCAAAGGCCCTACAGAATAAAATAGTGGGTGTTGCATTTTTTTTTTCCACACAGTATTTTCGCAGCGATTTTTCAAACGCATTTTTTGGGGGAAAAACACACTTTTTTTATTTTTAATGCACTAAAAAACACTATATTGCCCAAATGTTTGATGAAATAAAAAAGATGATCTTAGGCCGAGTACATGGATACCAAACACGACATGCTTTAAAATTGCGCACAAACGCGCAGCGGCGACAAACTACATTCATTTTTAAAAGCATTTAAAAGCCTTTACAGGTTATCACGTTAGATTTACAGAGGAGGTCTACTGCTAAAATTACTGCCCTCAATCTGACCTTCGCGGTGATACCTCACATGCATGATGCAATTGCTGTTTACATATGACGCTAGACCGACGCTTGCGTTCGCCTTTGCACAAGAGCAGGGCAGGACAGGGGTGCTTTTTTTTTTTTTTTCTTTTTTTATTATTTATTTTTCTTTTTTCTTTTATTTTTAAACTGTTCCTTCCCTATTTTATTTTTTTTCCAATTTTTATTGTTATCTCAGGGAATGTAAATATCCCCTATGGTAGCAATAAGTAGTGACAGGTAGTCTTTTTTTGAAAAAAATTGGGGGGTTAGACCCTAGATCTTTACTCTGCCCTCAAAGCATCTGACCACACCAAGATCAGTGTGATAAAATGCTTTCCCAATTTCCCAATGGCGCTTTTTATATCCGGGGGGGGGGGGGACATTCCCTCCCACTGCTTGTAAAAGCAGTCTAGAGGCTAATTATATGCTAGAATTGCTTTTACATGAAAGCCGGCCACTGGCTGAAAAGAATGATACCAAGATGATACCTAAACCTGCAGGCATCAATCTGGTATAAACATTCAAAGCCCAGCAACATACCAGTACGTTGCTGGTCCTTGTTGGACATGTATTGTAATCTTCTTTTTCATGCAGCCTGTTGGCTGAACGAAAAAAAGAGATTGATCGGTGGGTATGCCCACCATTAGAATACCTCCCTTCATCCACCCACTTCTAATGATGGGCATACATGCACCATTTATATATGCCGAAGCATGGGGGCATCCTCCCACAAAAAGGTTATGCCGCGTACACACGGTCGGACTTTTCCACGGGCAAGCCTCCGTTGGAAGTTCGACCGTATATATGTGGCATTAGGAGCAAAATCGCTCCTCCGCCCCTGCTGCCCCCATGCTTCGGCATATATGCTCTTTTTTTTAACTGTGGTGGTGAAATCACCTCCTACAGCGTTGGAGTCACGGCTTTATGTATCGTGGGAGCAAACGCTGTTGCTGTCAAGATAAATATATCCGCTCGGCAACTGAATGGCGTACCTGCTAAGCAAATGATGGTTAACATTAAAACAAAGTAACATTACAGTACAACAGTAAGACCTTACCATGCCATACCTGCAAAGCAAATACCAAAACAAAACCTAGTAAAAAATAAAAAAAAAATTTAACGCAACCTGTGCCTAAAATATATATATGCCGAAGCATGGGGGCATCCTCCCGCCAAAAAGTTATGCCGCGTACACACGGTCGGACTTTTCCACGGGCAAGCCTCCGTCGGAATTTCGACCGTATGTACGCGGCATTAGGAGCAAAATCGCTCCTCCGCCCCTGCTGCCCCCATGCTTCGGCATATATGCTCTTTTTTTTAACTGTGGTGGTGAAATCACCTCCTACAGCACTGGAGTCACGGCTTTATGTATCTTGGGAGCAAACGCTGTTGCTGTCAAGATAAATAATTCCGCGCTGCAGCTGAATGGCGCACCTGAAAACAAAAAATTACATACCTGAAAAGCAAGCATGATAAAACATTGCAGAATGGAATACAGTAAAAAAGAGCAGAACAATAGAGGGAAAATAGAGAGAGAGAGAGAGAACAATAAAACGACAACTATTTTTGGTTTTTTTATTTTATATATTTTTTTGTGTTTTGTTTTTTACGTTTTTTTTTTTTCTTTTTTACACTTTTTTTTGTAACTTTAACAACTGTAATGGTTCGGGTCTCTCAAAATGTAATGGCATCTTGGGAGACCCTGTGTAAGTGTGTCCTGTTCTGTGCAATGCTGTACCCTACGCTAAAACTTCACTTTTGAGTGGTAGCGTTCAAAACATTCACCAAGGCAAAGACCAGGCTTGTCAGGACAGAGTGGACAAAAAACACGGGTGTCACGCCTAAATCCACGTTTGCTACAGACACGACATCTTTTTTGGGGGGGTTCGTTGGGTAGGGGTACTCGGGAGGGCATACGGATAATGCCTCTCATGCAGCCGGCTTACTGCATTTGGTTGGGGATGGTGAGGTGCAGAACCGCCTGGATACAGGAGTTCTGTGACAATCTCATTCTGGAATTTTAGAAGAGATAAAGTCCCGCCTGAAGCTCTGTATAGCACATGAGCGTTCAGCAAAGCCAATTGGAATAAGGATAGAGACACTTTTTTGTACCAGCGTCTCGCCTTACGCTCAATTAGATACCGCGCCAACAACTGGTCGTTGAGGTCCACCCCTCCCATAGTTTTGTTATATTATATTCGTGGACACAGAGGGGTTTCTCCACAACACCAGTCGCCGTACGAATTTGGTCTGTCGTGTCTGCATGAAGGGAGGTAAGAAGGAAAACATTCTTATTGTCCCTCCACTTCATAGCGAGCAAGTTATTACACTTCAAGCAGGCTCTCTCCCCCAGCCTAAGACGGGCATCTACAAGCCGCTGGGGAAAGCCCCGGCGATTAGGTCGCACGGTGCCACATGCTCCAATCTGATGATCAAACAAGTGACTAAACAGTGGCACGCTCATGTAATAATTGTCCACATACAAGTGGTACCCCTTTCCAAATAAGGGTGACACCAATTTCCACACTATCTTGCCAGCGCTCCCTATGTAATCCGGGCAGTTGACCGGCTCAACCTGACTGTCTTTTCCCTCATAAACCGTAAAGCTCCATACATAGCCTGTTGCCCTGTCACAGAACTTATAGAGCTTGACCCCGTATCTGGCACGCTTGCTGGGAAGGTACTGCTTGAAAGACAAGCGGCCAGAAAATTTAATCAGGGACTCATCAACGCAGACATCTTGATCGGGAATAAACAAGGCTGCAAAACGTTCGTTGAAGTGGTTTATGAGGGGCCGAATTTTATAGAGCCGGTCGTATTCAGGGTCCCCACGTGGACGACAAAGTTCATTGTCGTTGAAGTGCATGAACCGCAAAATCTGCTCGTATCGTTTCCTGGGCATGGAGGCAGAGAACACAGGCATGTGGTCAATTGGGTGCGTGGACCAATAAGCACGCAATGACGGGAATTTATGTGTGCCCATGTTGAGGGAAAGGCCCAGAAAGGTCTTAAATTCGGAAACCGTAATTGGTTTCCAATCTTTGGCAATGGAGGGCAACTGGGGGTTAGCGGCGATGAATTGACCAGCATACAAATTACTCTGGTCCACAATAGATCTATAGAGATCTTCCATGAAAAACAGCGAATAATAATCGATTGGCATAAAATCAGCTGTTTCCACCTGAATACCGGGTTGGGCAGTGAATGGGGGAAGTACGGGTTCTGCAGAAGTGGTGGGGACCCAATCAGGATAGGCGAATTCTGCAGGAAGGGCACTATGGGCACGATGGGCCTGCCTTTGTCTTCTTGGTGGCAGTGGGACACTACTTGTGCTTGCCACCTCGCCAGCTTGAACTGCACTTATGGGACTCGCCACGTCACCAAGTGTTACTGCAGTGCTGGATGTACGCCCAGGCTTTACTAGGCCGCTGGTGCTTGCCAATTCACCAGAAGGAATAGCGGCTCTAGTACTACTCTGCTCCATGATACGAGAGACCTGCGGTTCTTGCTCCTCAACAACCTCAGAAGATCGGGATCGGGTACGCCTGACCTTAGCAGGGACCTCACCTTTGTCGTCAGAGCTATCTGACGTGGGGCCGCTGACGTCACTGTCTTCTACGGGAAGATATTCTGAGCCTGAATCTGACAGATACGTGACCTCCTCTTCACTATCTGTCATGCTCAGAATCTCGTAGGCCTCTTTACTAGTGTACCTTCGTCTTGCCATTTTGGGCTCTAAATTTAGGGGTACACTAGTAAGATTCACAGGTAAAAAAAGCACCTGACTGTCAGCAAATGTATCAAACGCTACCAAAAAAACTGTTAGCGATCGCAGGGATCAGGACTGTCTCTGCGAACGCTGCAGTTATGTGTGTTGTGTTTGGTAAGTGACAGTGATCGATCGATACTGCACTTGGGTGGGCTGGGCTGGGCGGAGGGGCTAAATGCAGGTGCTAGCAGGTATCTGGGCTGATCCCGCTAACACTGCGTTTTTGGGAACCCTAAACCGCTGGGGACGCTAGTATAGATCTGATCAGATATTGATCTGTTCAGATACTATACCACTAAGGGAGGTGTATGCTTCACGCGTGGATGTTAGCGTTACTGGCACTAACCTGACGCTGCCTGGGGCGACGCAGACCCTCTCTGGCGCTAAAACCTAATTGATATCAGCCGCCGGGCGATCAGGGGGTTAAACCTTTATTGGGTTATATACGGCGGGTGCCCTGATGCTATAAAAAGCAAACTAACCAACCAGCGTCACTCGTAACCTTTTATATGGTGATCACTGGTGAAAGGGTTAACTAGGGGCAATCAGGGGGTTAAAACCTTTATTAGGTTATATATGGGGGTACCTGACGCTATATAAAAACCTGACGGGTAACCTAAATAACCAACTGGCTAACCAGTGTCACCAGTTAAACTTATACGGTGATCACTGGTGAAAGGGTTAACTCTAGGGGCAATCAGGGGGTTAAAATAATATATGGGGGTACCTGACGCTATAAAAACCTGCGGCGAAACTTAAAATAAATAACTGGCTATCTAGGGCAGCACCGGCACTAAATACAGCGATCGGAAATACAATCGCTTAGTGACGCTGGCGTTAGGGGGTGAAAGGGTTACCTGGGGGGCGATCAAGGGGTTAAACCTTTATATGGGTGGGTTAGGGGGCTACCCTGGACCTAAAGGGGCCTAAACCTAACTGCCCTGCAACTTTTTACTGTCACAAATGACACTGATTGCAGTGATCAGTAAAAAAAATGA
Source organism: Rana muscosa (assembly GCA_029206835.1). NCBI lineage: Eukaryota > Metazoa > Chordata > Amphibia > Anura > Ranidae > Rana > Rana muscosa. The sequence continues at coordinate 299,506,298 of CM055124.1, forward strand.
CCACTGCAAACGGTGCACTGTGACTGGGGGTACTGGGGGTGATCTGGGGGGTGATCTGGGGGTGACTGGGGGGTGAAAAGTGTGCCTACGTGTACTGGTGTCAGTGGGCTGTTGGTGCACTTACTGTGAGATGTCTTCACTCCTCGCGCCGGATCGAAAAGACCGACACGAGGAGAGATGACATCACTTCCTCTGCCTGTGTTTACATTTACACAGCAGAGGAAGCTTTTCATTCGCCTGGAGCGATCGCGAGGGGGTGGCCAGAATCGAACGGCCGTCCCCTCATCTCGGATCGCTCCCCAACAGATAACGACCGCTCACTGTAAAGGAGGGGGGTCCGATCGGACCCCCCAACTGTACAAAGACGATCACGTAGATATACGTGATTGTGCCTGTCGGTGCCATTCTGCCGACGTATATTTACAGTGGGCGGTCGTTAAGGGGAACCCCGTGCCATTTTTTTTAAATGGCATGGGGTTCCCCCAATAATTCATACCAGACCCTTATCCGAGCACGCAACCTGGCAGGCCGCAGGAAAAGAGGGGGGACGAGAGAGCGGCCCCCCCTCCTGAACCGTACCAGGCCACATGCCATCAACATGGGGAGGATGTCCCCATGTTGATGGGGACAAGGGCCTCATCCCCCCAACCCTTGCCCGGTGGTTGTGAGGGTCTGCGTGTGGGGGGGGCTTATCGAAATATGGAAGCCCCCTTTAACACAGGGGAACTCCAGATCCCGACCCCCCCTATGTGAATTGGTAATGGGGTACATTGTACCCCTACCATTTCACAAAGAAAGTGTAAAAAAAAACGCACAGACACAGCTGGACAAGTCCTTTATTTAAAAATAGAAAAATTAAAAATGAATTTCCAGTCATGTAATCCCGTCTCCTGTCTCCCCGATGTCCAACGGTGATCCATTCTCCAGCGACGCTGCAGTCTCCACTTATTCTCCAGCGAGGAACGAAACCTCCATGACGCGTAAGAGGGGGCGGGGTCACCCGCCCACATCATTGGGTAAGCCCCGCTTGCCGGAGAAAGCCGGGGCTTACCCAATGACGTGGGAGGGTGACCCCGCCCCTTGACGTCACCCGCCCACGTCATTGGGTCAAACTTTTTTTTGCATTGATGCATGTCCCCTGGGGCAGGACCCGGGTCCCCAAACACTTTTTATGACAATAACTTGCATATTAACCTTTAAAATGAGCACTTTTGATTTTTCATGTTCGTGTCCCATAGACTTTAACGGTGTTCGAGTGTTTGAACAAATTTTTTGCCTGTTCGCATGTTCTGGTGTGAACCGAACCGGGGGGTGTTCGGCTCATCCCTACTCCCCACCCAGTAGTAGCCGGGGCCCGGAGAGTAAGACTTGACAGGCTGTGAGGTGGGTGGCGACAGCGACGGGCAGAGAGTCGCTCATTGCCGCAATTACTAGTAAAAAAAAATAGGTCCCCGGATTTCATTTTAAAAATCTGGTCACCTTACATTAAATACCAGGGGTGCATTACGTACAGATTGCAGAGTGCAGGGGGGAAGTGTTGCACACATAGTGCAGCATTCAGAGGTGCACTACATGTAGAGTTCGGAGGTGTGCTATGTGCAGAGTTCAGGGGTGTGCTGCACAAAGAGTGAAAAGTTCAGGGGTGCGCGAAACACAGAGTGCAGAGTTCAGCCTTCTTCCACAGCTGCTTACCTCTGCATCCCCCATCCATATCTCACTTTCACCCCTCTTCAGCTCTGACCTCTGCATGTAACCCCCCTACCACCACCACCACCACCACTGCCCCGATCTTCACCCTTCCTGTTTAAAAGCTCCACCATCTTCCACATATCTTGTCTTGCTGTATTAGGCTGAAAAACCCAGCAGGCTCTAGTACCTCCCTGCACATTGTAGGTGACTCTGCCGCTCTCACTTGCAGGGAGATCATCCAGTGGGGGGTCAGGATCTGCACTGCACCCCAGGCACCTGCATCTCCCTTGTCCCCATCCTGCACTCAGTGGGAGCCATGTAGGAGATCGGATCTGTGGGAGTCGTTGGGAGACAAGCTGTCACTTGTAAACACTGAAGCCAGACTTCTGTGATTGCAAGTGATAGTGGTGAGCAAAGGGCCTGAGCCAGAGGTGGTGGAACTGAGTTCCACCAAGTTCCAGCTGAAAAAAAGCCCTGCTAATGCGTAAACCAAAATAGTGACTTAGACTGATTCAAGAGTGGCAGCCAACATGAATATTGTGTCCCCACGAAGTAAGTGTTAAAAGTATTAGATAAATGTGGCGCTAACACAATATGTGAATAAATAAATAAATATCCAAATATAAAAAAATATAATGAATAAATGCGTGATGTATAAAACTCAAGTATCAAAAATTAAATAAATAAATAAAAAACTTCAAGTCCATATATAAAAGTCAAAATTTCATAAAAGAGTAGAAAAAGTGCATGTGCAAGCAAATGCATCACAATATTCAATGTCATCCAGATGTGCAAAAGCAAAGGTGCAATAATCAAGTGCAGAAAAAAAAAAGACAAATCTTAATCTGTTAGTCACATTCTCTTCCACCATCCGAAATCCACCACAAGTGTGCCCCAGCCTCTCACCTCAGATAAAGACCCCAACAGGTCCAATGACGCTTCTGGTAAGTATAAGCCACGAGGATTCTCTCCAATCAAAACCTATTCCTTGGAGTATTAAACACGGTAGGGGTATGACTATGCGGCAATGGTGGTGGATAAGAACAAACAGTGTGCTCCCTCCTGTGTTATATACGTCCTCTTAAACTCTTCCACTCTCCTCCATATGCAACTCATAGAAGATAAAGGAGATCTCCATAGTGCAGTATCTAACCACTAGGGGTCCGCGCTATAGCCGAATGACGGCCACAGCGCGGACCCCAAATGCCGGGAGGCCGTCAATAGACATCCTCCCCTTTGCACGCGCAACGCGAGTCATTGAGACTCGGGTGATCACAGATCCGTGTAAGGGGCTGGTCCCCGGCCCCTTACCACGTGATCAGCTGTCAGCCAATGACAGCTGATCATGTGATGTAAACAAAGGATCGGTAATCGTGAGGAGAAAAAAAAGCCGATCACCGGCTTGTGTACAAGGGACATCGGTCCTAAAGAGGAAGAGGCAATTCTGCCTCATCTGTCCCCACAAATACCACCTGCCAGTAGCCACAGTGCCACCTATCAATGCCCAGGAGTGCCACCTATCAATGCCCACAAGTGCCACCTATCAATGCCCACCAGTGGTGCCAATCAGTGCCACCTAGCAATGCTGCCTATCAGTGTAACCTACCAGTGCTGATCAGTGCCCATTATTGCCACCCATCAGTGCCCAATGGGAGAGACACATTTGTGTAGTCTGTCCAATAACAAAAGTCATTAGTAAAGAATACATGTCCCAGCAGTCTGATAATATTAACATCTGCTCAGTCTCATGCCGCGTACACACGATCGATTTTTTTCGACGGTGAAAACACCGTCGAGAAAATCGACGTGAAAAACGCGGAACAGCTTGTTCCCCCCACACACGGCCGTTTTAAATGACATTTTTTTTTTTGGTCGAAAAAAACGACCGTGTGTGTTTCCGAAAACTGCCGCGGAAAAAAAACTACGGGAATCACGACGAGAAAAATTAGAGCATGTTCTAATTTTTCTTGTCGTGATTAATGCCGTTTTTCCCGTCGGGAAAAATGACAAAAAGTCCACACACGGTCGTTTTTCTCGTCCAA